>OESO01000144.1:188437-272076 GCA_900240985.1 Crithidia bombi | reverse complement strand
GCGTCTAGCTCTATCGGTGATTGTTTATGGATATGATCGAGTCGACGTGGCCCTCATCACCCAGGCGACGACAGATGGAGTCTGCATTGGCATTGCGGACAACTGTAGTCTACGACTGGCATTTTAGCCATGCATGGATGCTATAGAAAGAGAAAAACATCACCCCGGCGGAAGGTAGCAACAAACTGTGGGACTATTCGCGGAGCAACTCTTTGGGTCAAGGCTATGTATATATATACGTGTGTGTGTTGTTCTCTTCACGGAGCGCACCTATCGAACTCGGACAAGGTAGTCGCGCACTTCAGCGGCCTGGATGTGCTTAAACGCGCGCGCCTGCTCCTGCGCGAGCATCGAGCGGTGCAACCCTTCTTCAGCTGCAATTTCGTATGACAGCGACGGGCGCAGTGGGAGCCGCGCAGCCTCGTAGCGCAGCTGGCAGAGTCGCACTCGACGGTACTCCTTTGCGATTACCTCGGCTAAGCCACCGACGTGTAGTCGCTGCAAGCGCTCCACCTCCATGCGATCGGCCCTCTCACGTTCCTCCAGCAAAAAAACCTGACAGCGGTGTTGCTGAACGTGCCTAAAGTACGCAACACGCTGCACCTGCTCTTCGCTCTGCGTCGCGGCCCATTCTTGGTTCTCCCGCATAACCTGCAGACAACGGGCCTCAATCCAATGCTGCAACTCGCTATCTGTGATGCGCGTGCGCTGCTGCGGCTCCTCTGTCGCACACAGGGCACGGCGATGCAGCATCTCCTGCAATTCCGTTGCGTCTAGCAGAAGCTGGAAGTAGTCGTCCACAATCGACCAGCGACCCACGAGCTCTTGCTGGACCAGGTCGAGTGGGCTGACGTCGCGCAGGGCTGGAATGAGCGGCAGCAGCACCCGCTCCACCGAGTGTGTAAGCTCCGTGAGTTCCTCGCTCTCATGCCGGAGAAGTTGCTGCCGCAGCTCCTGCTCCCACACCTCGAGGTCGCGTAGCATCTTCACGTATTGCTGAGCAGCGGCAGGGGCGACAGCAGCTGCAGCAGTGTGTGCTGCCGCAGCGGTAGAAGTAGTGGTAGTACGTGAACGAAAGGAGTTACGGAAGGATTCAAAGAAACTGCCATCCCCGTCGCAGGCTGCGAGTTTAGACCGTGGAGCTGCGATGGCGGAGGCAGCCGAGATGGCAGGTGGGGAGGGCAGTGAGTGCAGCAGTTGTTGTTGTTGTGGTGACTTGGTGAAGGTCTGCGCCGGAGAGTGATGCGACGCTGCGATTATTACGGTTGGTGTGCCGCGGCTTCTGCAGTGCCGTGGCTGCACTACCTCCTCCGCCATCATCTTGCGCCGTCTCAGAATGGTTTGCTGAGCGCAAACAAGGGTAGCAAGAAAGACGACCAAACGAACAACCAAACAAAGAAGCACTGTCGTCAGTGAAACAGCGCTGAAAGAGAGTGAGGGAGGAGGGTCGTCACGAATGTGTCGGCAGTTACCGAGGTAAAAAGGAGGAAGGCCCTCCGTCGGTGAGGACGAGCTGCCAGAGAGGCCGCACACACACAACAAAAAAAAAAAAACAGAGACAAACACGAAATCAGATCGGGGAAGGGGTGTGTGGGGGCTTTCGAGAGCGCAAGAGGATAGGAAGAGAAAAGAAGGGTAGGAGCCCTTACATGCATACACACACTATTAATGTAACTACATCTATATATATGTATGTACACGTACGCGATCGCTGCAGGACAGGCAGGATGGGGGGGGGGGGAGGCTTTTTCATATTGCTTTACTTTCTAGCGTCCACGTGAGTGTGATGCTTAGCGCCACCTTGGTGAAGCATGTGCTTGTGATGGCTACAGGGAGACAAGGAAGGTGCAGCTGCTTCCTCCTTACTCTTTACATTTCAGCGGTTTCTTTTTCATGTGGGTGCCGGTGCGTGGGGTGGTCGCGGACGAACGCCGATTAAAACGGTGGGTAAGGAAGGAGTTGCAACAATTGTGTCGAAGTAGCTCTTTATAGAGACGAACACAGCAACGAGAAACATAACTTCTGTGATCGTCCCCTTTTTTCGAAGCAAACTACAATAAGAGAACAACAGCAGCATAAAAAAAAGAGGCAAATGAATCTGCCTTTGAAAGCGAAGAGAATTGAGCGACGATGGTGCAGCCGCTGTGCGCAGATGAGGAAGAAACGCGGAAGAGTGCTGGAAAGAAGCGATAGAAGAACAAAAACCCTAACGTGAAGGAGAAGGGCGTGACACACATGTGTGTTTGGCTTTTTGTTTTCAACCACTACGTCTTCAAGGAAGCTACACGAACGCAGCAGAGGGAGAAAACAAAGAGGATAGAAAAGAAAAAAAAAGAGCATTCCGTAGCTCTTTTTTGTGGCGGGCTGAAGCGCATCAGCGTGTGTGTGTGTGTCTGTGCAGACACACACACACACACACTTCAGTGAAGGGAGTAGTATTGCAGTTACGAGTGAATAAAGTGAAACAAGAGACGTGAACAGAAGAAGAATGATAAACAAGAAAACAGGAAATTGTCTATTGACACATCCACACACACACATGCTGATGCCTTAGAATACCAAAGGAAGAGCTGCAAGAAGTGATGACAAAGGAAAGCACAGAGAGCACTTGAGGGGGGGGGGGGGAATCGTATTGGGAAAACAAAACTAACAAGACACAACTGACGAAAAAACAAACAAACAAACAAAAAGCAAATACGAAAAAAAAACAGAAACACAAATTAACAGCGGTCAGCAATTTGTGCCTGAAACGTGTTCCCGTGTCACGGTCTTACGCAGCAGAAAACAAAGCAAAACAAACCACAGCAGACGCACCCAGGAGCCGCCAGAGTGTTTTTTGGTGGATCGTACGGTGAAGCAAACACGCCAACACTTCGGATCTCCTCTAGGTTGTCTTTTTTTCAGAGAGATTCCCCTCCTTTATCTGGTGAAAAAGCTTCACAAAGAGTCAGCGGGTGATGCTGGGGCGGCGTCCTCATCTCCGTCCACGCATAGATTGACGCTGTAATCGTAAGGCATCTCGACACTTTGGTTTGTCATATCCACATCATCGGCTAATGTGATCTTCCCCATCAAGTGCATCGTGCCTTCTGCGGCCACTTCGGGAAAGGTAACCTCCAACTCCGTAGTGGTGACGAAGTACTTGAGGTTGAGGCACGGCATAAATCGCTCACCCGCGGGGAGAAGATCACTCGTTATGCCAACGCGTAATGGAACCTGCACGGTGGTCGCCTCGCCGAAGTTCAGCGGACCTGTCGGAAAGTGCACTTCAGCAGCGCAAAGGAGGAAGCGGTCGTTATAAAAACAGCAGCTGTCCTGACTGAACAGATGTCTCTGCACCAGCGACACGACACACCGACTAGGTGACTTGTTCTTCGTATAGTTTGTCACACGAAGAAAAATGACTATCACGGCAGGATCGTCAGCCACTGGGATCGGCGGAGGCCACACCTCTGCCCCATCACTTGCCCCGGCTGATTTCGTTTGCTGAGGCACCGCCGTCACGCTTGGCAGCTGCACGGAGGAGTTCAGGACGAGAATGGTTGGTGCCACCGCTGCCTCGGTGCGGATGAAAGAGTCTTTATCTACACAGCAGAAGCAGCAGCCGCAGAAGTTGCATTGAGCAACGCAGGCCTCCGACAGGGGCAGCTCCGTGACGTTCTGCCGCGCCGGTTGCAGCTGCGACACCGAAACCGTCTGCGTCACCGTGAGAGGAAATTTAACCTTTGCGTCGAAGCCGAGGGGAATTTCAAGATATCCTTTGAGGGTATATACGACTGTGCACCCGTACTCGCGCCGGCACCGCCTGAAAGATGGTGGGGCCTGCGGCGGGATATACAGCGAGAAGGGGTAGGTGTATTGACCGGGTTCGAGCTGGGTGGCACCGGAGCTCTTGCTTCCGGCAGGGGCACCAAGCAGGGTCTGGGTCTGCGTCACATGGTTGAAGTATCGGTGATCGAAAGTGGGGTTGTTGTTCATGTCCCTCCGCTCCACATAGAAGTGCTCCTTTCCACGCAGGCGTATCCGCAGGGCAGTAAAGGTGACGAGCTTGTGCACCTCCACCTGCAGTGTTCCCGTTACTGTAGAGCCTGGTGCATAGTGGTCTGTTTCGCAGAGCAGCGTCAACGTGACCTTCGACTTCTCCAAGAACCCCATTGTTGGCTTTTGTGTCTGCGTGTATGTGTGCTTGAGTGTGTCTGCGTTTTTTGTTTTTGAGAAGGGGGAGGGCCAGACGAGCTCTTTGTCCAAGTCGTGCGGGTGAAGTTGTCCCTGAAGATGGACTGGTCGGCACCGGTGCGTCCAGCAGCATTGGAGACAGAGAGAAAAAAGTCACTCGCCCTTCTCCGCAGCAGATGATTAGACGATACCTGCAATAAAACAAACAAAAAAACAAGCAAAAAGAAGAGGTGGAAGTGAAGGTGCGACCGGAGATCACGCGTGGAGTGATAATAATCGTAAAAAAGGGAGGGAGGTGGGTAGTGGCAACACAACTCTGGTTGCGCACTACCAGCTTTGGTGCGTGTAGCAGGTCCGGCGAGACGAAGCTGCGACGTCGCGTAAGAGAGTATTTCGTCCTGTGAGACGCTCTGCCGTGTA
Organism: Crithidia bombi; assembly: GCA_900240985.1. Taxonomy (NCBI): domain Eukaryota; phylum Euglenozoa; class Kinetoplastea; order Trypanosomatida; family Trypanosomatidae; genus Crithidia; species Crithidia bombi. The sequence goes on along the minus strand of OESO01000144.1, from coordinate 267,480 downwards.
AACAACAGCTTTTTTTCCCCTCTGACATAATTGTGGAGGTGTGAGCTGGAGAAGGAAGGGGAAGTGAGAGGCAGAGGGAGGGCCACAGTCAGTACGGGTAGCAGTGACAGCTGGGATCTGCCTTTGCCTCCGTTACCAAGCACAGAAACCTCCCGCCTACTCATTTTCCAATGCAGCGGGGCGGCTACCCACTTCTTTGTTTTTCCCTCTTCCTCTGTCAGATGTGGTGGTACGACAGGAGCACGAATTTACATTCGAGCTCCTCTCCACAACGCACACACATACATACACACACACACACAAAATCATCATGGCCAAGCAAGTGATTCAAAAAAAAAAAACAACAACAACAACAACAACAACCAAGTGGCAGCAGAATCGCTAATAGCAGATCAAATCGGAAGCTAAACAAACACACACACACACACCCACACACCACACACACACACACACGTAACAACACAACAAAGAAGGAGAAGAGCAACACACGAGAAAGAGAGGAATAGGAAGTGGTGGAAGGGCACTGAAAGAGACAAGAACCCGAGGCAGCAGCGGAGTCACGACCGCACACGAGTACGGCAAAAGGGGGAACGCAGAAACGTCCACAAGGATGCGTTGCCGCTGCTGCACCCACTCCCACAGCCCCGTCCATAGACAGGGGAAGGGGGGGGGGGCGGCTACTTAGTGGGTGGCTCGGGTAGGCGCTTCGCCATGCAGCGAGAAGCCTTCGCGACGAGGCGGGCCAGCTTCGCCACATCCTGTGCAGCGACCACGCCGTCGCTCTGCGCTGCTGCCGTCCTCTGCTGGTGGCATCGACGAGGGGTGCTGTCCGCATCACGTAGGTGAAGCTGCTCGTGGTGGGCATACCAGTGGCACACCTCGTGCAGCGCGGCGTGCATACCACACAGCGTCGCGATGAAAAAGCGAAGTTGTGCACGGTTGTGCTGGTCCGCCGTCCACGCCGTCCAGCAGACCTCCCACGACGACACCGTCACCGTCGCGGCCGTGCTCGCGACGCCGTCTGATGTTAAAGAGGAAGGAAGCTCTGCCATCTGCACTAGGAATGATAGGAGGCGGTGAAGAGACGCGCATAGGGACGACCACGGCAGAGGATCCCATGACCTGGCGGTGCCCTCTATCTCTTCTGCTGCGCTCTGTTGTGTGACTGTAGCGTCGCTGCCTGCATTGCGGGGACGCTTCGTTGTTGTCCGCGAGGGTGGGCAGCTTTGCGCAGCGTCGGCGATGTGTCTTCTCTGCTGTTTCTGCTGCTGCTCCTGCTGCTGGGAAGAAAGCACCTCCTGCTCATGCGAGAAATGCGCGTGGCTGTTGCTGCCAGGGGAGCCGACAGAGTCGGAGAAACGTTCCCACTCTCCCTCCTTGCCCTCCGGCTGATCTGGGCGAAGCCGCTGCAGGGATTCTTCACACTCCACTGCAAGACGGTGCAGCCACCTGAGTAAATTGGGGAAGTCGTCGTTGGTGAGGGAACCGAGCAAGAGCGCGTGTGTGGGGGGCAGCACAGTTGGAGACGGGTCCAGCAGGCGGTGTCGCACGAGCAGCGACGGCGTGGGCAGCAGCTGCGCGTGGACAGCTTGCAAGGCGATCGACTCCAACGTCCACGGCTTTCCACCAGGACTCTGCAGCTCCCCACCACAAGCACTTACAGACGTCGTGACGTGCCTGCTGCTTTCGTCACACACGCCATTATCAGTGCTGTCTGCGTGGTCCGCCACCGTGTCCGGAGGTGCTGCGGCGGGTGCCAGTCGAAGGAGTTCACCGAGGGAGTAGAAGAGGAGGCCGGGGAAGGTGAGGAGGGGGTGTTGTGAAGGACCGCCACCGTGCAGCCTCGCCTGGACTTCACCTGAAGACACAGCAGCAGCACCAGCTCCATCACGCCACCAGACAGTGAGGTTCACGGAGGCGTCTGAGATGCGCTGCAGCAACCACTGTTGCTTTTCCAGCTGCTGCTGCAAAGCTACCTCGTCTTTGAGCAGCTGCAGCAGATGCCGACGGTGCAACTCAAACGTTTGTAGTGCCGTGAACGCCATGAGTAGTGAAAAAACAACAACCGTCGGTGCGTCTGAGTAGCATGCGGTGCACGCCTTGTCTTCAGAAAAAAAAATGTCCTGTCTCTTTCGCTGTTGAATGCAAACACACACACACACGCACAAACACATCGCATCCTTCGAACCGCGTTCCGCGAGAGGCAGCGGGAGAAGAAGAGAACGAGAGAAGGAGGGATGGAAAGGAGGAGAGAGGGGAGGTGGGTGGGTGGCACCAAGGGTTGGCTCTTCACATTTTACTCGTCGCGGCAAGTCGCACTCTGGATTATCAGTACACATCTCTATGGTATACGAAGACGTCTGTGCGTGCTGTTTACCCCCCTCCCCTCCCTCTTTTGGCTTTTGCTCCGGTCCAGCACTCGGCTGATACATCCAGAGGCGTGTCCCAGTCGCTGCGGGCGCAGCAAAGGGCGGCAACGAGCGGAACAACGAAGCGAGAGGGAGAGAGAGGGAGGGAGGGTGACGGGGGCACCCCCATCCAGTGCTGCTGTCCCGCCTCGCAGCAGGTGGCAGTGACCAGAGAATGAAAAGACGCCTCCCCAGACGCGCCATCGTGCACAATTATTTGTTTTGTTTGTGTGTTGTGTTGTCAAAAGAGAAAAGAAAAGAAAATACACAGCAAAGAAAGGGGGAAGACCCACGCAGCTTAATGGACGGAGAGTCAAAAAGACGCCTCCCTGCGCTGCGCAGTACTACACAGCTCCTTCGTCATCACACCTACCTGCATGCAAGAAACAGAAAAGAGGCACGTTCACCTGTTTGCCATGAAGCACAGGTACACACGAGACCGTTCCCTACTCCCACCCCACACCCACACGCCATCCGTGCGTCGTGCTTGTGGATGTGGGGTGGGAGTGCACATGCGGCTACCCGTGCATCGCAACAATGGGTGTTTGGGTACCTGTGTGCGTATGCGGCAACTTCTCACACATGATGCAACACACACACACACACAGCAGCAGCAACAGCGGTTTGATGTGAACGCGAGAAGGAAAAATTGCAAAAAAACGGAGCTTAGTAGTTGAGCTTCGTGCGGCGCCAGTGACGGCGCTTCTCGTTCCACTTGATGCGGTTGCCCGTGCGCAGGCGGATCCAGTACGGCACCGGCTTGTTCTGATTCATCTTCTTCGCGTACTTCTTCTTCACGGCCAGCGGCTTAAAGCGACCCATGATGACTGCCTCTTTTTTGTTCTTGGAAGGACAAACAACAAAAACGAGGGTAGGGAGGAGGTGATCTTTGCGCAAGCAGTGGAAGATGCACACACACCAAGATGACTATAGAGAAGCTCTCTTTCTCTCTGTCGTTAACGATCGGTACATTCGTGGGGTGGTGGTAGCGAATGTGTGAAGGAAGGAGGAGGGAGGGGGGTGCGAACAAGAAGCCGCGATTGCAGCACGTGAAGTTAAGAGAGAGAGAAAGAGGGGAGGAGGGGGGGGGGGGTGAAGCAACGATCCTTGTACAGCGTGCAGCGGGTTACGTGACGGCAGTGCAGAACTCGACGACTTCCACCATCGTGCCCTCTTCCGATGCGGCAGCTGAGGGAAAAACGAAACCACGACTCCGTCGTGACACTCATTCGCGTCCTTCTTTTTAAAAGCGAAAACCAATAAGAAGTGATTTGCAATTTTTTTTTTTGAGGGCTATCCGGCACATCCTGCATCGCACTTCCCTGTCTTTCACACGCACACACATACATACGTATATGCAAAAAAGACCTTTTGTGCACGCAAGAAAGAAATAAGCACGAAGTCTGCCTTTAAGCCCGGCATGTGTCTTCTGTTTCTTTTACAGATTTTCTTGTTCTCTCCTTGATGTTTCCACATCATGCGCACACGCTGCTCAACAACGTCGTCGTGGTGCACCTCGGCAGTACCACCAACACCCTCGTGTGAGGGGGGTGGGAAACAAACAAACGCAATGCAGCTTCTTTTGCCCTCCGAAAAAAAAAAAAACAGTCAAAGCAAAAAAAAAGAAAATAACAACACAGCAAAATAACTACAACGGCAGTCTTAGATACAGCCGCAGCGTAGCGCCTTCGTTTTGCACTTTGCTGATGCACACAAAAGACCAAGAGCATACATACACACACACACACACACACACACACACAAACGCACGCACGAAGAGCGTCGTTCACTAAAGTAAGAAAACAAAAGAAGATTGGTCACCCGTCAAGGACGATTACTATCACCACATCATCCACGTTCCAACGAGGTGGCGAAGGACACACACACGCACACACACACGCAAAATGGGAGACAACAACGAAACAAGCAACAAAAGAAATAAAATGCAAAGAAATCACCACCACTACCAAGTACACACGTGCTAGCAAAGTACAGCGACAACAGGAGCAAGGGCAGAAGGGCCCAACTCTCCACTGGCTGGTTCTTAGCTTTACTGTACAAGCACGCTATCCGTGACGAGGCGCAATTGCTGGCTGAAGCGCACCGCCTGCCCTGTCTGAGTCGATACCACCTCCGTCACACCGACGTGGGCCACACTCACCTGCGAGGCGAGAGCCACCTGCACCGGGAAGAAGAGTTCCTCGCCGTTGGCGCCTTGATCGGCATCGACGGTGATCTCGATGTTGCCGCTGCCGTTCTGGTTGGCCTCAACGATGTCGATGGTCCACACCACATGCTCACCTGCGATCACCTGACACGTCCCACACGACGGCTGCACGTCCTGCGGATTTGTCCCATACAGGGGGATCGCCAGCCGCACCGGCTGCAGCGGCGGGGTGTTGGGGTCCGCCAGCTCGTACTCGATCGTGATGCTCCCTTGCTCCGGCCAGCAGGTGAAGTTGATCGGAGCGGGCACGGCCGCCGCGCCGGACTGCCGCCAGCGCAGAATGGTGACCGGCTGCTGCACCGGGAAGGCCTTGCCGTCTGCCATCGTCAGCACCTGGTCGCTGGCAAAGAGCGTCTTGTTCACTTTGGCATGCGCACGGAAGGTGAAAGCGTCGCTGACAGGAGCCAACATCAGCTTGATGTGGTCGCACTGCGGGTCAGCCACCGTGACCGTCAACTCACCCTTTATGTCCACCGCCGCCGGCTCCCCATCGCGACTCAGAGCCGCGCTCATCTTCTCTTCCACGGTGATGTTCACCGCCTCCTGCGCGGCCGCCGCAGCCGGCAGTTCCATCGACGCCTGCTGCTGTCCCACCGCCCCCAGCGCAGCGGAGGGCGACGCAGGAGTGATGCCCATCTCCTTTTGAATTTTGCTGCTGATATCCGTCTTGCGGGCCTTGCCAAGACTCATACCGCTGCGTGGGGCCGCTGCCGTGGTCATCGGCATCTGGCTGGACGCCGAGGGAGTGGAGAAGCCGGCACCACCGGTGTTGCCCATGCCCCCCCCACCGGCGTACATGTTCATGCTGCCACCACCGTTGCTGCTGCTGCCGAAGCCGCCGTAGTTGGGGTCGTCGGAGCTGATGCCGCCGTAGGCACCACCTGTTGGACCACCACCCATCTTGCGCTCCCGCATCTTGCGCGCATGCTCGGCTGTAATCTTCTTTGCCTCCTCCATTTGTCGCTGCTTCTCCTCCAGCGCCATCCGCTCCTCGTAGGAGTCCATCTCGAGGTAGGTGCGGATCTGCTCCACCGTGCTGTTCTCCCGCTTTCCACACACCACAACCTCGTCCAGCGCGAAGAACACTTCGAAGGCGTGCGCCTCCAGGGTGGCTTCCGTGATGCCTTCCGGGACGTACTCAGGCAGCAACCGGCCCATCAGGTGCAGAGTGGCTAAGTCCTCTACAATGTTGCTCTTGGTGGTTGTCACGAGGACAAGGAAGAGGTCCTCGACGGGCTGATAGACATAGCGGACAGAGCCGGCATCGATGTAGGTTACTTGCTTGCTCACCGACGACTCCAGCAGACGAGGAAAGGCAGAGAGCAAGCCCTCCACGCGGACGCGGCTGATGTCGGTGAACTGGCGCGCGAGCACAATGCGGCCTTGCTTGTTCACCACACCAGCGGAGATGACCGTCATGAGGTGCGACGCGATAAAAAAAAGGGAGGATGGTTTCAATGAAGGAAAGAGAGAACACACACACACACACACACACAAATCACAATAAATCACGTGTATGAAAAAAAAAGCGTTAAACAGAAAGAAAAAAAAACAAGCAAACACAGCCACAATTTGTTCTTTTGTCTCTCTCTCTGTGCGTGGGGTGATACGTGACCGCAGAGAACGAAGTAGAGAAGATGCGTAAAAGAAGGGTTGGATGTGGTACAGCGGATGGTGGGGGAGACACTTCTACGGGGTGCAGGCCCGACGGGAAGGCACCCCCACCGCTTTTTTCTTTGAATAGCAATGCGCGCGTGTGTTTCCTTGCCCAGTTGCAGATGCGGGACACACACACACACACAAACACATACACAAAATGCCTGACACGTCTTGCGAGCGTGAGAGAAGCACTTGGAGGGGAGAGAGCGTCAGCGGAGTTCATTTCCCACTTCGCTGTCACAAGTTCCCCATCAAACTATTTTTCTAAAGAGGGAAGAGCCAAATTCCGCGATTCGGCGGCACCCCCTCCCTTGCAACTGTCGACTACACCAATGGTGTCTTCTGCTACGCCTCGCGTTTCCTCTCTCGTCTTTGTTTGATCAGCAACACCAGCAAGAAAGCGAGACAAACAAACAAAAAGAGAGAGCAAACCACTGTTCTGGTCAACCCATCTCGTCCTTCCTCCACTATGCCAGGTGCAGCTGGCCGTCTTCCTCGTCGCTGTGATGTAGCAGACACTCAAAATAGAAAAAAAAGAGAAACAGGCAACCAAAATCAGCACCGCTTTCTGTCCTCGCCTTCCTCTTCTGCGCTGTGTTTTTCCAAGCAAACAGTCTCGCTGACAACCACGGGGTTCCTCTCACTTCGCAGGGTCTACATGTGCGTCGCCCTCTTCTGTCCGCGTTGTCTGCTTCGAGGATTTGTCGTCTACACGCCCCATCGCATTAGCAGCGGTCTGCTGCAGTGGCTCATCTTTCACATCCTCGTCCGTCCGCGACTCCTCGGTGCTCCGTAGCGGCAGTGGTAGTGGCGGGGTGGAGGAGGCCTTTGAGGCCGTGGCGCTATTTCTGATACTCGCGTTGCTGCTCATACGCCACACCGCTGTTGAATCCAATCCCCCAACCTCTGCAGCTGTCTTTGCTAGTGGGATTGCAGTGGCAGGCGTGGGTGACGCTCGCCTCACCACCACTGTAGAGGAGGAGAAAGAGGCAGCGGCGGTGGCAGCCCTCCCAAAACTCGGTGGCGCCTCCGTCTCAACAGCAGTGCGGATCCTCAGCGGGCTGCCTTCGTCGTCCGCCGCACCGGTGCTCTCCGCACGTGCCAGCTGCGCCGTCGCGGGGTCGTTGCCGCTGCTGGTGGGTTTCCGACTAACCGTTGTGCTGAGGACCACCGCGGTGCTCCGGGGACTACTCCTCGCCCTGCCCTCCTCTCCAGCGGCGCTGCTGTTGTTGTTTGCCTCCCCCGCGTCCACGTCGTTTTCATCGTCGTAGTTGTATTCGTTCGAGTCGTTGCCGTTGTCGGTGCCGTCCCAGTCGCGGTCTGCCGTGTCCTCCTCAAACCACGTCATGCCGCGGTCCCAGTAGCGCTCCACCACGAAGTTTGTCTCGTGCATGATGCGCACCTCCGCTGCGACGTCGATGGGGGCGAGGCGCTGATGCTTTGGCTGAAATCGTAGCGTCACCCCTGCCCTGCGGGGCAGCAGGTGGCTGAGAAAGGGGTTGCGGGCGGTGTCGAAGAGCACCTGATTCAGCGTCACGTGCTCGTACCCCTCCATCGCACCTTCTTCCTGGACAATGTTGCGCCGGTTCGCCCTACTCAGTTGCCGTTCCTCAGGATTGTCTTCTGGGTTGTTCTCGTACGCATTGTCGGGCTCTGATGCACCACCGCCGTTGACCGGCAATGATGGGGTGCGTGCAGAGGACGGGAAGGGCACCGTCCCACCAGCAGCGACGGAGGAGGGTGAGGCCCCACCGCCGTGCCGTGGGCCGCTGCCGCGCAGCGGCGTCGTGGCGGTGGGCTCTGACTCTGAAGTCGGCTGATCCTGCTGCAGCTGCAGCAGCTGCTGTTGCTGTTGCTGTGGCGGGGGTGGGGAGGCCGGAGAGGAGGGCTGCTGGCTTTGGGGGGAGCTGGCGCGGCTCTGCTGCTGCCGCTGCAGGTACTGGATAGGATGGATATGATGGAAGGGGTGCGGTGTGTCGGCAAAGCGACGCGCACTCGCGAGGGAGGCCGTCCAGCGACGCGTCTTGATGTACACGTAGATGGTCAGCGCGATACCGGCGCCAAGCGAGATGGAGCAGAGCACCACCCCGCCGCTGTGATCACGCAGGCCCATCAGCAGTACACCACCCGTCTCGGCAAAGCAGTAAAGCCACATGACGGAGCGAATGACCTGCGCCGGCACGCCAAAGTCGGTGCAGTCGTGCGCGGGGGACAGCGTTGGCCGGTAGCGGTCCGTCTGCTTTGCCCGCTGGCTCCAGTACCGCACGAGGAAGTACACTACCGTCAAGAGGCCCAGCAGCGGGGCCGTCATGTGAAAGAGCAGACCCATCGACAAGATCATTAGATCAAAACTGAGCAGCCGCGGGAACTCGAACTCGCAGGGCATAAAGAGGGCATCATAGTTGCGCTGAATGTGCGCACTGCCACGCAGCAGCAGCGCCTTCAGCACCCCAACGGGGTCGAGCAGGTCCATCCACGTCGAAAGGCACGCAGCGGAGATAATCTTCGCGTAGAAGTAGCCGTTGGTCGGTGTCACGCAGGCAATGATAAAGTTGATAATCGCCTCCTCGTTGGGGTCAAAAAGCAGGTCGGTTAGACGGTTCATCGCACCTTGAAAGGCTGCCTGCGCGATGACGGCCGTCATTACCATGAAAACGTACTGCAGATAAAGCTGCCCGCCGTCACACTCGGTGCGGTTGAAGGCGCCCATCATGCGCACGAGCACATGGATAATGTGCGGCAGAGCCACGTTAAAGAGGGCGAGCACCAACACAGGAAGATACGCGTTCACGAGGGCCTGCAGTGTGGAGGAGAGGGAGGTGAAATACGTAAGGAGGTGACCTAGACCCGGGATCTGCGACAAGCTCTCCAGTGAACCCAGAAAACTGATGGGGATGGACCAGGTGAGGATGAGGGTGATGTACACCCAGAAGATGAGGAAGAAGCGGAGGTACAGGGCACAGCGACCGGCGGTGAGGGTGTTTTGAAAGATGCGTCCCGGCGGCCCTGCGATGGTGGCGGTCAACGACGACAGCAAACCACCAAAGCGAGCGGTGAAGAGCTGAATAAATTCAAAGGCGCAGAGTGAGTCCTTGAAGATGACAAAGGCGGCCCCGGCAACGGGTTGGTGTGGCACCTGCTCCAGCGCACGGTTCAGCTCAGCCGCGTACTTGAAGAAGACGGACTCGTAGTACGGCACCGCCGGCATCTTGTCGCAACAGGCAGGAAAGGTGCAGCGCATCATCAGTACGGCTTCATCCGTTTCCCTGGCGTGGCGTGCATGATCCTCCGCCGCGATGCCGTTGCTGCTGTTGCTAACGCTGCTAAGCGCCGCCCTGTTGCCACCACCACCGGAAGAGACAAGGACGCTGGTGGCACGCAGCGGCACGGCCTCGCTATGTGCGGCGCCGCGCTGCTGGTGATGGTGAAGGCGTCCACCACCGCTTTGCCGTTCTTGTCGCCGTCGTCGTCTCAGTGTGCTGCTCGTGCTGTTCTGTAGGCGCACCTTACGCCGCAGTGCTTTCTCATCCGCGATGGCCTCCTGGAGATTTGCCATGGCAGACTCCGTGTCAGCGATGGTGTCCAACAGGCCGAAGGGTGGCTCCCGTGTGATGAGGATTTGCTCTACCTTGCCCGGCTCCGTGAAGGTCGCGTCCTCGCGACGCACGACGTAGTAGTGCACGCCTGCCGTGGAGAAGAGGCAGTTCAGGCCCGGGCATTCACAAATGGCGTAGCTGTCGTCGTAGGGGTCGTAGTCGCAAAAGATGCTGTCGTTGGTGACATAGGTGTTCGAGTCGCGCCGCGGGTTGGCCACGACGTTTGGCGAGGATGCCGCCGACACCGACGGCGACAGTGCGCGAGGGAAGTAAACGGAGAGCTCGAGGAAGTTACTCCGGAGTGACTGCTCACTGCGGATGTCCGTCGTGTCGAGGCCGCGTATGCACACCGCACGGTAGCCCAAGGCATACCGCAGCTGGTTCGCCATCACCGCCTCCACGTACTGGCCGACTTTGCGCAGGTACAGGATGGTGAGCACCACGAGTACCACGCAGAAGCAGAGGTTTAGCGATGCCACGGGCATCCACCGCCAGCTTCTCGGTTTGATGTTCGACACCGTCAAGTCGTAAATACCGGGCCGCAGCACGACGGCGCAGCCGAGAGCGACGCCTCTGAATTTGCAGTACGGCTTGAGCGCATTGCACGCCGTCTCGTTGTCATCATGCTTCCCGCACCCGTGAATGTCGCGCTTCTGCATCGTCCACTTCATGTAGTCACCGTGCTTGGCGATCACCATGATCCACATGGTGAACATCTCGCCGAACAGCATGAGGGCAAGGAAGTACTTGAGGGTGAAGAGGTACACGGCGACGAGGGGATCGGTCGGGGTCTTGGGCAGCGGCTCGCCGGCCTGGAAGACATGCGAGCTTGGGGCAGGGGAGGGGGGTGCGGAGGAGGAGGAGCCCTGCAATTGTTGTTGTTGTCGACGTTGCGAGGAGGGCTCCACCGCCCCATAGGACGGCGTTGGCGGCGCACTGCGGGGGGAGTAGAGGGCCGGATCGGACTGTGTCGTGGCCGTGTCGATGTTAGGCTGCAACGTCGGATATTCAGTGGGGAAGGTCTGGACGTCACCCGGCGACGACGGGATGGCAGGCGAGCACACCGTGCGGATCGGCACGAAGGAGCGGTCGCTGGTGTGGATGAGCGGGGCCGCCGCGGTGGTGTAGTGCACCGGCGACAGGGCCCCATCCTTGCGGTCGTACAAGCACGGCTCCTCGATGCTGATCCAGTCCTGAAAGCGCGGAAGGATGAAGAAGGTGGAGGTGAAGGGCAGACTGACGCCAAGGCGTTTGCGACGAACGAAGGCGCGCCCGCTGCGGCCGTGCGGTCGTATGGTGTGCTCTGCAAACACCGTCTGCCCTGCAGGAGAGGAGGGGGATGTGGGTGACTGGGAAGCAGGGTTACTACGACGGGCAGCAGCCGCAGCGGTGTTGCTGTTGGCCATTGGGGCAGGCTCGATGGTGTGGTTGGGTCGGTAGAACCGCTTCAGCCACAGGATATTCGTGCGGTGAAGGAAAGCCATCAAACCGCCAAAGCCGATGAGCAGCGCCGCACCGACGACGAGAGACACGAAGAGCCCCTGGTCGTCGTAGTGGAGCACGTCAATTGCGTAAGTGCTGCTCATGCTTGGTTGGGTGAGAGGACTTCGACGGGGGTAAACCGATACAGAAAAAAAAACAGTATGGGGAAGGGAGGGGGCGAATGGGCTACCCAACGCACGGGGTCGAGTGGTGGCCTCTACCGACTCTTCGGGTGCGTCGCTCCTCAACGAAGATGACAGCGGCAAACAATGAAAAAAGGAGACAGGAGCTAATCAAACAAAGAAAACAGGTCTACGACACTCAAGAAGGAGAGGGAGAGGGGAAACGAGTGAAAACCACAAGCAGGCAAGAGTAGCAAGGGTAGGGATAGTGAAAGGGCCCGGCTGCCCTGTCTACGTACCACAGGCTCAGCCACAAATTTGTCTTCACGCTGCACCCAACAACAGTAAGCAAACCGTCAACAAGCAGTGAGTGAGAAATCAAAAAAAAAAAATGTCCAGAAACGCTCTGGTGTAGTAACCCCAACACTTGTAAGGTGAAATAAGCGTGTGTGTGTGTGTGTGTGTGTGCGCGATGGTTTTGGGAAGAAAACGAGAGGAGGCGAAGATTTGTCTCAACCAAACACACGGATGTGACGCTGAAGCAGGCGGAGGGAAAGCAAAGAAGAAAAAGAAGCACCCCACTAAAATAAACAAAGTCCTCCTACTCGAGTGTCTGTGGAAGACGACGATGATGACAGATCAAGGAAAGATAAAGGCAGCTGATTTACCACACAAACACACGCTCTCTCTGCTTCACGTGAAGGTAATAACAGCGACAGCAAAAGGACTCAACCTAGAAAACAAGCAACGACAAAGACCTCTCAACAGACGTTCGTGAGCAGTTCTAAAAAAAAAAAAGCACTTCTAAACACCTCCCTCAAAGAGCAACAGCAAAAAGACCAGCGAAGCGATCAGGAAAAGAGCCGTACAAACACACAACTAAAAGAAAACTCATAACGGTGTCTACCCCCGCGCAACGAAAGAAGAGAAAGACAAAAGAGAAAAATAGGTGTGCACCAATACGTACCTTATCGCGAAGACCGTGATACACACGGGGATAGACGTTTTTTTTTTTAACTTAGAGCAGTTCTTTTGGTGTATTTAAGTAGTATATAGGTGTGCTTTTGCTGCCGTTAGACTCCGCTAGTCAGGAGAGACTGAGGAAGGTAATGATGGTGATGCCGACACGAAAGTGGAGTAACACAAACAAAGAGAAGAGATCTACAACCACCACCACCACTACTAAAAAAGAAAGCAGACGCAAGCACACGCACGCACACACGCAACGCAACAAAGAGATGGCAACAGTAATAAAAAGAAAACGACAAGGCAGCGGTGACTCACCGCAGTTCCCTCCTTCCGTGTTGAGTTGTGGGGAGGAGGATGAGCGAGAAGAAGAGAGAAGAAAACCCTCGGCCGAGTGATGTACGCAGGCTGAAGGATACTGACGGGCACTTAACACAGTCGGATGGAGGTGGGGGGGGGGAAGGGGAAGGTAAGGGGTGGACACGGTAGACGGTGCGACGTCCGCGCAACACGACAGGGTGAGGAAGCACGACCCATGAGATGGGGCAGACGAAAGAGAGGTAGAAGGGGATCACAACAGAGGCGAAGGTGGTCGACAGAGGAAAGACAGAAAAGAAAACAGAGAAGAGGAGAGAACACCTCACTTCAAACTTCGTTTTTCATGTGCGCTGTGGAAGCCACGGGAGGCTCGCGGCAAAATCTCATTAGCGTGAAACACACGCTGTAAGAGGCCGCGTCAGCGACAGCAAACACGCAGTCGGGGTGGGAGCTCTTCAGAAAATGAGTGTTTTGAACCCAGCCGACGCAACCAGCACTCCCTTGACGCAGTGGCCACACTAAGAAAAATGTGTGAGGATGAGCTGCATGTTCAGTGAGCAAAGACGATAACGTCCAAAACAACAGTGTCGCTAAATTTTACTCTTTCTGCTTCCAATGCTGTACATGAGAAGGAGCCGAACCGCACTACAGAAGAATACACAACAAAAAAGAAACAACAAAAGAATGCAGGAGTAGTGCAAACAGTGAAAAGTTGGGGTGGGGCGGGGTACGCGACTGAGGCGGAGGTAACACGTTGGAATACATGAAAGCAATGCGGTGCCGGCACACGAGCATATGTGCAAGTGTGCGCGTGCATGTGTATGTGTGCTTGTACGTTCATCTTGCAACCAGATGAGGGAGAGAACAATTAGTGCCGCCTTCCACCTCATTCTTTGTAGGATACATGCTTGTTGGACGCCCCTGTTTTCTTTTTCATCGAGCTCTTCAGCGGGAGCTGCGACGGAGGGTCTGCCGACGGTGAGCTGAGCGACGCAGCCGCCTCCACGGCGGAAGCAGGCGGTGTCAGTATTCGAGCCGCTGCCTCCACCGTTGCTGCGGTAGCTTCACCAACGATGTTTGTTTCTGCCGCCTTCTGCTGTGATGCGCCTTGCACCGAGGCGGCATCGTCGCCGCCAGTGACACTGTGGTGAGCAACGCTGCTCACCGCCGTGTTTGCGGTGTTGGTCAAGTGAGTCGTCGACACCGCTGTTGCTGTTGCTGTTGCTGGTGGTGGTGTGCCTACGATGGCCTCGCCCTTCTTCGTCAGCTCCTGTGAAGACGACATGGCAAGCGTATCCGCCGGGGCCACCCCCTCTCCGCAGTCCACCACCACCACGTACCGCGACGGCCGCCCATCCTTGTCTCCGTAAGGGGCAACGAGGCTGAGGAACTTATCCAGGCCACTCACAACACGCCCGATGCAGCAGTGCCGACCGTTGAAGCTGCGCTCATTGGCGGCGGAGGTGGTGATGAAAAACTGGGAGCCGTTCGAGTTGGGGCCGTTGTTGGCCATGGAGACGAGACCCATCTCGTTGTGGCGACGCCGCTTGCTTTCATCATTCAGCCAGCCACGCCCGGCACTGGAGTAGCTGTTGCTGCCGCCCGGCACCACCCGCATCGTAATGTCACCGCCCTGCACGCAGTAGGATGGAATAATTTTGTGAAAGTAGGTGCCACAGTAGCTAGGGGTGAGGCCTTGGTGGCAGTACACCGTACCCTGCCGCGTGGCCGACTCGCCGTTGCATAGTCGCCGGAAGTTGGCGCACAGCTGCGGGCACTCATCGTCGAAGAGCTCCATCTGCAGCGTCAGGCTCGTCTCCTGCGGTGCCCCAGCGCCTCTTGTCGATGCTAGCAAGTCTTGTCGACACTGTAGCTGAGTGCCGGAGAGCGAAGGAACATCTGGGAAGCCAGGGAAAACGGCGAGCCGCATCCAACAAAAGGAATGAGGGGCGCGTGTGGTGTGGCTGGCGTAGCGTGAGCCGGATGCGGTGGAACCGGCGGTGATGGTCCCGCCAAGGTGTCGCGTTGAAGACAGATTCATTGTCTCACTCTTTCTCTCCGAGTGTGTGTGTGTGTTAAAGGTACGCAGTTGTTTTTAGTTCCTTTTGGGTGAAGTTGGATGAGAGCAGGGAAGAGGCGAGGGCGAGAAGTTCACAGCGGTAACTACACGCACGTAGACATCCGAGAGAAGCGCGACGGAGCACAAGAAGGCAGCACCGGCGCAACGACGCGGCGGGACGGGAAGGGGATATGCCATTGGCCAAAGGCAAAGGCTGACCAATGCTCACTGGCAGCATCTCCTCCTTTTTTGTTTATCGGATTCACTGGAGGTTGCCTAACCACGCTGCACGTGTCTGCGTGTGCATGCGCCAAACGTCACGCCTCCATGCGAAAGTAGTCAGTTGGTGTTTGGGGAAGTAACCCCGTAAAACAACTTCTGTGGTGTAGCGTTGCAGCTCTCTCTTTCTCGGTCTCATCTCTCTACGGACCTGAAAGAGAAGCAGGTGAACCAGCAACAACGACGAGGAAAAAAAGGCCTTTAACGAAAGAAGCACACACACACACACACACACACACACACACATACACTTAGAGCAAAACAGCAGCAGCCGTCGCAACTAAAACACATGTTTAAGTTAAATCTGTGAAGTCAGGCAACACTACCTTGATGGCACTTCTCTCACACTGGCATTTAGTGCCACTGCAGAGAGAATAACAACAGCGGCACATAATTACACACACACACACACACACAGACATACAAGCACAGAAGAAAAACAAAAACAAATGAAGACGCTGAGACGGTGTCGAAACAGCCGCAATAATGTTCTTCGCTCAGGTGTCCAAGCAGCCTAATGGCGCACTCTCTGCCCTGGCA
Source organism: Crithidia bombi (assembly GCA_900240985.1). NCBI lineage: Eukaryota > Euglenozoa > Kinetoplastea > Trypanosomatida > Trypanosomatidae > Crithidia > Crithidia bombi. The sequence goes on along the minus strand of OESO01000144.1, from coordinate 251,824 downwards.
TAAAGGGGCTGCTCACGGGTGGCGGTGTGCGACGCCGCGGACGAACGTGTACGTGTCGCGGGTCCTCTAGAAATGTCTTCATGATGTTGTTCAGCACCGCTCGCGGTGCACCGCGCGCTGCACTGGCGCCACCGTGTGACTCGACCGTTCTGGGCAGTGGTGCAGTATTACGCTTTCCATCCGCGGTGAACGGGGGGATGATAGCCACCTCCTCCGTGCCAAGGTACTTCGACAATTCAGCGAAGGTCGGCGCGAGTCGCGTGCGCGGGGTACCCTGTGGAAATTGCGCGAGCACATCCACGCCGAGTTCGAAGAGGAGGGAGGCGGCGTGAATGTAGCAGGAGCGCACTGCGTCCTTGCGCTTCAGTGACATCCCCGCCGCTATAACGTACGCGGGAAAGTCGAAAAGGCAGTCTTTGGAGGTAGGTGGCGCACTAGCCGGGGCGGTCGTCGCTGCCTCCGCCGTCTGCATGGGTGCTTGCTGTGCATTGCCTTTCTTCGTCTTCTCCTTTTCGGGCATGTTCGATGGGCTGGCAAGGTCTGGTAGGGGTACCTGAAGATACGCAACAGCGTGCACACTTACCTGAGATGAGTAGCCCGTAACGAACACAAATGGCGGGGCGTTCTTGAGGTACCGCAGACTCCACAGGTGCGTGGTTAGCATGTCGTCGTCGTCCTCGGCCAGCATTCTCTTCCCAAGTGCGGCCGCACCCCCACCAGACGACCACGACGTCTGCTGCACGCTGGCCACGCCCTGGGGAGGATATTTCGGCTTGTGCAGCTGCATGGTGGAGGCCAGTTCTGTGATGCGGCGAATGCGTGCATCGAGGCAGAACTCGATGTAGTTGCGCACACAGATCTTTGCCTCATTGCCGATGCTCGTCAAAACGGCGTCGCTCTCTCCACTGAAGAGACAGAAGTCCTGCGGTAGGCGCAGCTGCATGGCGTGCATTGTGTCGGCAAACATCGGCGGCAAGCGGGTTTGCTGACCCTCCATCGTGTAGTTCGGTAAGTAAGGTACTGCGGCTGCCGAAGACATGGCCGCGGCGCCACCCTCCCCCACGTTCCCCGCAGGAGAGCGGATCACGTCACCCGCGGCCCCGGACAACGTCGAAGCACATTCGCTGCGGTGGGGGTAGGATTGGAGCTGCACCATGCTGGTCGCCCACTGCGTTTGACCTGCGAGGGAGTGCGGCAAGACCTGCCCGAGGGCAGCGCGGCGCTGCAGGTAACGGCGCTGCTGCTCTGCGTCGACGCAGAGCGGGACGTTCAGGGCACACAGCGTGTCCATCGCGTTCAGCGCGCACAGCCGCACTGCCTTCTCGTGCGAAATCGCGATGGCGCTCCCCCCGCGCAGGCCGAAGCGTGCCGGCACTGGTGTGATGGTGGTGGCGCGAAACACGTTGCTTTCCATGTCGAAGAGGACGTAGAGATTTGTGTAGCGGCTCTTGGCGATGTGCGTCTGCCACTCGCGCAGCATCACGTACGCCTCTTCCAGCAGCTCGGCCGGCGGGTTCACCTCGATGCCGTACTCCGCACGCGCCGTGATGAAGTTGTGGGCGGCAATGATGCGCTCGTTCTCGCTGTGGTGACGGCGCACCTGGGGTGGCGCGTCAGGTGCGAGCCGAGCTTCGTCAGTACCCACCTGTGACTTGAGCGGGCGTGGCAGGGGGTCATGCGGGTTGGGCACGGTGGTAGAACCCGTCAGTGGGTTGGTGGCCCACCGCCCATAACCTGCCACCGCCTCTGCGTGCCGCGCCTGCCGAGCCGCATCTTTTGGGAAGAGTGGCAGTCCCAACGCATCCAGCAGCAGCTCCGCGTGCATGGCGGCAAGTCGAATGGCTGTCTCCTCCGTCTGCGACTTGCCGTGGGCCGTCACCGTCGTTCCGATAAGCCGCAGCTCCGCCTCCACCATGCGGGTTGCCGCGCCAGGCGTGGGGGTGCTGCGCACCTTCAGGTACTGCTCCAGCGTGGTGCCGTGCTGTGTGTAGTACTCCGCCACCCGCGCCAACGCGTGTGGGCCGTCAAACACGTACGGCAGCACCAGCGCATCCGCCGGTGTGGGAGAGCGGCGCAGGTTTCGATCATTCACCATTTGCCAAAGCCCGTTTTCTGTGGGGTCGTAGTTCACGGTGGCCAGCACGGCAGCAGCAGCTGCGGCGGTGGCAATAGACACCGCAACGTCACCGCCACCCATCGCGGTGGCTGCTGCCGCTGCCGCGTCCTCCTGCACGTCCTCGACTCCCATCCAACCATTCTGCCAGGGGTAGACGACAGTACTCGCGTAGCTGCGCACCCGCTCTGCGTGCTCGGCGTCGGTGAATTGCGGGGCATAGGCTTTGTACAGCCGTCGTGGGTCGTGACGGCGCGGCTCATTGAGACTCGGACAGCGACTTATGAAGGGGGTGGTGATGCGCGTCGTGGGCCACGTCTTTTTGCCAGCTGTGTTGCCCTTAGCCACCTTTCTTGCGGCTACAGACTCACCTCGCGAGACACACTGCGGCGCCAAATCATCCACTGAGTCTTCTGTGGACTCTGCGTCACCATTCGCTGGTACATTCGCAGGCGGTACGGCTGCACAGGCAGCCTTTTTATGGGCCGTGCTGCCCGTCGTGTTGTCCTGGGTAGCGTCGCGCAACGACGTCGTTCCAGCGCCGGTGTTGGAAGCTGCTTTTGCCGCCCTTTCCGTGTTCCCCGCCACCACGCCGGGGTGTGAGTCGCTCGTCGCGGCTGACTGGCCACATGCCGTGAAGACTTTGTTGTTGTCGCTGCAAAGCAGTGAGGGAAGAGAGGGCGACGACGCAGCCGGGGAGGGCTGTGAGCGCAGCAGTCGCAGCGGGGGCGGTACCGGCGTGCCGAGCGGCTTCACGGGATCACCCGGGAGCGGGGCGTAGCGGCCCTCCTTCATCCGCACCGTCTCCGCGTGCTTCTGCTGTGCGGTCTTGAGTCGAAAAAGGGGTACGCCAAGGGCGTCACACACGCGCTCCGCATGCATGGCCGCCACCATCTCCGCTTCCTTCCTGTCGCCGGCGAGGCCCTCAGCGACGTGCGAGCCGTGTGGCGCCGGTAGCGGCACCGTGCAGGTCGCCACGTACACGGGAGGGAGCGGCTGGCCGGTGGTGGGGTCGGTGCCGGGCTGCTGAACTTCTTTCACCCGGAAAAGATCGCCCTCCACCCGGCTTACACGTCGGATGAAGTTTACCACACGACCGCGTGCAAACGGGTCGACAGTGTGTACATCGCAGTACAACCCTGTTGTGGGTGGGGGTGCGCCCCCACCTCCCTTAGGGTTGAAGGACGAGACGGTCAGAGGTTCGGAGTCGTGTACTTCCTGCACCGTGAAGGTCAATGACATACATTGCGACGTAGCTGCAGCAGTAGCACTACTGCTACTGCAACTGACGGATGTGGCAGCTGTGGTACTAGGCGTGTGACTAGAGGACGTGTGGACTGTGGTGCTGATGACTTCAATACAGTCGAGAGATATCAGCTCGGGCTCTGACGTGCTCGAGGGCGAAGAGGAATACTGTCGTGTCTCCGAGGAGTGAAAACGAAAACTGGTGCGCAGCGTTACACGAGCCGCGACAGGTGTGCATCGACCGTTGCCGTGACAGGGTGGCGCAGTGAAGAAGCGAAGACGGTCCACCATGAAGACAGGAAAGAGAGCACCCAGACCCGCTGTCTGGCTTCTGCATTGAAGACAAAGACGCACGTGACGCATCACTTGCGGCGACACCGTGGTGGACGTTACGGCACTCACGGTGGGAAGGAAGAGAAAAAGAGAAAGAGATCTAAAAGAAGCGTCCTGTGAACGTTGTCGATGGATGCATAAGTCGAAAGCAACAACAGCAATTGCTACGGAGTGGCTGTTAAAGTTTCCCTCATATATATATATATATATATATATAAAGAGCGTGTCTGTGAAGAGGATGGGTTAAAGAAAACAAAAACAAACAAACGATAAGAGAAGAGCAGGAGGTACACAAAGAAGAGATGAAGCTGCGCTGCGATGCTCGGGTCGTGTTCTCACAGGATGTGGAAGGACAGAACATACGAAATATCGGTTTGCGGACACCGTGGAGAGACGGGGTGCTTACGTGTGCGTTTGTGTATGTGCGTGGCTGTGGGTGTGTCACCGCGAGAACGTTCCACGGATACTAGCAGGCAACAGCAGAGCCGGCAGTGAAGGTGGGCAAGAAGAAGGAGAGAGATGGGTTCCAGAAAAGGCATGAAGTCAAATAAAGGCCTCATGAGGACACACGTTAGCATGACTTAGCACACTCGACGCGTGGGCTGCTATGATGCCGTGATGACAGTGTACTTTGGCAACCCACCCCTTCGACGCCACCCACACACGCATAGAGCAACAGCTTTAACATACGTCTACAACGATTTGTTTATAGTCGTGGTGACTGTCGTAGCTAGTGAGTTGATTCGCCGATTCCCTTTTTTTTGGGAGGGGGGCCGCTGCCACCGTATCCACACACGTGAGCGCGGATAGCCCTTTGCAGAGGCGCTTCGTGCCTCCCTCCTTCTCTCCACATCGCCGTCTACCACGCTGCAGCGTGAGTGGGTTAGTCTTCATCTTTTGGTATTCTTGGGTGAAATTCTGAGCTCTTCTTCCTCTTCCAACCGCGTAACAGAGGTGGTAGTAGTGGCCCTTCGCCTTATGTGATGATGTCATCACGACAAAGGATATATGTATACTTAAAGGGGAGTTCATCGTCAATTAACAAAGACGAAAAAAACACACACACAAGAAAATAATAAACTGTTCAGGGGGCACACGCGTGTGGTGGAGAAGGGAAGGAGAACCAGACAAACTACGAAAAACAAGTGTAAAGAGAAAGAGTCCAACAAATTACATATAAGTATGGGTGTGCGAGGCGACCCACAACCTGCGAGCTTCCACGTAAGCATCCTTCATCCTCTTCCACTTTCTCCTGGTGTTCCTCTCTCTCTTCCTCCCGCATATGTCGAGGCTATCGCGCTGCCATGCGGATAAAGAATAAAAAAGAGAAGGCAGCTGTGCCACACGCGCCTTCATTCACAACGACAACACACACACACAATAATAATAATAATAACTAATAATAAAGGAGCAGCGACAACAGCGGCGAATAAACAACATGGAAAGGACGTAAGCACTCTTGCAATGGTGAAAAATGAGTGCGCTGCCACAGACAGAAGGGCAGGTGGACAGACAGACAGATACATACACACACACACACACACACACGCACACAGAGGGAGAGGGGACCGGCAAAGGTGAAGGAAGGAAAAGGTGCCACGCCACGCAGACCACCCCCGCAGGGTTTCGCTGCAGCGATGTCGGGAAGGCAGCCTTCTCCACGAGTAAGAAGAAGATAACGAGAAAAAAAAAACACTGGAAAGAAGTAAAAGCAGGCGTGAGTTTGGCGCGGCAGCTGTGACGCTTCGAGCGACGCGGTTCCAGACCACCAATGCGGCAGGGGTCACACACACATACACATACAGATGGGGAGAAGCGGCTCGCTGGTACGTGTGCGTGTGTGTGGGGGTGCACAGGAGAGACGTGGAGGGAGGATGTGGAAAGGAAAGAGGGAGGAATGACGCAAACCTGCGGTTTGTACTTTCTGTTCTTTTTTTTGTCCCCCTCTCGCCCTTTCCCTTTCGCGCGGCCTACGAGACATACACAAACGCGTTGGGATCGTCCGCGCTGCGCTTCACGTAGTCGCGATCGATCAGCCCTTCCAACTGTGCCTTTACGTCGCGCCGGGTCGGCACGAACTGCCGCGCAAGCTGCATCGTGACGGCCTGAAACAGGTCCTCAAACAACACCACACGACGGCTTTTGAAGACGCGCACGAGGGCCGTGTCGAGCAGCTGGCGACGAGACGCGTGCACGTGTCGACTCACGACGACATCTTCGGACTCTGGCACGGCCGTTCCGTCAGCGCCGTCTGCCATCGAGGACATCGCGTGGTCCGCTTGTGCCTCACTCGACGGCAGTCCCGTCAGCCGCGTCTTGGGCAGCGGCAGACGAATTTTGCGCAGCTTGTGCGTGTAGGCCGGATTCAACGTAAAACGGTCGTTCTCTGTCATCGTAACGGCCGACGACCCGGCAGTAGTAGCAGCATCAACCACAGAGGTGGGCTTTACCGGTGTCCACCGAAGCAGGTTGAAGGCGCGGTGCTGCGAGAGCAGGTGCAGGTGCGTGCGCAGGGCGTGGAAGGGCATGCCCACCTTCTGTGCGATCTGCGATCCGGTAATCGACCCAGCATGCCCGGCTCGTGCGTTGTACGCGTCACTCACCACGAGCAACAGCGTTGCCAAGAGTGTGCTCGCCACCACCTGCTTCGTGCCGGACACCACCTCGGCTGTCAGCGTCGCCGTGCCAAGACTGAACACCCACAGAAGCGTGCGGGACGGGTGCACACGAGCGTAGTAGCCTCGAAACGCGTCCATGCCTATCTGGAGGGAGGAGTGCGGCGTGAGTGGTAGCATCGTGTACATGGGCCACTGCGCCGAGGTGATAAGCTGCACGCGGATCTTTGCAACGAGAGCCTCAAACGTTGGCTCCTGCTCGAAGAGTTCGCGGGTGCGCTGCGTACCTTCGTAGTCGCGAAGCATCGCCTCAAATGCGTGCGTGCCAGTCGCACCGAGGTACGACTGCAGGCAACCCACCAGCTGACGCTCTGCCTCAAGGTTGAGCAGACCACCACCACTACCACTGCCAACACCGCCGCCAGACGTCGTCGGTGACCCTGCCTCATGTCCCGGCGCTACGGAGCCTGAAGTCCCCAGCAGCCGTCGCGCCAGGCAGAGTCGGTAGTGCTCAAGAAATGTGTCTTTGTCCTCCAGCAGCGACACCAGTCGGCCGATGAGGCGCAGTCGCTTGAAAATGCCACCGTTCACAACACGACCGCCCACCCGCTCTTGCTGCAGAAACGCATCTGCGTACCGGGCGAGCAACACGGACAGCTTCAGCTGATGGATTGCCTGTGGGTACCGCGTGGCTAGGGAGACCAGCGGCAGCGTGGCGTATCGAGCATCGCGGCTCAGCAGCACACTCGGCAGGTCTGACTTGGACGAGGCGGCAGCAGCGGTGGCAGCGGTGGCGGCCCCAACATTGTCACTTGAGTTGACGGCTGCTGCCGCTGCTGCCGCCATTAACATTTCCTGTGCACGCTGCTGTGCCGCCTGCAGGGAGCCTTTCTTCGTCCACCGTGTCGGACACATCAGCTCTTCGATAGCATCGCCGAGGGCACGGAGCAGAATGGGTTGACTCCGGAAGGCCGTCTCGACGAGCTCAGTGTAGCGATCAATAAGGAGGATGAGATCTGTCATTAGCTGCACACCAGAGCCGGCCAGTGTGGCAGCGGCAGGGGCGGCTGGGCCGTTCGGCGGGCGCGATGAAGATGAAGCCGGGGGGCTTGACGTGGCCGCCGCTTCTCGACCGGAGCTGCTGCCGGGTTCATCGACCGCCATCGTCGCTGTTGTTTTCAGCAGGTATGCCTCGAAGGAGTCTGCAGCAGCGCGAATGAAGTTGGTAATGAGGATGGAGGCCATCAGCACAAAGCACTCGTCCTCGGTTACATCGCTGAAGAGGCTGTAGAGAGCCTGCAACGCCTCCACGGCAGGATGCTGCGTAGGGACGACCGGGCCTGCAGGGAGCTGTGCTGTATTGGGCGTCATAGCGGAGTCATGCCGCGGCTGCGGCTGCGCCTGTTCATCCCCCCCACCGACGGCGCGGGTCCTCGTGGTCTCCCTCACGACCAGGTCGCGGCGCTGGGATGCAGCGATGCGTGTTGCCGCTGTTCCTGCGGTTGTTGCTGGGATTCCAGCCGAGGTATCCTCTGACTCGCTGGTCTCACCGGCGCCTCCGCACGCACCAACGCGGCTGAGGACCGCCAGTGTCGTACTGGCAGCACTCGCCGCTGCAGTGGTGGGGTTGATCACAACAGAGGCCCCACTCGCACGCTCCCATCGCCGGCTGCTCTCCTGGTGCTGCGTCGTCGTGGTGTCCCCGCTCGCCCAACCTGTCGTCAGCATGAGCTGTGAGGAACCCTGGCGACTCAGCTGATCAAACGACGCGGACGTCGCCGAGCGAGAGTGCGGAAAGCACGAGACGAAGTGCCGGTCAGCGTTGTGCAGGCCAACTTGGATGGGGTCCTCGACAAACTCGCTGGCCGCCTTGGAGAGGGAGAGACTAGCGGGGGGCGATGCGCTGGGGACCGGACTGCCGCTCCCCCTATTCCGCCCCAGCAGCATAGGGGCGGCGGCGGCGCTGGTGTCCCCACCCGTGCCACGCCACACTGCTGCCACAGCCGATGCAGCGCCTGCCAACATCGACGGCTGTGGGGTCAAGGCGAGGTCGTCGTTTTTCACGCTGGCGCTCCACTCGTCGAGCAGCGTACCGAGGCCGAACTGGTGGTCCAGCAGGATGCTGCGGTGCTGTTCCACCACAAGGACTTCGTTCAGCGCGGATCGAATGGCCATGTGAAGGAAGGGCAGTCGCACACGCCGCCACACGTGCGTCTCCAGCTCCTTCACCCCGAGTGCCCACTCCACGTAGCAGCGTCGGCCCTCCTCGGTGTCACGGTGGGCCTCGCTGGCGCAGCGGTAGAAGCTGTAGACACCCGCCACGTAGTCGTTGCCCATGTCCTCCATCACAATCGTGGCGAGCGGCTGCGCCGTCTCCTTCACAATGGTGCCGTTGCGCAGTCGCCGGTCCGCCGCGAGACCCTCCCACTGCTTAAGCGCCTGCGTGGTGAGGTGGTGGGCGGTAGTGTGGCCCTCCAGCCGATCGCGCAGCTCCACTGCACCGCGGAGGTCGACGACGACGGTGGACGGCATAATTGGCGAGCCCGGCGACGACCCGGCGAGAACGGGGCTCGACATGGCGCCGCTCACGACATCCACGCGGCCCACATCGAGCGCGTCGTCCGTTGTCGGGAGTCTGGCGTTACTTATACTGCTGTTACAATGGCTGTTGTTCCCGTCCACGCCGGCACCGCCTCCGCTCCCCTGGCCGCCAAGGGGAGACATGCGGGAGGGACTGGGCCGCCGGTTCGCGAAGGCGGAGGGACGGATGCCGGCACCTCTGCGGCTGCCGGAGCTCTTCGACTGCTGCTGCTGCTGCTGCTGCTGCGGTGCTGCGCGGACCTCCTCCTTTGCGGAGACGGGAGTGTCGCTGTGCCGCTTGCTGGTGAAGAGCGAGAGTAGACGGTGTCGGCGACTCGGCGTGTGTGTGGTGGCGGACTGTTCTTCCGTCCCTGCCGCGTGGCTGCCACTGGCGGGGGTTGTGGGTGCGGTGGACGAGGAGACGCCCATAGCTGCTTCAAAGGGGCCCAGGCGGGGAGTGCTGGCCACACTGCTGGCACTGCTGTCTACACCGCCTCCACTGCCGCTGATGAGGCCGCGTCCACGGCTGTTGGTGCGGCTGCGCGGTGGCTCTGCTGCGGAGTGCAAGGCCTGCTGACTGAGCGCTGCTGCCGCCGCTGCGCTGCTTGCTGTGTTCGTCACCGTAGCTCCTCCCACTCCTCCGCTTCCAGGCTTCTGCTGTTTTTGGGATACCATGTAGGACGACGTCGACTGCACTAGCACGAGCAGCTCTGCCATGATGTTGTACGTGGTCTGGATGAGCTCCAGCTGCTCCCACGCAATCTGACGCGTTGTTTCGAAGACTTCCCGCACGTACCGCGTTAGGTAGCGCAGCTCCAGTGCGAGCAGCGGGCGCAGTGGTTCGTAGACAGTGACGTAGAACACCTTAAAGCACATGAGCGTGATGGTGTCCATGCCGTACCGTCGGGTGTAGTACTGATCAAGGTAGCGAAAGCAGGAGAGAACAACACCGCGAAAGACGAGGAAAGTCTCCCACTCTTGAATAAAGGTGTAGCAGAGGCTGAAGCGGCGATTAACGTGGATGCTTGACCCGGCGTGGTCAGAGGTTGCAGCGGTCTTGTCGCCGGCGCAGTGTCCACCCGAGTACCCACGGCTGCCGTAGTACAGCGGCGACTTTTGCGGTGAGTCCAGGTCCTGCATCGTCGTGTACGAGGTCCTCGGCACTGCTGTTTCTCTTCCCGTGAAGCACGAACCCGGCACGCTGCTGCTTGTGTGTCGTGACAGCGAGGGCTGAAGAGAGATCTGGCTTGCGGAGTCGACGGGGGAGGCGGTGGGCGTGGCCACGGCACTGGCGCTGCCTACCCGCTTCATCGGCAGCGAATTCACCGCGTGTGCGGAGTGAAGGATACGAGGCAGCATGCGCGTCTCTTCATCAGCTGCCGGGGCGCTCTCTGACAAGGAAAGTGAAGGATCGGGCGGCGCAGTGGTGATGGACGTGGCGACCGCATTTTTGTGTTCAGGTGCACCGGTAGTGGCGGGGCTGGTGGTGATGGTAGGGCTCATTGAGAGAAAGGGAGAGCCAATGTCTTCAACACTTGTGAGCGACGTCGACGGCGAGGAGACCAAGTTGGCGGACGGTACGGCGGTAGAGTCCTCCGTGTCATCGTCCACGGCGGTGGACACAACACCACGTCGATGTGGTGGTGGTGGGCTCCGACGGCCGACGGTCCGGCCTGCGCGGCGCTGCTCCCGCCCAATCATCGTGGGGCCGCTGCTCGTCTGTGCACTCCTGCTACTGTCGCCGCCGGCGTCGTCGTCGTCGTGGCTGTGGTGCGGCGACGGAAGCGAGGAGTTCATCGTGTGCAGCGAGGCGTCTTCGTCGTTACTGCTGCTGTGGTGAGTGAATGTGCTAGTGTCAGCGGAGGGAAGTGGCGGTGGGCTGCGGTTCACTGCTTTCTCGCTCTCCCCCACGACGGCGGTTGTCACTGCTGCTGGTGCTGCTGCTGGTGGTGTCTTCGAAGGTGGCTGCTGAGCTCGTCTTGAGTGTCGCACAGTGGAGGGGACAGTGTTTTCTTCGCAGAGCACTTCCTCCTCGTCGTTCACGAGCACTCGACCCGTCTTGGAGGCAACGCGGGCGTGGTGTGTCGCTGCAGCAGCGCTGGTTGTGGCAGTGACCACAGTGACGTGCGGATCTGTCGCGGGTGACTGCGAGAAGGTCGAGGAGGTGCCCGAGGCGGTGTGAGAGACGCTGCGCGTGGTGCTCTTGGGGGATAGAAGGGACTGCGGAATTGGCCGATCCTGCGACAGCGGCATCTCTTCAACTTCAACAGGGGTGGAGGAGCTCAAGTCGGTGTTGATCTTCAGACCCATTCGCATGGTCGCCGCCGAACCCGACGCCGTCGCAGAGGAGGAACCACTGCTGCGGCATACCGTGCTGTCGAAGCCCTCAAAGGCGGAGCGCAGCTCATTCGCGGTGGCCGTCTTGCGGCTTTGGTAAGCTGTGAATGCACCAGCGCTGTCGCTACTGGCACGGGTCTGGAGTTGCAGTGGGGTGCTCGGGGCGGACGTCGAGGACCAGCCTGCACGACCGCGTGGTGGCTGCCGGGCGACGGACAACGACACCGACGTTAGTGGCAGACCTGGCGAGGAGGACTGATGACCTACCTCGCGTATCCTGCCGTCGTCGCTTACGTCGTTGTCATTGTGCGCCGACGCCACCGGCGAAGTCGCGCGGTGCGAGGGCTGGAAGAGGCGCAACATAAAGCCGAAGGAACTGTTACCGGCGCTGGTGTGAGGCACCACCGCAGTGGTGTTGCGCCCGCTTGCACTGCCGTGAAAGGACGAGTTACGGCTGGTGTCCTTTGAAAGCCCAACACGAGGGTGCCCACCGAAGAACGCCCCTCCTCTTCCTCCGCCACCGCCGCTGCTACTGGTGCCGGCAGCGATGTTGCGAAGGCGGTTCCAGCCGCTGAAGCTGCCACCGCTGCCACTGCCGCTGCCGTTCTGCGGCGCTTGTACCGACTGCTGTGATGTGCTGCTTCCATTCCAGCTTCTGCTGAGTCGCAGCGAGGCATCCACCACGTCCTCCGCAAAGGTGGACGTGGTGGCCACAACGTTGTCCTCGGTACCGGTGAGGACGTGTATGCGGCCGTGGTCAACGTTCTGCAGAATGGGGAAGAGCACGTGTGACTCGAGGAGGTGCAGGAGGAGGAGGGCGAGGCGGGCGTACAGCTCCCGCGACTTGGCTGGGTCGCCGCTGCATGCGTTGTAGATGACGGTGTACCACCCCATTCGGTGCCGCGGCGTCCGCAGCGGCCGCAGCGAGCTCTCATCCCCGGTCTGCAGCGTTGTGTAGACGGCGAAGAGGTAGCGGTCAATGCTGTTCCACAGCGACTCGAAGTTCATGACGGTCCGCCCCTCCGCGCTGCAGGCCGGAGAGGAGGCGGAGGGCGAGGCGAGACGTGGGCTCGACGTAGTCGCGGTCCGGCCGCTGAGGTTGCCAGCTCCACCGGCGTCGCAGATTAGGAGCTCCGGTATGTCAGCTGGGCTGGCCGCGATGTGCCCATCGTCGGTGTCGTCGCCGCTGGGGGCGTAGTTGCTGGCTGACCGGGAGAAACCTCCCTCCGTGCGATGCACGGTGGTGTCACGGATGCTGCGCGACAGCAGCAGCGGTGCCGCGACGCTGGCGAAGCCGTCGGAGAAGAGGCTCTGCGTGGGTGAGGTGAGGGTCTGCCGACTCCACAACGGTGTCCCTGTCAGGCGTGCGGATCCGGTGGAGCTGGCGGGCACCGTGGCGGTGGGCACGGTATTGCAGTGAGCGCGGCAGACGGGTGGACTACGCTGCCGCTGCCTGACCACGGGAGAGCGGTCGTGCGGCTCCGTGGTGGGGCCGGTGGAGCTCTCCGTCGTGTACTGCATGATGTCGCTCAGTCTCTCTCCTTCTTCGTCCTATTTTATATGGATTTGTTTATCAGGGCGAAGACGGCGTCACGAGATGCGCGCTGGTGTGTGAGGCGAACGTGAGATCGAAAAGGTGTGTGCGTTGCGTGTCTTCGTTGTTATCTCAAGCAGGCCCGTTGAAAAACAAACGAACAAGAGAGGGAATACCCACGTGATGACACACGCACAACACACACACACACACACACACACACACACGCTTGTGTTTCTTTTGTGCTTGTGTGTACGTTTCTTCCTCGACTTCGCTAGACGAGAGCCTAAAAGAGATAAGAGGGGGGTGGGTGGGCAGGGAAAACACTCAGGATAACCTTTCCGAAAACCACTGCGACAAGAAGAGGACAAAAAACACTGAAAACTGTGTTTACTGTGTACAGTTTAACCAATTGTGTTTGTGCAGTTAGTGGAATACGGCTTGGCTGATATACTTGTTTTCGACAACACAACTTTCCTTTTTTAGTGTAGGGGCTGCTATTGACAGACGGACAGACAGGACAACAGAAGAAGTGACAGCGACGACTGCAGCCTAAATGTGCGGCCCCGACCTCTGTAATGTGATTATGATAATGATGGATGTGTATATATAAGAATCAGTGATATCATTCAACGCGATGAGCCTAGAGAGAGAGGCAAATGAGAGGAAAAACAAGATTAGCCGCAACAGCAACACCGATACCACGAGCGCTCTCACAGACAAGCGAAACCTCTCGTAAAAAAAAAAAGACACAGAAAAACGTGGGATATAACGATATAAAAAAAAAGAGCGGGATGTTACCACCCACACTTCCACCGACGTTGCGGAGTCGGAGCAGAGATTCAAACTTGTCTTCGAGCTAGCCGGGGAGGAGGAGGGTGGGGGGGGGGGCCAGTTGTGTGAGAACGCGAGGCGAAAAGACGTGCGTGCGCTTGCAGACCCACTCGTCAACAACAACAGCAAAAAAAAAAAAAACAGCAACAAAAAGAGGCGGCACCGAGAGAGAAAAAAAACACAAAACACACACGCAAAAGGCGTGTGCACGTGGGGACGTGTAAGGGGAGAGCCACTAAAGAAAAGAAAAGAAATTCACACACGCGACAAAACAACAATGAAAATAAAAATATGCAACACAAAAAAAGAGCGTTGAAACCCTGCAAGAAGATAAAAACACAAACAAAGCAATGGAAAATAGAAAAAAAGAAAACCGCCACAGACGACTTCCTCCGCTCTGCCTCAGCGAGACTATCCCTCTTCACTGACTCGCCTTTGCTGTCTGCTACGCGTCGAAATCTCTGCTGCCAAGCACAGGGGACAATAAATGGAAGCCACAAATTGTCGTGGCCCCGCTGTTGTCGTACTATCAAAAAAAAAAAAAGCAGTAGTCGTGATAGAGCCCAAACACGAGAGGAAAACGTAAAGGTTAGCAGGAGAGGAGGGTGGTGGTGGAGGACACACAAACGACCAACGAGAGAGAGAGTGTGTGTGTGTGTGAACGCCAAGAACCGGCAGAACCACAGTCCCCCACCGCAACAACAACGACGAAGAGAGAGGGGGTGGGGTGTGTGAGAGGAATGGTGATCGTGATACGGCAAGCGCACACGCACCGTGCTGCTGCTTTCGTTGTGTTGTTCTCACTTTTTGATACTTAATTACTTAATCACCCTCTTGCTATATGTGTATATAAATGTGTAGTATATATGTGTATCACATATGAGGTCCACTTCCCCTTTTTTGTGCTTGTTTCTCCCTCTCCAGTGTAACCGTCGTGGGTGGTGGGTGCAGGACCCAGGAGGTGCATGAAAAGAACAAAAGACAACGATGAAGAGAAGAAGGGCGGAGAGAAATGGTTGACGTGAAGGCTGACAGGGACGTTCAGGTGTCAGACGAGAGATGAAGGGGAGGCGGTAAAAGAGAGAGGGAGCCCATTGAAATCGTGCAGGGGAGAGGGCAGGTGTCGTGTTCTTGCAGTCCGTAAGGTGCCTGAACAGCGGGTACCGCCCGCCGTGGTATGGGAAGGACACAAGCTGGAAAAGAGTGAATGGTGACTTCAAACGCATTTCCGTCTTCATCTTTCTTCCTCCGTCCTCCTCCCGTTGCCCCTAAAACAGCTTGCTTGCACGAAACGCAATCATTGCAGGCTCACAGTTTTGCTCTCTCTCACGCTCTCTGAAAGTGCATCAGGTTATCTGCACACTCACTCCGCTAGACTCTACTACCTCTACATGTGGAGTGCAGTCGCACAAGGTGGTGCAGGCTTTCGGTCGAGCGCAGCATCAGAGAGGCGAAGGCAAAGACAGCCTTCTCGCTTCTGTCCGCTTTGTATTTATGTTTTTATTGGCTTTTGCATGAATGTGAAATGAGTTAAAACCGAAAAAAAAAGGATGACTCTGCGTGTGCTGTACTACACACATACAAACTCACTCACTATCAGGGAGTACACCAACACCAACAGGGTGCGAAGAAGAGAAGGGCAGCACCAACACACACACGCCGCATTCTCTTTCCCACCTCACGCACGCATTACCAATCGTAGAACCCTCAAAACACAACAACAATAATGCAAAGACCACCAAAAAACAACAACAGAAAAGAAGTCCTGGCATGTAAAAGTACACATCAATGCATGCGGTGCCGACACCCAAACACATATTCGACCACACACGTACAAGCATCGCAACGCGGGTACACGGAGTTTTGCACGTTCGCTATCTCCCCCACCCCCGCTTTCTCCCAAGCACTTCCCAAGAGGAAAGAAAACCTGGTGGCATATTCGTGGCTGTCATCGCTGCACCGACGTTTTTCCTCTTCTTTTCGTTATCTTTTTTTTTGCCTCTTGCCTTCGCACCCCAAAAGACCCCCCCTCCTACCACCCTCGGTGAGGCAGCTGTGCTTCTCATTTGTTGCCTGGCCGACCTCCGCTGCCGCCGCCGCGTGGGCGGTCGTTGCGGTTGTTGTTGCTGCCAGACCGGCCACTCTGCGAGCCGCCTCCACCGTTCGCGCTGCCCTTCAGTGCACCAAGCAGCGATTTGACGTCGCTCGCCGTAGAGGCGCGTCCACCGGCGTTGCTGCTACGGCGTCCAGCAGCAGCCGCAGAAGCAGGGGAGGAGGAGGATGACGTAGTGGTGGTGGACGAAGGGGAAGCGGACGTGGTGCGCGCCTCTGCACCGCCCACCGACGCCGCTGCAGAGGCGGGTCGCCGGCCAATGGCGTTGGCGAGGATGGAGTCACTCATGCTGCTGCTGCGGTGACTGCCGCCACGGTGGCCCTGGGTGCTGTTGTTGTTGTTGCCGCTCTGCTGAAGCGAACGGCGGCCCATCACGCTGGACGAGGCACGCCCACCCGCCGCACCGCCGCCCATCAGGCTCGCCTCCTCCGCACTGCGCCCCTCCAGCACATTGCGCCAGTAGCGCTCCGCGTTACGGCGGAAGTCCTGCTCGATCGTCGTTGACGCCTCGCTTTCCAACGCACGCGCAAGGCCGAAGTTCACGGCCTGCGCCTCAGCCCGCGCGAGTGGAACCGTCTCGGTGTAGTCCTTCATGACCTTCTGGAAGAGGCTCAGCATCGGGGTGACGCGGTAGAAGAAGCGGTTGAAGCTCGTGATGAGACCCGGGTACTGATGCCCCTGTGTTTCCTTCAACAGGTGGGCCAGTGCGGGGTTGCTCACGATGTCCTTGAAGGCCGGCGACGCACGCAGCGCCTTGCTGAGCCCCTGATCATCAGCCGAGGTCACGTACACGACATCTTTTTCGCGGTGGGTGCGGTAGGTGAGGGACTTGCTGTTTGCAGCGATGAAGCCGGTGACCGGCGCGCGCGCCGGACCGGCCTGGATGCCGTAGCGTCGGAACTGCTCAGCGGTTTCAATCGACTCGACCAGCGTGCTCTCAAACTGAAAAGGCCCTAGGTGGGGAGGCAGGAGGCGGATCTGCGTGTACTGTCCCGTGGCACCGCTGCCGTCCAGGCGCCGTGTGTCGTCCTTTTCAAAGTAGTCCACGACGCTCGTCAGCTGCTCCGGCTGCCTCGAGACGTTCGCGAGAAACTTCACAAAGGCCTCAATGGCGACTGTGATGTTCGGCACAAACTTGCCCACCGCGTAGTCGTCAAACTTCTCCTGCACCTTCTTGGAGTTGTTTTCGTAGACAGGCATGAAGGCGTTGGCGAACTCCTGCCGCAACGTCGGATTCGCCTTGTTCTGCTGAATGGCGTAGAAGACATCAGCTGCGAGCCCATCGCGACTCCACGACAGCTCCTCCAGCACTTCCGACACCATCTTCTCTGTAGTGCCACTACCCCCGCTGTTGCTGCCGGCACCGCCGAACACGCGCTGGTGTGCGCGGCTGCTGCCGCCGCCGCTGTTCGCCCCACGATGTGCTGCCCCACCACTACTGTTGTTACTGTTGCTACTACTCGGTCCAGTCCAGTTCAGCACGAGGGACACCGGCACAGCGAAGTCATTCAGGCCATCCAGCGGCTCCCTCTCTGGGCATTGCGCGAGGCCGCGAATCACCAGTGAGATGCTGTCCGCCGTCACACGCAGCTTCGACAGCAGCTTCGCCAACTCTGTCATACGCACCAGCGTTGTCACGTTGCCGCTCGTCCGCTCGAGGCCGCGGTTGCTCTTCGCCGTGCGATCGCTGATGGTTGCCTCTGGGATGCCACGACCCACGAGGCGAGCGAGTTCCGTCTGAAAACGTTGGAGGATGTCTTGCTGGAAGTACTCGGCATAACCTGCGTTTGTTGAGCCTGTGGCGCCGCTGACGGTGCTGCCGCCCAAGCTGGCACGCTGCACGAGGCCGATGATGTACGGCTCATCACTGTCACCGTGGTGGAAGAGGTCGGCATGTGTGAGTGCGAAGGCGGTGCGGTCGACATCGGCCCAAATGTTGCCGTCGCTCGCCTTGTCGCTGCTGTTGCTCGGCATCGCGGTGGGCACAGCAAGCCGCGGGACCCCAGCAGGCAGGCCGCTGTTGAAGAGCTCCAGCTCATCCTTCAGGTAGCGCTTCAACACGCCGCAGAGTAGCAGAGACGGCGAACGACCCTTTGTACGCCACTCCTCCACGGACAAGAGCAGGTCACGCACGTTGGCCTCCGAGTCCCCACACTGCTGCGATGCCCAGGCCTGGATGTCCTGTCTACCCAGCTTCTCGTGGAAGAGGCGAAGCAGCACGTTGCCGAGGCCCAACGTCTTCACCCGCTGCTGCTCCGCGTCGAGGGTGTTGAAGTGGGAGGTGTCGTGCCGCGGCGAATGCCCGTGCGGACCAAGACCGAAGCCCTTCGCGTAGTCCGCCGCAATCTCGCTGATGCGCTCACCGATCCCATAGGTGGTGCCGAACGGTGGTCGCTTGCCGCCGAAGGGCAGCCGCGCGCTCTCGATGATGCGGCGCTCGCTGGAGTCGAGCAGCGCAAGCTGCTCGCGGTTGTGCTGCTCCCAGCCGTACTCAAGCGGGGTCCACCACGACTCATTCAGTCGCAGCGACTGCGTTTCCGTGGGGGACTTGAGAAAGTTGCCCGGGCGGCGCCCGCTGATGTCGCGCAGGGCTTGCTCAATGACGCCCACCTCCGCGTCGGAAATATCGTCCGCCTCGCCCCAGCCGCGCTCCAGCTCATCGCGGTCTACCGTGGGCAGGCCCGAGACACGCTGGTGCTCCCACTTGCCCATGAACTTGACAGAGCGTTCGTGCCTCTCCGGGATGACGGCGAAGGCCTGCGGATTGGTGAAGAACTGGCGGGCAAGTAGTCGGTCCTTATACTCCTTCGTTTGGAAGTCATCCTGCGTTGTGTGCTGGGTGTAGCCGAATTTCTTCACCTTTGGCGTGTACTTATTTTGGATCAGCGAGGCCCACTGCTCACGCTGGAACGGGGCCTGCTTCAACTCCTTCAGCCGTTCATCGACAAAGTCGTTCCGGAAAGGCGTCCGCCATGACGGCGGCTCCTGCAGCGGGTGACCGTCCGTCGATGACGCCGCCTGGCTACGTGGCGTTGTCGCGCCATCGGGGAGTGCCCGTAGCTGATAGAGTTGCTTCACCACCTCCGGTGTGCCGAGCGGCGTTGCCACGCTGCGGTCCAGCTCGGAGCTGCCGCCACGCTGCAGGTGCCATTGCATGTACAAGACGCCCTTACGCACACCCACCACCTGACCAAGCTGCTCCTCTGCGAGTGTGCGTTGCGTGTCCAGCACCGACACAGGGACCAGCTTCCCGGTCGACTCCACCTTCGCATAGTCGGAGAGGATGGCGAGGCAGTCAGAGCCGAGCTTCAACAAGCCCTTGCTGGCCTGCAGGGCCGCGTCGCAGTACATAGCGTAAAGCGCCCACTCACCTTCCGCGCCACTCTTGTCCACACCGACGATAACCACCTCGAACGGCTTTGCGGCAGCGTCGGTGGTACTTTCCTGTGGGGTAAGTCGGACGACCTCGCCGGAGGTAAATCCACCAAACACGGCGCAGGCCTCTGGTGTGGTGTCCAACATCATGGTGGCGCTGTGGGCCGCGTCAGTGTAGGGCACGGCTGCCGGGTCGGGGTACACCTTCGTGCGGGCCAGCAGCATCTCACCGCTGTGCTTCACGCCAAACGGCTTCAGTGCCTCTGCGGACGTATCGAACACACGGTACCAATCCTTATCTGGGAAAACACACCACGTCCCTGCTGGCGCAGGCGCCGATGCTGACGGGATGCCGTACTTGCTTCTCATGGCAGCCTCCTCAGCCTGGCGTTCGCCCTCCAGTTGCGCGCGTCGTGCACCGCGGCTGGCAATGCGTTCCTTGAGGTACAGCATCTCACGCCACTCCTGGCTTGTGTAAGCCTCCTGCGGCAGACCGGTCGAGAGGAACGACGCTTCGATGCCCGCCTTTACCTCCCGCCAGTTCATCACCTTCTTTGTCTGCGGGTCCACCTTGTAGGGCACGATGGCAGACGTGTCGAGCTTCCAGGCGGCCGGCGGCACCCTCACCACACCCTCCTCACGTTGCTGACGGCGGTACTTGTTCATCTCCATATCAAGCCGCATCTGCAGCGGCGAGTGTGGCACGCTCTGCGCATCACCGGTGTACTTGGCCGCTCGGCTCTCCACCGTGTGCGAGTTCGTCAAAAGGTGCTGATGTGCGGTGCTGTCGAGCAGCGCGTCTACCGCGTGCTGAATCGCTGGTGTGATGATGACCTGCCCCATCAGGTACTCCTTAGAGCCACGGATGGCGTTGAGAAAATCGACGAGCTTGGCCCGCTGCTTTGTCTTGACGTACACCGACACGAGGGCCTCAACCTGACGCTGCGTGTGCTCGGCCGTGCCGAAGTACGGGTCCTCGGTGGCGCGGTACCACAGCGCTTCTGCGCGGCGCGTCACGACGTCGTACCACTCCCGTCCCCACTGCTGATGCGGGGCCCAGCGACCGCGGTGCTTACGGAAGGGCGTGTTCGGGTCACCCTCACCACAGTAGTGCGTCGTCGCGTAGGGCAGGCTGCAGCGAGGGCAGAAGTCTTCGTTAACGTAGTTCGCCTCCATCTCTATGAAGATGCCGAAGAGATCCTCGAGCTGCTGCGGGCGCGCCTTGACGAACTGCTCGCACAGGTAGGTGTCCTGGAAGTCGAAGCTGCTCAGTGCGTCGTGAAAGGCAACAAAAAACTCATGGACGTGTCGTGTGTGGCGTGAGCGGAACTCACCGATGTCGCCCACGGCGTCGTAGTGCTGCTGAATTAAGAAGGCGAGGCGGTCAAACCACGCCTTGCAGTGCTCGAGCGATTTGATGTCTCGCACCTCCATCAGCTCCGGCCCCAGCACTGCCGTCGTCAACGCCGAGTTCGGGTTGGCCAGCGCGTTCCCATGAGCTGCGTAGCGGTACAAGGTTTGGTTCCACTGCGGCTCGTAATGCAGGTTGGTGATGGCGGGCCGCGGCACACCCTTGTAGCGTTGGTCGGTGTTCAACTCGTAGGCAGAGTCTCCCTGACGGCCGCCTGCTTGGTCGGCTTCAAAGCCGTGTGGGCGGCCCAGGAGGATGTGCAGGTCACGCTGACCGAAGACATAATTGCGAAAGAAGCGGTTGGTGCTCGCGTCTGTGTCGGTCTCCCACAGACTCATGTGCTTTGTGTAGATGGGCGTAATGTGCGGCAGCCCGCGACGGGGCTTGCCGATGTTGTGCTCATTGCTAAAGAGGCCGTAGCGCTTATCGTGAATAAAGAACGGCTGCCGTGCTTCATTGTGCTGCCGCTTCGTCGCGTATTTGAAGGAGTAACGGCGCTGCTCGACCAACGCCGCGCTGACGTAGCTGGCGGAGGCGGAGGCGGTGCAGCAGGGGACGACGGCATCTGTGCCGAGAAGACCGCTACCACCCGCAATGGCGGCGGCCGCCGTGCAGCACGCCGTCTGCGAGCGCATGGTGTGCGCGTGGTGTGCTGGAGCACGCAGCATGGTATTGCTGTTACCTCGAACACGTGTGTCTCCTCGTGTGTAGGCTTGCAGCCAGCGGATACGAAAAAAAAAAAAAGAAAATCAAAGAGGGAAGGAGAGGGGGGGGGGTTGTCCGTCAGCTCGTTGTCTTGCCTACGTGTAGCGACGACTGCACGGTCCCCTGTCCTTTATCGGAACGCTCTCTGCTTTCCTTCGTCTGTGAAGAGAAGCGATGAACGGCCGCGCCTCTGCGAGAAGGGAGGTCACCACGCAGGGGTAGAGAAAAAGGGGGAGAGAGGGCCAGGGCCTTATGCTACTACTTCTACTACTTCTAGCCACCACCGCGCCACTACCTGTGGATGACGACTGCAACAACAAGCGGCGTGTGAATGAAAGACTGCACACACACACACAGACACACACAAAAAAGCAGTGCCCGCCCAGCAACTGACGTTCACACACGGTGATACACGAGAAATAGAGAAAGAGAGAGGAGAGAAGGTGTGAGAGAGCGCGGTGACGCTGAGCAGAAAGGAGTACAGCGAGCACAGAGGGGGCGGAGCGCAAAACAAGGCACTCGTTTATTCGGCAGGCTATCAAATAAGAAAACTGACCTGGCGAAACATGCGGCGGGTGCGGACTGCTTAGCGCCATCCCTCCCTTTTTCCTCTCCGCTTCGGCTCCCTTCCTTCCAGTTCCATGTTTGTTTTACCAGACAAAGCCGCACACACATAAACACATGCGTACGTACAGATAAAACAAACAAACAAAAAAGACGCGAAGCGGGAGAACCGTGAAGGCGCTCTCGCTACGTATTACAGCAGTTTTTTTTTTCGTGTGTTGAATGCGGAGAGAGTGAGAGGGGAGAGTCCGTTCTCCTTGTTCCTTCTTCGTTCACCTCTTTCCGTCCAACACGTCCTCTTCTTCACTCGCCTGTACACATCCGTACGTATTTTAAACCACGCAGAACACGTCAAGACTACGAACACCAACACAGTCGCAGCCCCACCAAACAACAACAAAAAAACAGCGAGTGTCTTGTTTCCGCCCTTTCTCCTCTTCCTTTGTCTTTACCCTATCTGATGAGGACGGTACACACAAAGCTGGCTACGTTTGCGTCGTAGTCGTGGCCAGAGTGACATACCCAGTGCGACGAGTCCCAGCGGTGAAGACACAGAACCAGTAACATCGCAAACGGGCACCACACGCCTCAGTTCATAGAAACAATGATGCGCTTACCAAGGGCGGTCGTTGCCCGGTCCTCACTGTGCCGTGCACGCCACTGCTCGTAGTGGTCGGACAGAAAACTGTAGAACTTCTTTGCTACCCTCCGCTGCATCTCATTCTTTTTCTCCATCTCCTCGCCGCCACAGTATGGTTTCTCCAGCACAGAGCTCTCGTCACGGCTGCCGGCGCCTCCAGCGTGCTCGTGTGCTCCTGTGCCGGGCTTTGTGACGGTCGGAGAGCTGTGGGCCTTCTCCGAGAAGGAAGCTCGGGACCACTTCTGCTGTCGTGTGTTGGTGGCGCTGACCGGCGGGGCTGCAGGCGGCCCCGGCAGCTTCCCAGGCACGTCGGCGGCGCTGGAGTGGCGCGTGGCGTCGCCGTTGGGAGCAGGGGCAGCGCTGCTGTGGCGGTGGTGATGACCAGCACCACCACCACCACCACTAGTGGCCATTGCACCTGCGCCAGTGCGACTACGTGCCGGCCAATGCGCTTCGTCCAGCATGCGCTTGTAGTAGTAGTTGCTAGCGACACACACTTCAAACGTAGGGACGAGGTCGCGTGCACCGCCGGCAGCGACCTCGTCGGCAAACCCGTCCGGCCCGTTGCTCTGCAGCTCTGCGTTTCCCCCTCCACCGCCACCGTGTGTGGTAGTGGCACAGGGATCGTTACTGTTGTCCTTGGAGCTGCGGCGCCACGCCATGAGCACCGAGCGTCGCTTCACGGGTGCCTGCGGGGCAGCCGTGTTGTTGCCGTTGTGCTCGGCGAGAAGCTCTTCCAGTGTGCGCAGGTAATGCGCGATGGCGTCGTAGAGGGCAAACGCCTCCGTCCCTCGGAAGGGTCGGCCCACCGCACGGATAAAGCTGCCGCCCACGCTGGCCGTGTTCATCGTCACGTGGTCGTGCTCGTCCACCGTCAGCGGGGTCGGCGGGTTCGAGTTGCTGCCACCGCTGCTGTGCGCGTCGTCGCCGGATGCCGTCCACCTCTTCTGCAGCAACTTCTTTGGTGCCATGGCCATTTTCTGCCCTGACGACTTCTTTGACTCCGGGGTGACGCCCCAAATCCATATGCGACGCAGCAGCACGTTGTAGCCGCCACGGCTCAGCACATCGAGCACCGTCGCCCCGGCGTCCTTCGCCCGACCACCGACCGCGGCCACTTCGCTGTGGTACTTGGCACGCAGGAAATCGCTGTAATAGTACAGCACACCCGCCAGCACACCGAGGGAGCCGCCGGAGAAGGAGAAGGAGAGGCCATCCCTGTCCATGCCAATGCGCTTCATCTCCTGCAGCATGGCGCTCGTGAAGCGAACTGGCTGTGGGGCGATGACGATGTCGTGTAGACGCCGTGGGGCAGGCATGGGTGGCAACGGGTCGACCATGTACTTGGTGATGCCCGCATCACAGGCTTCGCGGCGCTTGTTGGCGTCGCACATGTCGCTGGCGTCAACGATATTGTTGTAAGTCTTGAGGAAGCCGTGCGCATTGCCAATCGTCCGACTCAGGTCTCCGCCAACGCAGCCGGAGGAGCAGAACAGGTTCTCCCGCGAGCTAGTCAGCAGCGTCATGAGCTGCGGCACCCAGTCCGTGTGAATTTCCTTTACAGGGACCTCCTCTGGGTACTGCCGCAGCATCTTCATAGTGATCAGACAGAGATCCATTTGGTCAGGCCGGGTGTGCGGCAGGAAGAGGGAGCCTAGCTGAATCAGCTCCTCCAGCCGGTCCAGCAACTCACTGCGTGCGGTGGAGGCGAGGTGCGTCATCTCATCCAACTCCGACTTGAGTGCACGCAGCTCGCGGTCAGCCAGCTGCCACTCCAGCTCTTTTTCGTCCTCCTCGTCATTGTTGAAGCTGTCGCTGTTGCTGCTTCTGCTACCACTGCTATTGGCGTGGTCGCAGTTGCGTGCTTGTGCTGCTGGTAACAGGAGTTGCTGGTGTTGCGGTGTGGCGATTGTGCCAGGGGACGCCGGCCGCACCACTGGGTTTTCTTTGCTGTAGGTGTCGGTTGGCGGGTCCCTCATTTTTGCCTTGTCTGCCAGGCTGCTTGCTTGCCCACGCTTGCGCAGCATCTCCGGGTCCTCCAAGATAAAGCTGTCGTCGATGCGCGCTGCTCCCATCCCTGCATTCTTTACACCTCGCATCGGGCGGTCGAAGCTGCCGCCGTGGACACTGGGCGGTGCCTCCATCATGGAGTCATTGCCGAGAGGGTGGACGGTCGAGAAGCTGCCGGTATTCACAGACGGCGCGGCCAGACTTGCGTTGCTCACCGCCGCAGGACCCTTCACGTTCTCTGCCAGGATCAGCGCCGCCGCCGCTGCCGCAAGGGCCTGCCCATTCGCTTCGGAGAAGCTGTTGCCGCTCACCTTGTCCTTCTTTGTCGGGTCGTCGTAGAGAAGAAACTCGGTGATCGTCGTCGGCACGGTGTTCGCTGGCGGCTTCACGTGTGCTGCTGCGTCCGCTGCCTCGCACGCGCCCGTCGTCTTGGCGTCAACACTCGGTGCTGCAAAGCTGCCGTGCGGTGTGTGTGCGACGACTGTGGCCACATCCGCGTGGACGACGGTGGACGGCGGTGAGGAGTGCGGCACTGCGGCGCTGGGGTGCGATAGCTGCGAGAGCTTGCTACTCACTTCTACGCACTGTGGCATGCTGAAGGCCGGCTTGGAAGGCCCGAGGTCGGGCGAGAGCGGTCCGGTGGAGTGGTCAGAAAGAGCATAGTGGGCTGGTGCTGCTGCCGCTGCCGTCGCTACCGCAGTTGTGGCTGGGGGAGGCGAATATGTTGCCGCTGGTGCTGGTTGCACGTTGGATGGACTGCCCAGAAGTGTGGTTGTGTTGGCGTTGGTGGTGAAGAGCGTGGAGCGCTTGCTAGACACGAGCTCGCGCGGTGGTGGCGGGAGGGGGTCGCTCGTTTTCGTGTCGCTGTACTGCTGCGTGTCTGTCAAGGCCGCCCGCGACCCCTGCGACCTGAGCACATCCGGCAGCTGCCGTGTCTGACATGAGGTGATCATCGCCTCCAACTCGGGCGACAGCACCGCCCGCACCTTCGGCTCCAGCGGCCCACAATAGCAGGTGTGGTACGCCAGCGTGCGCATCTGCGACGGCATCGGGGCCTGCAGGGCCGTAAAGGACGCGTTGACCAGCGCGGCAAACGGTGTGATGGGGTCCATGGTGGGGTCACCCATGTGCTGCGAGGCAAAGTACGCGACAGTTTCGTCACCGCCAAAGCTGCCGTTCGTCGCAGGCAGACCCGAGGAGGCGATGTGGAAGCTCAAGTTTCCCTGCGCAAGCTGCTTGCCTGAGGCGACGTTCGAGGCTAGTGCGGTGGCTGTCAGCTGAGTCTGTATGACGCGCAACGACGCCGCGATACCCTCGTAGCGCTGCAGAAACAGGCAGATGGGTCGTGCCTTGATGGGCATCGAGAGCAGGTTCACCACCCACCGCTTGATGCCCTGCACAAGCTCCGACACCGGACAGCCGTCCATGAGGGAGACGGCATCGAGGTACTTCATCCCACCAATTTGACGGAACGTGCCGCGCAGGAAAAAGTCATCTGTCATCTGCGGGTCGGCCCAACGCAGCCGGTCTTCGCGCGTAGTGCCGCGGTGCCGGTGGCGACGGTGGCGCTGGTGTGAGCGACTGCGCCCTCTGCGGTAGCTGCCGCCGCCGTTGCCCTTTCCACCACCGGCGGCCATCGAGCTGCCAAGGTCGTTTTCACCACTGGCGCCGCCGTGCCGCCTGCGGTGGCGCCGTCGACTGGACGGCAAGCGCCACCACTGCCCTTTGGTTTTCTTGCCGCCGCCGCTGCTGCCGCCGGTGCCGCTGCCGACGTCGAGGCTGCTTCCTCTTCCTCTTCTTTCGGAGTCCGAGCACGAAGGCCTGCTGAATGCGTTGCTGCTGCTGTCGCTGTCGGAGGTGACGCTGCTGTTGGTGCTGTCGAGGTCTTCCACGGCGTCCTCCATGGCCTCGTTCAGCTCCTCGGCGCCACCACCGGCGCCGTTGCCGTAGCCAGCCCCGATACCGCCCTCATCAACGCCCAAGTGTTCATTGCGCACCTGCTCTGCATACCCAGTGCGTGAGGCAGCGAGGCTGTTGCGGTGGGCACTCGCGTTGGAGGAGGGAAGGTTCTGCAGCGCTGACGTCGTCCGTCGCACATTCGCAGCGAAGTGCTGAGGGGTGTGGCTCGCCCCCATGACGGCCGCCGCCGCATCGACGTAGCTGTTGCTGAAGAGGTTGCTCACCTCACTCGCGACAGAGGCGCGCTGCTGCCGGTGGTGGCGGTCGGCCATGCGTGTGGCGGCGAGCACCACGTGCAGTCCCTGCCGTCGCAGCTTGTGCCAGATGCGGCTCTTGATGCGACGCAGCTTCTCCGCTCGTGCTCGGTGTGGGGCAGAGTGGTGGGAGTGGCGGAGGATCATCGAGGCGGAGAGGTCCACGTGGTTTTCGACTACTGCCTCATCGTCGTCGTCGTCGCCGATGCCGAGGCCCTGCGTGGCGAGCTTCCCAACGCGTATCAGCTTGGCAATCCACTCCGCGTCCTCTTCGTCGTCGATCTTGTCGCGGTACTCAATCACCATGACACCACCGTAACGCACTCCGGTGATGCAGCCAACACCGTAAGCCTGCCGGGACTGCGCGTTGCCGAGGTTCAGCGAGACAGCCTTGTGTCGGGTGAAGGCGGTGTGATACGTCGTTGGCACAAGGGAGCACTCGTACATCGGAACACCAACGATAATGTACGCGTACGGTAGCCATGACGCATGCAGTGTGTCGGCCTCCATCGCTTCGCGGGCGTAGCGGCCGGCGTGGCGCAGCGGCGGTGGCGGCGGCAGCATCGCCGGGTTGTTTGACGGTCCGATCAATGGTGATAGCGGGACACTGGAGGCGCGTGGACGCAGCCGCGACGGCGTGCGGGACGGCATGCGCAGGGGAGCCACAACGGCACTCCGACTCGCCTGTAGGCCGATCGACATGGTAAGCGGGTCTACGTGGGCTCCGTCGGGCAGCGACTTTGGCGCTGGCCGTTGCGATGAGGCCGCAGCGCTGTCGCCGTTGTTGGTGTCTTCCTCCGCTGTCCGTGCGCCGCTCTGTGTGGGAGTGCTGACATCAGCGGAGGTCGACTTTGCAAAGACGGTGGTGCGGTTCAGCGGGTCACGCAGGTCATCCGACGTGCTCTCGTGAATGCCTTCGCCGTTGTCGCCCTCGTTGTCACCCACGCGTGGAAGCGAAGAGCCGTCGGAGTCTTTGGGCGCCATGGTGCGCGAGGCGACACTCGTGAACATCCCGCTAGCCAGCGCGCGCACCACACCGCTGTTGCTGCCCTTCGCCGCAGCCACCGAGTCGGAGCTCGGTGAGGCTACATCCGTACCAGTGTGGAAGACTGGCATCGCCGGAGGCGTAGCGATGGTGGAGCTCGTCCGGTTTCGTGGTGCAATCACGTTCCCGAGGCTGTCTTCCAGCTCGATGTCAGCTTCATCCACACCGAAGGTGCCATTGTGGTCCTCGCCATTGCCATTGCGACGCCGCTGTGATGTACGCCGGCTGCGCGGTGCCGTCGATGGTGAGGTCGCGTCCTCGGCGGCGGCTTTCGCGGCTTGCCGGCGCCGCCTCGCCACGTAGCGTTTCAGCGACTTGCGCAGTCGCTCCTGCTCATCCTGCAGGCTTACGTAGAGCCAGCCACCGAAGCAAACCTCTGCATTCGGGGGCAGCGCCTGCAGCTCCATCGCCGTCACGCTGCCGATGATGACGGGCGGTTGACTCGCCGTCACACCAGCGACGTCGCGGTCCTCGAAAGGGTAGTTGTTGAAGGTGCTGAGCGGGTTTTCAGTGGCCCACGTGTCGATGACGGCGCTCTGCAGGGTACCAGGGCCGGAGGCGAAGCGCAGGTGACGTGCGGGAACCGCGCCAAGGGGCACTGACGGCAGCGGAGGCTGATCTAAACTCGACCCGAGCAGCGGCACATTTGCGTAGCTGACGCTGCTCTCCATCGCCGCGGCTGCCGCGTGCGGTCGGCTGAGTGGACGTATCATGGGGGAAGGCACCATGCTGGGGATGTTTCTGGGCGGCATGTGCGGCGTCAAGGGCAGCACTCCGGGCTCGTCCCCTTCACTGGATCGCCGGAGACGCGGGTAGTCCATGCTGCTGGCGCCTGGCTGGAAGTGGTGGTAGATTTCGTTGTGCCCGTAGCCAAGACTTCCTGGGGGCCCGATCATGGACGACGAGGTTTCGTACATGATGTTGCGCGACATCGCGGTCACCTGCATGTCGTACAGCCGCTTCACATTAGCCTCGGGAACGAGGGAGATGCGGTGGTACAGCCGGTGTGCCGGGGCACAGCGAAAGACCACCCCGCCGTACACGGAGAGCCCGTGACGCTGCAGGTAGGGGTGGTCGGCGTGTACGACGCGCTCCGACTCCATGCTGTCCTTTACGACGTTCCGCAGCGCCACGGAGTCGGCGTTCCGCTTTACCTTGTCCGACAACGCCGGACGCGCCAGCGAGGTGGAGGTGGCGTGGCCAAAACCGTTGTGCTCGTCTATCGCGGTCGTGACGCTGTTGTTGTTTGCGGCGTGCGAGTGCCCGGTGGCCTGGCGCATGGTGGTGTGGGCGGCTGGCTGCACCACCGGCTTACTCGGCATCCGCGGCAGCGGCGGCGGTGCTGATGACTGCGGCGTGTTGAGCGCGGCAGCGATAAAATCACTGCTCTGGCCCTTCTCCGAAAAAGGTGCGTACGGGGACCCATAGCTGCCCGCGAAGGTGAGCTGCTTTCCCAGCGTAGAGGTCGACGGTGTCGCTACCGAGCTGACGGCCGGACTCGATGTCTGCACTCCTCCACCGCCCCCACCGAGGTCACCGCCGAAGCCCGGTGCCAAGCCCGTGGGGTCGTCTGCCGCCTTCAGGGCCGGCTTTCCGGAAGCCGCCGCATCCGTGCGTGCCTTCTCGTCCTTGTTCAGCGTACGCACAATGAAGCAGTGGTTGTTCGTGTACAAGGCCATCACGCTCTTCGACACGCCCATCCATCGACTAGCGAGATACTCATCTGCCTCGTCCTCACCCAGGGAGCTGTTCCAGCATGCGCCGAGGAAGTCGCGCTGGTAGGCGATTTGCTGTCCATGCAGCTTTTGATTAGTACAACCCATTTCTTGATGGTGATGCTCCTATCTCCGCCCGGCGTCGCTGCGTGCGTGCTCGGCTGCGACGCCTTCCTCTGCTGCTGCTGCTGCTGCTGCTGCTGCCGCAGCTTCTACTTTTCCCAGTCAATGATATCAACACTGCTTGGCAAAGCTCTTTCTTTCCAACTCTACGCTGCAAAACCGGCGGATTTGAAACACCCCGGTTTTTGCGAAAAAAAGCCAAAAAAGAAAGAAGATGCGCTCCTCCACCACCTACAACAGGCACCCTTCAGATACCTCTAGACAACAACAACGACAAAAAAAAAGAGGTCGTGAAGGCAGTGGAGGTTGGGAGGAGGAAGGCGCTCGCACACGGAAAGAAAGGGAGGTCTAAGGAAAAACCTACCGCGGTCCGTCGGGTGACGGTGAATACCGCCCACACACGCAATTGCAGACGACGAAAGTGCTGGAAAGAGGGAAGCAAAGTGGATTGTTCAGACAGAGGCAACACGAAGACAACACCAGCGCAAAAAAAAAAAACGAATTGACTTCTACACCCCTCCCCCCAAAGAAACGACCAAGAAGACTAGCAGAGGTGATGATGTGTAGTAAAGAGCAGCACTAACAATACGAATAAACACTGCAGAAGCAGAAGGGAAAGAAAAGAACAGGAAAGTAAGAGAAACGAGGCACACTGACAACACCGCCTGGTACTGTTAGTGGCGGGAACAGCAACAATGGCAGCAGCCAAACGCAAAATAAGAATAGAAAAGAATCTTCCCTCCTCCTGTTTGATTTTGTTTTCCTTTCTTCGAAACTGTTTGCTGCGCCGTCACGCAGACTGCCGCAGAGCTCTTGAGCTCTGTACTCAACACGCTGCACACACACACACACACAAATAAGTAGCACTGAAATGACTTTCACCGCCACCGCCACCGGCACTTAAACAGCTGTTTTAAAGCAACTTAACAGAGAGAAGAAGATAAGAAAGCAGGGGAACAGCAACAAAGTCAACAAGAAAGGTACACACACAGACAGACACACACACACAACTAAAGAAAAGACCAAAGAAAATGTGTGTAGAGCTTGTGGGCGACTCCACGCAGTCGAAGCACTGAATCCTAACTTCCGTGAAGCAGCAAGATAAGCGGGAAAAAAGTAGGAATATAATGGATAGCGGCCCGGCGGTCGTGAGCAAGCAAACAAACGAAAAAGAAAGGCGAACAGCGCGGGATGATGCCCGCCTAGTCAGTTAATGTAGCGTGGAAAGAACCAATGAAGAGGGCTGGAGGGGGAGGAGGGTAGGGGGGGGGGGG
The DNA here is from genome assembly GCA_900240985.1 of Crithidia bombi. NCBI lineage: Eukaryota > Euglenozoa > Kinetoplastea > Trypanosomatida > Trypanosomatidae > Crithidia > Crithidia bombi. The sequence goes on along the minus strand of OESO01000144.1, from coordinate 221,045 downwards.
AGGACTTCCGCACACTCACGAGAACAGCGAGGAAAGAGAGAGAGAAAAAAAAAGACAGGAAAGGCAGCGACGGCGAGAATCGCGCCACAACACAAAACGAGGCGATGACCAAATCGAGCGAAAGGAAGACAGGTGAAAACAAAATTACACCCACGGGCTCTAAAAACCAACAACAAAGGAAAAGAGAATCGCAGCACTACCACTCCCCCTCCCTCCCAAACAGAAAGAGGGGTATTAGATTGAGAGAGACGAAAAAGCAAGGCTTGCCACACAACACGCCTCCCACACAGGCAAATCACGTGCCTGCGCAATTGTGTTCGTCGTTTGACAAACCCCGCTCCACGAGGGTGTGATGCAAAGAGTGACAAAACAACAGCAAAAAAAAACACGGAAAACAAGAACAAGAGCAACAGGAAAGAAAGGAAGATGAGTAACGTAGGAAAACACACGTGAGCACGGAACACACGATCACCTACCAACCACACTCACAACCACACGAGTGTGATCACGGCACAGGAAGAGGAAGAAAAGAAAAGAAAAGCAGAAGAGAGAAGCGCTTCTATTTACTTCTTTCCGTGGTGGTGACTGTGTGTATGAGAGAGTGTGTGTGTTTGAGTACGTGTGTGCCAGCGAAGAAAGTACCTCACACACGCACGAGCGAATGTACACCTTCGCTCACGTGTAGAACGAAGCAACACGACGTTGGCATCAGAGTGCGAAGATTGTGAGGTGGCGCGTGTGAAACAGAGGGAAAGACGACAGGAAAGATTGAGGATGTTCATCCGCATCATTGGGTGCAGTTATATGACAGAGTTGGAAGACGACTAATGAGATAATTTCTCTCTCTCATGTCTCCAGACAGGGGTGCCGGTCAACACCTCCGCCCCTCGCATGAATGATACTTAAAAGAGAAGGTAAAAGAGGATAATGCGACTGATACCGAAGCACACCCACGAAAGCCCTGAGAGACGGTGCTCTTTTCCATTCGTGTCTGCTGTTACTGACACTTCGGCGGTGACTGAACACTGATAACTTCCTCGATCACCACGAGCGGTTTCTTTTCTTTGTTTCTTAATTCGCTTTTTTTTTTTTAACGGATCAGGGTGCCCTCAGGTCCGGTGGACCTCGAGGACGGCTGAACACACTCTCTCACACAGACACAAATGCAAACAACCATGCACACAAACAGTGACCATATCGTCTCCAATGCAGATACCACCATCCGCGACGGTACACCGGAAGCTCTCCCTCCCTCCCAGCTTCCATCCACAACTCTTTTTACGCTGAAGGCCGTATCTGTTGGGCAGCTGCTTCGACTTCTCCGTAGCTCGTCCCGCCGTCCTTGCCTTCGCGAATGAAGTCTAGGAAGCGCACACACGCACCGCGGATCACCATGCCCTGGATGCACCGCAGCGCAATCGGATTGGCTTCTATGGTGTCCATTTCGTTTTGCGTGTCGGCACTCCGTGTCAGCGTGTCGGTACTGTGGCTCACAGTGTTGTCCGCCGTCAAATTGCTGCGGCGCTGACGTCGACGCACCGCGGTGGACGTGATGGCGTCCAGCTTGAGGTTCATGGTTGCCGCGTCCATCTCAAGGAGTCGTCCCACCACGATGGTGCCGTTGGTCAGCTGGACACGGACGAGGGCGTGCAGCGCCGGCCCATTGGCGAGAACGCTTGGAAGCGTCACGGCAGCCGAAGAGCTCATGGCTTGTTTCGTCCTTCCTCGTGTGTGTGTGTGTGTATGTGTGCTGATGTGATTGTGTCCCCGTTGAGAGGAGGGAGCAGGTGAACTTCTGTCTGCACACGTTTGTAGAGTTCAGAGTACTGAGAAGACAGAGAGGCAGTGAGAGGGAGAGAGGGAAGCAGAGGAAGTTGCGAGAAGACACCACCACTAGTGGCGGTGGCAACGACAGGGCACGAGAACCGACGAGAGAGGGGTGTGCATGTGAGGGAAAACAAAAGGTGCTGTCTGCACGCAACGGTGCACACGTACACTCTCCCTTACCCCCCCCTCTTCCCTACCTCCCCGACACATATATACATCGGTACATACGCTCAGATTTACTGCAAGCGAGGCACGTGCGACGCACTTGTTCTCTGCAAACATCACAGACGTATTCGCTGTTTTCCGTGCTTTTGTGATCATACATATATACATATCTTAAACGCAAATGTGCAGAGAAGTTGTCACGTCTCCTCCCTCCCCCTCACTTCTCACAAACGTAGCCAAAGACACACTCGCGAGAGCGTCACCGCTGCTCCCTGCCATCCTGCTACCTCCCCCTACGTTTCTTTTGTTGGTGTGGCTTTTGCTCGTGCACGGCAACGGATCGTTGACTGCGAACGCACTCTCCCGTCGTTGGGGATGACAGCATTCGCAAGAGTGGCTGATGGCACTACTAGGGGGGAGGGGAAGAGGCTAAGGGAAGCCGGGTGAGCACAACATCTTCAAGAGAAAAAAAAAGACTTCTTTAAATCGAGATGCCAATAGAGAAAAAAAAAACAAAGGCAGAACAAACAAGAGACTTGTGCTGATTTACATGACAGGTATGCTGCTGCGAGGAGCTGATGGAGGTTAAAATGAGGAGCCTCTCCACCTCCCTCATTGAAAACAGGCAGCAGTGACCATGGTCGCCGCTCGCGAGCGGTCAGTCGGTGGAGGGTAAGACGTACAAATCCAGAAATGTCTTCAGCTTCACTTCCAGCGGCTCGGCCGGGTTCGTGGAGGCGTAGTACGCAACGGCGCACAACAGCTGGAGAAACTCTGTGTAAAACATCGCATCGCCTTCGCGTGCCGCATCCACGCGCACCTGCTCGAAGCACTGCCGCAGCGCTGACTCCGTCAGCCGACGAATGGAAAGCCACCGCATCTCCTTCGCTAGGGCCAGCACGCTGCTCCACTGCAGCACGCTTACGATGCTGACGTCGCGCATCTGCGCCGCGGCGATGGAGGCGCGCAGGCTGTCATTAGCAGTGTCGTTGTCCTCCACAGCGGCGCATGTGACGGTGACGGACGCCCGCTTTGATTTGGAAGCAAAGGAGCGGCGGTGCTGCGACAGTGCGTGGCTATCACCTCGAGGATTGCCGTCGTACATACCATCTCTGTCGTCGCCGAGGAAGACTGTGTGACTGCCACGTCGATTCATGCTGCTGTTCAAGCTGTACATCAGCGAGGCCCGCTGGGCGTGGCTCATGCTGCGGCCACCCCCTACGGTCAGCCCACTGCTCGCCTGCCGCTCCACATCCACCACCCGCGAGAAGAGCTGAGAGACGAGCACCGTGGAGTACGGCGGCGGCAGTGACGCCCGCACGCCCCGGGCCTCGCGCGGTCGCTGGTAGGCATTAAAGACGCCCACCAGTGCGTCATGGTGCTGTGCGAGCAGCTGGAGCACCGGTCGACTGCACATCGCCCGCTGTGCCGCACTGATCCAGCGATTGGCACCGAGCAAGCGCGGCATGAGCAGCTCGCCGAGGAAGGCGTGGAAATAGGGGAGGCAGAGGGTGTGGGCATAGTTGACCGGCTCGTACTCCACCCGCGTTGGCGCTGACGATATCGACGACGCGGGCGGCGGCAGAGGAGCGATGAGAGACGACATGGATGCTCGTCTGCTTCTCGGTGCCGCCGCTGCGGACGCAACACGAGGCTTGGTCCCCACACAAGATGGGCCGTCCTTCTGCCGCTTCGCAGTGGAGGCGGTGGTGGCAGTCGACGTCGTGCGACCCTGCGAGCGTGATGCCGCCTCCTCCTCTTCCTCCTCTTCCTGTCCGGCTTCCTCGGTATCCCTCGGCGGTGGGGCAGTGTCTTGCTCTACTGCTTCCTGTTGCTGCTGCTGACACTGCCAGGCGTGTGCCAGCCGGATCAGCACTTTCACAAATTGAGTGTAGTTTACGCAGACCGCACCGGTGTCGGGTCGCAGGTCGACGTGGCGGCCCTCCCGCAGCGCCTGTGCATAACAGGTGCGTGGTCGTGTCTTGCAGCTCACCGTCTGCACCAGCGGCGAGGTCAGCGAGCCTGCGCCGGGGTCGTCCACTCCACCGCCATCAAACAATTGAGCTGCACTACCTATCCCACCACTGCCTTTCAGAGGGATGGAGGCGTTGCTGGGCTGCGGCCGCGCGGAGGATGGCCGTAGCGTTGCTGCGGTGGAGGGGACACTCTGGTGCGTGACCTGTTCAATAAGACTGAATACAATAGGCCGATGCAGCGTGGCGGAGAGCGGTGGCGCTACCAACGCCCTTCCTACGCCATCGTGATCGTCGCTGTGCTCGCGGGACGCAGTTGTGCAGTACGCCTCCTTGGCCTCACCCGCCAGCCCCGTCATGCACAGCAGACGCCAGACCGTGTTGGCGGTTACGAAGAGGTCCTCCTCTGGTTGGCCGTCACGCGCGTAGTCACTCTTGGTGATGGACCGTCGCTGCTTTGGCTTCGATGCAGCGGCGGTGGTGGCCGCACCAGCCCCACCATCAGCCCGCAACTGTGTCAGCGGCAAGGCGTACTGATGAAAGAGGAGGTGCAATGACGGCGCGTAGTGCTCCACCGCCCCTACGAGGCTCACGTAGCACCGCGTCGTCTGCTCAGGTGAAGTGGGGAGCAAATCGATGAACTCCGTCACCGACAGCTTCTCCAACAGCCGCGAGACGTGGTCCTGCTGTCCAACTGTTAGCACGCGTGACGATTGCGTCGCTACCCGCATCGCATCGTGCAAGGCGCTGAAGGACAGCGCAATCCACTCTGCCTGCTGTCGCACCTGCCCTGGCCAGCGCTGGTGGTTGCGCGGTGGGTGCGACCACTCGTCGTAGCGTTGGTGTGGTCTGCCCTCGCTGTTCGTCTTGCGTGGCCGCTGCTTGGCCGACATGGCCACCACCCCCGCACTCGTCGACCCCTCGTCATCCATGGCGGAGCCGCATGAGGTGGCTACAGTTGGCGCTGCTACAGTGGTGGGCAGTGTTTGCTGGGTGCGGCGGACCATCCAGTTGGTGAAGTGACGCAGGAGAGCGGCGAGGAACACCAGCAGCGTCCCACGTGAGCGCTCGAAGAGTTGCTCAGCCGTGACCACGCAGGTAGTGCCGGTGAGCTGCTCGTAGGCGTCGATCACGACACGGCAGATGCGTTGCAGCGTGTCGCGGCGTTCTGCGGAGAGCCGTGAGAGGAGGGGCACCCCTGACGGCTGCGTGTCCGCATCATCGTTGCCGACCGGTGCGTCGCTGGCCGTCGCCGCGTGCGAGGGGCTCGACGCCGCGTAGTCGTTTGAGAGGGCAGCGCTGTGCCTGTCGAGCAGGGCGTGGGCCTCTCGCAGCACCTCCGCGTCGGCGCATTGAACGGTGCGGATTATGCCGAGGGAGGGGGCCACCGCGGCGTCGACGTCCCCATTCTCTCCCTCCCCACCACCACCGCGGCCACCGGCGGTGGTAAGTGGTCGGTCCGCCTTCGTGGCTGCCGCTTCGTCCGCTGCGGCACCTCTTCCTCTTCCGAGCCGCTGCACCCGCGCATGAGCAGGAGCAGCTTATGCAGAGGCACCAGCACCGTCTCCCCCATTGGCGCATCCGACAGCTTTACCTCACTCGCAGCACTAAAGAGCAGCGCGTCGAAGTCGGCCGGGGTGCGACTCGTCACCGTGGAGCCGGCGTCTGCAGGGTTCTGCTGCTGCCGTTGTTGTGGAGGGACATGGGTAGCACCGGTGGTGATAGGGGGTTGCACCGCGCGTGCAGCCGCGTCGTACTTCTCGCCGTTACCCGTCTTCGTGTCGTGTACCACCTCTTCTTCCCCCTCTTCTGCCTCCTCCACCGCATCACCGGGGTAGAGGGCGAGGAACGCTCTCTCCGCCGCCCCACAGCTGTCCTTCGCCCACTGCAGCAGGGACGGGAGCGCCGTAGCGAGGTGCGACGGCTGCGGCTCTGCTGTGTCGCCGTCGCTCTTGTCGTCATCGCCATGATTATCGCTGCCACTCGACGCCTCAGCAGCAGCAGCGGCTGTGGAGGGCAGCGAGCCGCGATGCGAGCCAGCGTGTGACATCGGCGTCGACATCAACGCGGCAATCGTGGAAGCGTCGCCGAAGCGAGGCGGCGTCTTCGCCAGCAGCAGCGAGTTCAGCATGAGCGAGCCGACCCGGTCCACCTCGCGGACTTGGCGGAGAAGGCGCTGATAGACAATCTCGCGTTCGGAGATAGTCGCTTCGAGCGCGTCGCGCTGTTCGTCTTGACGCTGCAGCGTCTCCTGCAGTTGCTGACTGGAGCGCAGCATTGCTGCTGCCTCGTTCTCCAGACGTTCGATGAGGCCTCGCTTCTGTGACAGAGCTGCCTTGGCTACGCTGTCGGCCTCCGCCATCTGTAGGGTGAGGGCGGCGTAGCCACGCCAGCGTCGTAGCGAGATACGCATTCGCTCGCTCGTCCAGCGCAGGGCCCACCGCGCTCGCTGCCGCTGCTCCTGCACCCGCCTCTCTTGACAAAGGTGGCGCCACGCACGCAGTACGGCGCGCATGAGACCTCGCATCCACTTTTTGTGTGTCAGCTCAAGCAGCCGCGGAACGTTGCGCTGGTGCAGCTCCCGGCAGCGCACCTTATGCGCAAGCCCCACCGTCATACCTGATAGCTCAAAGTGGGCCGTGATGTACGTTTTTCGGGTAAAGGAGGGGGCAAGCAGGTCCGTCAAGTCCACCGTCATCACCTCCTCGTCGCCGACATCGGGTGGCTGGGCGGAGGGGGGCTGCGCCGTGTTGTTCGACATGGGCAATGTGGTGGACGTGGCTGCCGCGGTCGCACGCTTCGCGGTGCCTGCCACCACGGGAATGGAGCAGCGATGGTGGAGAGCCAGCCGATCTAGCAGTGCTTCGTCTTGCACAGTGCCAGTGCCCAAGGCTTTCCGAACCGTCGGTGTGTCTGGCACAAAGGCAAACTCGATCAGCATTCGCACGTAGGGCACGACACTCTGCTGATGCCGCGGCAGGCCGTCTTCGAAAAGGGTGCTGAGGAGGTACGCCGCGACTGCTCCCCGCTCCGCGAGTGACCGCAGCAGGCCTCCCCCGCCCCCGCCGCTTGCGTCGTCCGCCCCCTCCTCGTCGAGGTTCCTACTGCTGCTGCCGTTGCCTCCGTCGTTTCTGAACTCCCAGTTGGTTGAGGGTGACGTAGTCAAAAGCCGCTGCACCAGCCACTGGGCAAGCTGCATGCCTTGCCGACCGTGCGTCCGCTCGTTCATCAGCGACGCCCCCCACTGCGTAACAGGAACGCGCGAGGAGCCGAGGGACGCCGGCGGGTAGCTGCAGGAGTGGGGAGCGAGAGCACCACAGTTGTGGGCTGCAGCCGTCGCCTGCTCGACGGCGTTGCCGAGGTGGTTTTGGCTCGTCGGAACGGTGATGTACTGTCCTTGCCGCAGCTGGCTGATGGTGGCAGCGGTGGTGCGCAGAAGCCCTGGCAACGCCGGCGGAGGCGGCGACGGAGGCAGCAATGGGGGCAAGCTATGGGTCGTCTTACCCCGACCCCTGTTGCTGCCGTTTCGGGTGGTAGCCGTAGACACCGCCGTCACGTGCGTGGTGGGGGTGGTGGCGCTCACGGTGTGCTGCCACAGCCGGTGCTGCAGGCTTGTCAATGATGCAAGCGTCTTGAGGCTGCTTCTCGTGCTTTGGTGTGACGACGGCCCTACGCTGCCAAGGCTGTGCGACAGCAGGGCATGCGGTGCGGCAGTGACGTTGGCGGAGCTGTACCCTGTCGCACCAACGGAGCTCGACGTCGCGGCTCCGCCCGCGGTGTTGCTACTGAACGGCGCCGAGGAGGAGGGGGAGGTTATGGAACGACTGAGGCCTGTGTGAGTGGAGAAGAAGTTGCCCTCCACGTGGCTGGGGTGGACGCGGGTGGGGGGAGGCGACGACAAGGCTGCCATCCAGCCCGTGCTGACATCGCTCGCGATGCGGCGGCTGAGTTTCTCCTCATCGTCGTTGTCGTCGTCGCGGCCCCTCGTGTGCTGTTCGGCCTCCGAGTTCATCTGTGCATCCCCCTCGTTCAGCTCAAACAGCTTCCGATGACGCTGCCTCGAGACCACCACCCGCCTCGCCTGTGCGCTGTTGAGCCTGTACTGCTGATGCTGCTTGCGCGGTGAGTGTCCTGTCTGAGCCGCAGTCGTGACCGCCGCCGCTGCTGTGGCTGCTGTGGAGGGTTCGAACAGCGGCCCTGACCGTGGCGGAGACATGAGGGACTTGATGTACGTGTGATCGTGCTCATGTACCGAGACGAGGGAGTACGAGGAGGGCGGGGAAAAAAGGAGGGGCGGGGTGGCTGACGTCAGCTGGCCTCGCTGGGGTCCGCACACACGGCCGAGTGGAGGGGCTGCCGCGTTAAGCTGCGTAATACTATTCCCCAAGGGAAGCCCACCGCCCCCCAGCTCGTGCCACGACCTACGCAGCTGCTGCATCGGCGTGGACGTCAACAAGGTGGTCGGGAACTCACCGGTGGTCACCCCGTCCTCCTTTTTTTCCTCCCCGCCGCGCGCCGAAGCTGTGTGCTGACTGTCGCGGCCGTCGTCGTCGTCGGTGGAGTCGTGAAGAGAGATGTTGGAGGGGCAGGCGCTTAAGTGGCCCACGAGCGCCGTCGGCGAGAGCCGCGAGTCGACCGCGTTTCCATCTTGGGAAAGAGCATCCGTCGCGTGCAAAGGGCCACCGCACGGCTGCGGGTGCTGGTCGGTCGTGTCTCGTTGTCGCTCTGCGGTCGTCACCGCAGATGATCGAGTTGGTCTGTGCGGTGACGGGTTTGTCAAGTCTGTCCGCGCTGGTGGAGGTTGTGGTGGAGACGAGGAAGTCGGTGATGTGTGGGGGTCAGAAAGCGGCGGCAGGGAGGAGGAAGAGGTGGAGGCGAGCGGGACTGACGGTGGTGGTCGTGGTGATGCGGACACCTGTGATGGTGCGGACTGCATGGTTGGTGCGCCGGTGTCTCCCGCACACACACATAAAGATTCATGTAAAGCGGTCCACACAGACACACAGAACTCACGCTTGTCGTTTCTGTTGCCTGTTCCCGTTCAGCTAGCGGCGCACACAATCCCTCTTGAAAAGTACAATCGTCATTGCAAGAGCGAAGAAACACGCGAAGGTGCGCAACGCGTGCGTGAGGCAAGAAAAAAGGACAGGGAGGGGGGCGGGGAAGGGGAGGGACGAGCAGGTGAGTCATCAAGGAGAGCGACGACGACGGCAGTCGATGAGAGGGTAAAAAAGGAAGAAAAAAAAAACTCGAGGCACGCTGCGGTGCAAGGGGGAGAAAACCCCCTCCCATTCCTTCGATATTGACAAAAGCACACATCCGTACACAGGAAGAGAGCTAAAGGAGTGCTTGTGTGCTGCAGAAACCCTCCTGCATGTTAGCAGGGAGGCAAACAGGAGAAAACGAGGCGACCCGGCAGAGGAAAGGCTGCAGGCGATGGCGTGCGGCACCGTACTTTCATCTTGTTTTTCATTTCGTTGCGTTCATAAACCCCTTCTCATGCTTTGCTGCTGACGGCGTACATCATTTCTTGCATCGAGTGCGTAAGGGCATGCCCGCCACGTGAAGGACGTGGCAGTGAAGTGAAAGAAAAGAGAGAGAGAAGAAAGGCACAACAGACGTGCGTGTGTCCCCTCCTCCCCCTCCCACTTTAACACCAACGGCACAAAAAGAAAAAAAAGAGGGTGTGGGACCAGCTTCCTCATGACAAAGCAGCATCGTTGGTCAACTACTCCCCTTTGTTTCATTCCTTTCCTTTTCTGTTAGCTCTCCAGCGTAATGAGACGCAGGGGCTGCAGTGGCGACGATGACGAGGACGAGTTCTTGGCCGCCGCCTTCCCCGCCTTGTGCCGCGCTTCCTGCTGAGCTTGGTTGTAGTGCTTCACGGACTTGCGCAGCGCTTCCCAGATGTCAGCCGCGCGGTGATGCAGTTGCCGCTCCTCGTAGAAGAGCACCTTTGCCTCCTCCTCCGCAGACGTAAGACCGAAAACCATATTGGATTCACAGAAGAGCAGCGGTGGCGGGCACAGCACCGTCACCCGCGGCGGCGATGGTGTGCGAGTGCATTCACCGGACTGCTGTTGTGACTCGCTCTGCTGCTGCAGCTTGGCGCTGGGCAGGATGGCCTTGGACGAGTACACCACGCTGCCGTCGTCGGTGTCCAATGGGGGGGCCTCGCCGTTGGCCACCGCTACCGCCCGCCTCACCGCCTTCTGCAAGCGCTCCTGCCGATCGACAGGGACGTAAAAGCGGGCGTCGTTGTGGGCGTCGTTGTACGGGTGGTGGTAGTGCGGCACGTACGGCGATGCCAGCAGCGACGCGTCTCCGCTGTTGGCGGCTGCGATGCGCGCCTCCTCGATGGGGCCGCAGCGGTGCATCAAGACTTCGTAGAAGGGTCGCGCCTCCACCTCCACTCCGTCCCGCACCCAGGGGCGCCGCTTCACGTGGTGCTGATGTGTCGTCACCTGCTGCGTGAGTGGTGGCAGTGGGTTGCCGCGACCCGGACTGGTGCTGTGTATCGGCCGTACTGTCATGACGCTGGAGGCGGAGAGCTTTGCGTGTTGGCCAGGGGTGAAGCTGCTGCTGGTCGCGTCCTCCCCGCCGAGCGGATCCTGCGAGGTGACGTTGCCCAGCGAGGAGGTCACAATAATGAGCGAGGACGGTTGGCGAGACGTACCAGGGCTGTGCTGCCCATCCGGCGAGCTCGCGGCAGTTCCTTGGGGACCGGGACTGTCAAAGCGGATCGAGCCGCTCGCGGTGGCTACGTAGCCGGCCTCGTCAAACGTGCTGTTCTGCGGTGCTCTAAACACCCTATCCGGGCTGCCACCGCCCGCGCTCACCGACACCACCGGGGGCAGCGCTGTTGGCTTAAAGAGAGAGCGGTTCTGCTGGCTCGTCGGGTTGTCATCGTTGCCGTCGTCGTGGAGGGTCGGCTGCACCACAAAGCTGTTCAGCAGCATGGACTGCGGGTCCAGCAGCAGCGGCTCGCTCCCCTTCTCCTCCCGGCGGCGCGAGGCGAAGATGGAGGCCAGCACGCTGGACGTCGCTCGTTCGTGCTCTGCCGATCCACCGCCGCCGCCGCCGCTGGAACCTCCGACGCCCCCCGTCGCGGGGGTGGGGATGCCCTTCAGCACAACCCGAAAGTTCGTCGTTGCCGTGTTTGTCGCCACGGCGCACAGCAGCAACCACAGCGTGTCGCGTGCCTCCTCAGGGGCGATGAAGAACGGGGGGCAGCCGGGACCGAAGCCGCTGCCAGTGCGATCCAGCTCCGTCACAAAATTGAGACTGGTGTTGCTCACATTCATGGAGTCGTTCAGCTTTTCCTTCTTTGCCTTCTGCCGCTTCATCTTACTGAGAAACCCACCACCACCACTACCACTACCAGTTGACGTCGACGTCGCGTCCTCGCCGCCTTTCGGGGTGGGAAAGTACCGAGGGGCGCCGAGCAGCTTGTCGGAGCGAATAATCAGCTCCTCGAGCGGGCTGGAGGCGTTGTGATGGTACAGCAGACCGGTCATCACCCCAAGCCGGGGGATGTCCATCCACGTCAACTCCGCTGCCACCTCCACCGAGCGAATGCGATTCGCCGGCGATGTCCACACCGCCGACAGCAGCGGCAGCCAATCCAGCGTCTGCAGAAAGAGGCGGGCGTGTGGGATGTCGTCGGGCTCAAACAGCACCGTCTTGAGGTACAGCAGCGCACAGTCGAGTTCCTGCGGGTGGGTGTGCGGCAGAAACACACGGTTCAGCGCTCGCAGCTCGTCCTGCCGCTTCTGCCGGAGGTCCTCGGCGTTGCGGCGGGCCTCGCGGAGGTCCTCGAGCTCCTGCCGCTGAGCCTTCACTTCGAGCATCGTCATGTACCACAGGCCCTCCGCTTCCTCCTCACGAATGTGTCGCGCCGCCACAGAGGAAGCAGTAGCGCTGCCACCATTACCACCATCACCACCACTACTGGCAGGGGCGGCAGTGGCATTGACACCAAGAGTGAGCGAGTGGACCGCAGAGGGGTGTGTGTTAGATGGGGTGTCGGGCCCATGTGTACGCCCTGACACCCCAGTAGAGGTGCCGAGGAGACAATTCTGCGCCTTCTTCGCATCGCATGCCCCTACGGTGGACGGGGCCACCGGCTGCAGCGGCGGCGGAGGGGAGGAGGCGGCGGCACGCGGCGATGGCGACGACGACGACGCCTCTGCCGATGCTATCTTCTTTTCTTTCTTTGTTGCTTTTTTTGTTGTCTTCTTGAGTACCTTCGACTTGCCTTTGCGACCGGCGCTACCCTCCGACGCCGTAGCGGTGGGGTCGGAAGGGCTCGTCGTAGTGGCCGCGGTGGCGGTGAGGCTGCGGAAGCTGCCCCGGCGTTCGTGTGGCGAGGACTGGGCACCCGACACCTGCTGCTTTTGTTGCCAGGAGGCGTCGATCGCGCTGACCTTTCGCTGCGCCTCCTGCGCCGCCAGCGACTCCGCCGGCCCCACGGTCCTCGCCATGGCCACCAGCTCAAACGCAGATTCCTCGCGCAGCGCCGTGTTCCCCACCATCGGGGTGGGCGTGAACAGCTCCGGCGAGCCCGGCTTCGACGGCGTCTCACTCGCAGAGTTGAGGACGCCGTCGGTGGAGGTGGGCACTACGATACGCGGTGCATCGGCACGCCCAGCCCCCGGTCTGGCCGGCGTGCTCACAGTGGAGGAGAAGGACACCACGGTGGTGGAGCGGCTCGCGGCCGCTGCATCGTTTGGCAGCGACGCCGCTGCCGTCTTACGGTCGAGTCGCGAGCTCGACGGCGACGGCTGCTCCGTCACGCAGCCGCTGCCCACGATACTGCCACCGCTGTTGTTATTATTATTGTTGTTCGGCTGGTACAGAAGGGTGCTATGACGCATGTTTTCGGACAAGGACGCCTCAAAGAAGGAGGAGTCCGACGAGGTGGTCGTGGACAGCGACGCCTGTGACGACGGTGCTCGCCGGCGGTCATCGTTGCGGCGGCTGTGCTGCATCGTTATCTGCCCAGACGAGAGGGGGGAGCTGGGCCGCGTCGCCGCCACCCTCTTGGGAGGGGCGGAGCCTCTGCCTGTCGAGGACGCTTTCACCGACGCCCGCTTCGACGTCGCTGACGCTGCTGCCTTGCCCTTGGCTTTATGCTCCTCGGCGATGTTGCCGCTGCTGCCACCCGTGTCAATCGAGTTCATCGGCACCGACGTGTCCTGCCGCCCAATGGTAAGCGGAGAGTTGGTGCTGTTCTGGCTGTCCATCAAATGCGTCCCACCTTCGCCTGCTACCGTCTCCTTGCCGTGGCGTGCCGGGCCCAAGCCGCTGTCATCGTTGTCGTCGCGATAAGTAGGGTCAAGCACGCGGAGACGGCCGTGGCCGGTGTTGTCGGCGTTGTGCGGGGCGTGCCCCATCTCGTCCAGCGCCGCGTTGCTCGCCTGCGTCTGCGATGGGGAGGAGGCCGCTGTGGGGGCGTCTTTGCTACTACGCTTCGACTTGGGCGAGCCCTGCTTCCGCGAGCCCCGCGACCCTCCCTTTGCACTGTCAAAGCCACTGCCGCTGCTGCTGTGCTGGCGACTGGCCTCGTCGTGCTGCGCGTCCTTCGGTGAGGCGGGTAGTGAGGCGTAGAAGCGGTTGTACTTGGGGATGCGGGGTGCCGGCTGTGGGTGGTGCACGGCGGCTGCAGCACCACCGCTGTCGCGGGAGTCGCCGTACACGGGCCCGTCGCACTCAAAGAACAATTCATCAAGGGCATTTTCGGCCCCGTCGCTGTCGCTTGGGGTGTTGCCGTCGTGGTAGAGGCTGCCCAGCGCGGTGAGCTGCAACACAGGGGCGAGACCGGCGTGTTTCTGCAGGAATAGCGCCGTCGGCTGGGCGTACTCTGGGTAGGCGAGGAGGTGCAGGCCCCAGGCACGTAGCACGGCGGAGATGATCGGCAAGCCAAACCACGCCGAGGCGACGCGCGAGAAGGACGACGTAGTGTCGGGATCCGGACCATTAGGGCTGGTGCTGTGGAGGATGCTGCTGGGCCTGGGATCCGTGGTGGTGGTTTTGTCCAAGTCGAGCGAGGGCAACGCAGGTGCATTCTTCCTGCCGCCGTTGGCTCCTGAAGAGGGGGAGGCACCTGCAGTGGCCACAGCAGCCGCAGCGCTCGACGACGACGCTTGGCTTGCGGTGGGAGCCATCTTTAGACTTTGCTCTGGTGCGTGCAGCGTTGTCCGTTCTTCACGCATCTCTTCATCCGCGTCGAAGAAGACGCTGATCTCTTCCAGCTCCACGGCATCACGCATGGGCCGACCCCCAATGCGGCGTATCACCCGATAGCGGTGCGTGCTCCAGTCCTTTGTAGCTATTGCTGAGGGTGCACCGGCCACTCCAGCTTTGTTTGACATTGTCTCGTTCAACTTCTTCTCCGCGGTGAGCTGCGTCTTGTGCATCGCGTTGCACATCGCCTTCAGGTGCTTCCGGACGTCCTTCACCACGCCGGGTAGCGATCGCTCCTCTGTCCATGTCATGCTGGCCAGCAAGTTCTGCAGCTCCTTCACCGCCTCCATCGACGAGCACTCGACTATCATGAGGCCGCCGTACATTACGTCTGTGACAACGCCCTCGCCGTAGTTGTTGCGCGACGAGCGCCGCGAGCCATCGATGTCGACCGGATAACGGATATAGTGTCGCTCCCGCCACTCAAACGGATTGATTGAGACGCTAAAACTGCTGATGCTGAGCGACACGAGGGCGCTGTCGGTGGTGGGCCGCAGGGCGGCGTAGCCGCTACCCCGCGAAGGGGGGTAAGCCACACTGCTGCCGGGACCACCCGTGTTGGTGATGTTGCTGTACATGGTGTCCCGTGAGGCTTTGCGGGAGCCAAGCCCGATTGCCACCGGGTACAGTAGGTTGCCGTTCAGCCGCCCAGTGCTGTTCAGCGCAGCGTTGCGGACCGCGGCGGGGACCCCGCTGAGCATGCCGAGTCTAGAGTACGGCATACCTAAGGCGAGCGCCAAAACGCTTTCTTCAGGGAAGCGCATGGAGGCCGCGGTGCTGCTTCCACCAGTGCCCCCTTCTGCGTCTTTTGCGCGATGATTATGGAAGCCCATGAGAAAACTGCGGCCGCTGCGAAGACTGTGATGCTCGTCTGTCTTTTCCTTTCCTCCTCCACTCATGGTCCCAGCATTGTTGTGCTTATCAGCGAGCAACACATCACCTGTCTCATGCCGGGAGGCCGTGTCGCCGTCATTTGGGGATAAGAAGGAGGTGTTCTGGATCCGTCCCCCACCACCGTTACCACCACCACCACCGACCCTTGAGAAGCTACGGTTTTCTGCGTGTCCCATCACAAATTGGCTAAAGGAGCGCTGCAGCAGGTTTGGCGAGGCAGCGGCGTCCGTCATCCCAGCCGGTGCCGCGCTGCCCTGCACATGACTATTAAGCGGGCTACTCCCGTAGAGGCCCGACAGGTTGCAGATGCCCTCGCTGCAGTCCGCAGCGGTGGTGCTCGCCTGCTCGATTTGCTGCAGCTCAATCGACATCCCCTGCGTCGTGGCGACAGCGCGGGCGAGTGTGTGCAGCGAGGGGTGAAAGAACTCGACACGATTCCACCGCACCGCCGTCACACCGGGCGCCGGCTCCAGGTTGCGCTTACGCAGAAACTTGACGCTGCGGTCGTTGCTCACGCCGCTGCCGAGCTTAAAGGCGAAGTTGTCTTTGATGCCCATAAAGCGCGGGTTGTGGGTGATGAGGAGGTTGAAGTACTTCTCGCGCACCTCCCACGGCAGCGCCATCACCTGGGCTGGCGTCAACGTCTTGGTCGACAGGCTGCTCAGCGGGTCGTCCGGCGACTCGTCCACCTCGCCAGCAGCAGCGGTGCTACGCTTCGAACTCGCCTTCGCGTTGTCAGCGGCAGCAGCGGAGGTGGAGGGCGGGTTGAGGATGGTGTGAATGGACGCGCTGCCCATCCCCACACCGCCGCCCACGACCACCGCCGTTGCAGCTGAAGGGAAGGCCAGCGCACTGGCAGCACTGCCCACAGCCGACGACCGCGTCAGCACCGGGGAGGAGATGGTGCCGCTCACGTAGAAAGGTTCCATCGTTGTAGGGGACGACGTAGTGGTCGTCGTGGCAAAGCCGTCGGTGCTGACACCACCCACGCTAAACCAGTGCGAGCGTCGCGGCACACGACGGCCACCAACGCCAGTCCAGTTGGACGATGAGACACCCGCTGACAACGGGGTGTTCCCGCGTGTCCCGCTTTGCCGGCTGAGTCGCGAGAGGTGCTGCACCGGCGAGCCTGGGGGGAACTCGTCGTTGTTGGAGACGTGGCTGATGGAAGTGGTGCTCGCCGGGTGGCTTTCCTCCACGCCGATCACCTTCGCAATGGCGTGGACGAAGGATACAGGGATGAACTCTGGTGCGCGGCGGTCCCAGCACCGCCCCAGCAATCCGCGGTGGGTCACGTTGAAGCTGTCCACCGGGCGGACCGGGTCGAACTCCTCCAGCCGCCTGCGCTTGGTGTGCACCTCCTCTGCATTGCGCTTCGCCTCCATGCGTTGCTGGTACTCCTTCGCTGCCTGGGCCGAGTCGGTTTTGTCGTGCTCGCTGATAGAGGTGCGGAAGGTGGCGGTGGCATCCCTGCTGACAGTGCGGGAGTCAGCCGAGGGCAGCCGGGGTGGCGTGCGATCCTTGCCGTGGTCTGCAGCCAAGCCCTCCCTCTGCATGTTCTCTGGCATGGGGATAGGGTCGAAGTGGTTCTCATGTCGCCGTGCCCGTGCGCCATCGTCGTCGTCTTCATCGCTGCTAGTCGTAACCGCTTGCAAGGTTAAGGTGCTGTCGCTCTTCACGGCAACCTCGGGCGGGTGCGGTGGTGGCGGTGCGAAGGGGTCCTCGTCGTGTGTGTTTGCCCTCGAGTTTTGCTGTTGCTGCTCTGCTGTGGTGGTGTCGAGGCTCGAGCGGCGTGGGGACGTCGGCATGGAGCTGCGCGAGGACTGCCGTTGCTGCTGCTGTCGATGTGGTGGTGGCGTGCCTGCCTCATGTACTCCGCTGTCACCGTGCTGCGTCGCCTCTGAAGTTGGGCCGGCGGTTGTTTGACTGCTGTTACGTGCGGCTTTCAGCTTGGAGGGTGATGGGGAGGAGGAGAGGAAGTGCTTGTGGTCCTCGTGTGTGTCGGCCCCTGACGAGCCCCCAGGCCGAATTGCTGAAGTCTTGCAGCCCATTCTTCCTTGACCTTCTTTCACTCTCTCTTTTCGCCCTTAAAAAGAAGAAGGAAAGGACGACAGCTTCACAGTCGCAGTGACGTCAACCGATGGGGAAGGGGAGAGGGCGAGGGGAGCCTCGCACTTGAGAACAGGGTCGAACACAACGGTGCTGCGGAACAAACCAGCACCGAAACACTCACACAAAAACGTACTCGCAAACAAACACACACACACACACACACACACACACACACACACACACACACAAACAAACAACAGCAACAACAAAACAGAAAAGCAGCAGTGCAGAAAGACAAGAAAAAAAAGAAGAAGCAAAAAGAACAGACGAGAAAGCAGAAGACAAAGACAAAGACAAAAAAAGGCTCCTGATAAGGAAGTGACAGAAGAACGCTGCACAGGAGTGTTGGGGGAGGTGGAGGAGAGTCAAGAACGAGGAGGAGGGAGGCAGCAGTCACGCAAGTCGAAACGAAAAAGGGGGATGCTCCCTCCACACTCACAGAAAAGGTGAGCGAGCGAGAGAAGAAGCGATAAAAGCGAAGAGCAGAAGACGGGGGGAAGCGCTAAAAGAAAACAGCAGCAGCAACAACAAAAAGAGCCTCGGTCGTTTCCCTGTCTTGTGCACGAAATCACCGGCCCGCCCTTAAAACAAGAGCAATAGTAGAAGGAAGAGAAGAGAAGATACACCTGCTGCACGACAGCGACAATAGGTGGGCTTCTCTTCTTAGACAGCACAGGACCGCCCCCCAAAAAGCGTTAGAACGAAAACAGGAAGATAAAACAACAGCAAGAAATTTCCCTTCTCTCTTCTCTCTTGCTTCTACGTTTAGCACTGATGTCCTCTCAACTAGATTGTTGCCCTTCTTCGCCTTTCTTTCTCGATTTCCGCTTTTTCTGGTACGCACGTGACTTCCTCTTTCACAGTGCTTTTTTTTGTTGGTTTTTTTTTTTTGAGATCTTTGAGCTGAAAGAGGATTGTTTTGTTGCTTGTCTTCTCTCACGCGAGATGGTGTGCAACGCAGGGGCGACGGCTTCGGGTTAGTGGAAAATGAGCCGTGCTTTGTGAAGCACTTCAAATGCGCAGGACGAGCGAGAGATACACAGAGAAAAAACCCGGGGGCGGGGGATTCTGCGGTGTCGCAATTTGGGCGTCAATGGCTCAGAAGAGGCAGTGAACGAGGTTCCCAGACAGAGAGAGAAACACACAATATTAATAATAACAACAAAAAACAGTAATAATAACAATACTACCAAGTGGCAGTGGAAGGGGAAACGGGTAGGGTATTCTCAAAGAAAGTGTAACGGCCTCCGAAAGGGTACTTATATATAACACTCTGTATTTGTGTGTGTGTCTGTGTTGTGTGTGTACTTGACGGAGAACACCTCCACGTCCTCTTCGACCCTTTCCCGCTTGGACAGATGGACAACGCCTCACTGATCGAAAGAAAAGAGCAATAAATACAGAAGAGGGCCGCCGCATACCAGTGCGGTGCACCGCAGATATAAAGTTCGCTTTCTCTCCACCCCGATCGAAAAATGGGGAAGAGAGGAAGAAAGGGAGAGAGCCAAAGAGGAGGAGACGTGATAACAACAAAAAGCGGGCCGTGGTGTGAACAGCCAAACCATAAAAAAGGAAGAAAAAACACACTACGCTGCTACATGCACACCCCTCCAGAAAAAAAAAAAGGAAAACGAGGAGAGGGACCTCAGCCGGGATTGTCAACCGAGTTGCGCACAAGATATGTATGATACCGGCGATTGGGCGTGACGGAAAGAAAAAGAGAGAAAGAAAGAGGGAGAGAGACAAAAACCCAAGACAGCTGCACAACGCAGTCCTCCCTTCCAGAAGTGGTGTGATGATGATGATGTAGGTAACGTGGGGGCAGAAGAGGTGACGTTTCGCACCGCTGATAAGTTTTCTTATTCTTCGCTTCGCTTTGCCTTTGCTTCTCTCGCAGCAGACACACTATTCGGTTTTTACACGTTTTTTTTTTTTGCCCGACACGTTGAATGCGCACCCTCGCAAGCAGGTGGGCGGGCGTGGTTACCAATACGCACGAGTGTTTCATGCAGAGAGAGAAATGGGGAGAACAGGAGTGTAGATTGACAGGAAGGCGATGTATGATTTTCTATCCCTACCGCGCCATTATATGAATAAGAGAAGGATGGGCACCCTTCATTGCAGCATTCACCGACTCACTGGATACGTGGTACACGTACAGAAGGAAAAAGAAAAGCTCTGAGAGCTTTTGTCGGCCCTCCCCCCTGACAGCACAAACATGCACAAGCGCGACGTTTTTGTTGTTGTTCTCTCTGTTCTCTTTGTTCTTTAGCGTCGTTCACGCGACTGCGCCGCAGAAAGTGCATAGCACGGCCATGAAGATAGAAAAACAAACAAAAAAAAACAAATACGAAGCGGGGGGTGACTCAAAATGAGATTATCACCACTATCTGTGACGACAACGAAAGCGAAGTCAACCGCAACACACACAAAAGCAAAAACAACAAAAAGACCGGCTTACCTCGAAAAAGATGTTTGCCCCCAACTCATCAGCCAAAAACGTGATGCGAAAGAGCGCTGTGCCCGAGTTTCCACAACAACAGCAAACAACAACAACAGAAAAAGAATCCGCAAGGCTCGACACATAGCTATCCCACCGACGCACGAGGGTGCCATAGACAGATCTGTGTGAAGTAGTCATCCGCCCAGCCGTTCAGCCTCTTCCTTTTCCTTCTCACCTTCGGCAGAGAAAGAGCACCTACGACAACTAAAACTGCTTCCACCATCTACGAGGCGCTGAACGGCCTTCCGCAACGGCGAGCTCGCTGGGTGGGATGGAGGAAATGTCCTTTCCAAGAAGTGGGTCGGCGGTGCTCGACAGCTGAGCTGCTACCTTGTTTTGAAAGTCCTTTACGAAGATATTGCCACGTTTCCAGTACTCGGAGTGGTATTTGATGCGCATCTGAATTTCGTGCATCTCACGAGCGTCCATTCGCTTCGACTTGGTGTAAATCATGAATATAGGAACGCTGCTGACACACACCAGCAGCCAGGGTATTTGAAGACCCATTTTACCGACGCACACACACAGAAATACAGAAAAAAAAAAGAAAACAGGCCTAGAGACCGATGCAGATACGTGTAGAGCTGCGAAGGCGGGCAGGAGGGAAACTGTTCGCTCGCGTGTGTGGGTCTCTCTGTCTCTTTCCAGAGAGAAAGTTGAAGCCCACAGCGAGTCGTTGCCTTCACGGTGGTGCGAACTCCGTCACGCCGCAGCGGCTGGAAAGAAGAGTGGAGAAAAGTAACAGCTACAACCACAACACCGTGGGAGACGGGAAGTGACAAAGTGGACACACACACACACTCGCACACGTGCGTATTTGTGCGTGTGTGTGGGCTATGAATTTACGTTGCAGTGCTGTGAGGGCAGTGGCAGATCGGCAGTGAAAAAAAGAGCAGAGCAAAAAAAAAGGGAGAGAAGTAGCCAAAAGAGACTATCCCTCCTGAGGGAGGCTGGTACTGTCGGCTCACTCCGGCAGGAGGAGAAAGGGCGACAACGGCGAAAGCTCATTGAAGAGAGCGTCTTTCGGAAAGAGAGAGGCGGAGGTGGAGCCGCAGCGTACATTGCAGCCTCTCGCAGAAAACACTAACCAGTGAACTCAGAATAAGTCATGACATCTCTCTATTCTCTTGTCCTTTTTATCAACTCCTGTGTTTCTTTTTATTATTAGCATTTGCATCGAATCTAGCAAGATCGCGTTCGCGATGCGCGATGGACGCGTTCCGTCAGTTCACAACAGCTTAGCTTCAAGTCCCCCCCTCTCCACAACTCGCTCCCTTCCTCCATCATCTTGCGAAGTAAGGTGGAGGAGGTATTGGTGGCGTACAAAAACGCATGGAAACACAAAGCAACGAAGGTACGAGAGACAGAAAGAGAAGTCATGCAAGCACCATCACACACACACACACACACACACACACACACACACACGGATCGATCAGCGAAAACGGTGCTACAGCACCACACTCGCGTTGCGGCAGCGGACGAGAATGCGCGAGCCCTGCCGGCGGCGCATGTGGATGATAGTCGGCTCCGTAATGCTAGGCATGGCCTCCCCATCTATCTGCACGCACAGGCTCGCGTGCACGCTGACATCGCTGCCGATACGCGACATGTACTTGTCGATGAACTGCCGTTGCGTGTAGACGGAGCACTGGCCGCTGGGGAACTGCAGGTCCTCCGGCGTGCACAACACAAACGCAAACATCTCATGTGTCTGCAGCAGCTTTACTGCTCCCATGAGCCCCACTCCAAGGGAGCTGTAGTGCAAGAAGCCGCCCATCGACTGCACCTCAAAGGCGCGGTCGTTGATCGACACCGGACGTGGCACCGGTGCCGGCAGCGGCACCGCATCCTTGTTAGGCGCCGTGATGACGGATGACTGCACCAGCTCTCCGTCACGCAGCGTCACGGGTCGGTAGTAGAGTTCCCCGCCACTCGGGTCCCAGGGATGGGTTCCGGCGCCGTAACAGCTCACGTTGGTCACGACGAGGGACTTGGTTATCGACGGCAACTGCAGTGCAATGAGGTCGCGGTCACCAGCAGGCTCGTCGCTGGGGTTGCCATTACCAGCAGCAGCGTCAGTCGTTGCTGTTGCAGCTGAGGTAGAAGCTACTTTGGACGCTCCTGGTAGCGCAGGTCGTGGCACGCAGATCATGGGAATCAGCTTGCGCAGCTTCTTACACCGCATCGCACCGCCGATACCGTGCGAGACGTACACGGCCTTGTTCTTCGTGCGCGTGCTGCACACCGCGGGGTAGGCCCGCCGCGTCGCATCGAACTTCGTCGCCACGTACGCGTCGTAGCCCACGCTCAGGTAGTTGATGAGGCCGTAGGTGGCCACCTGCTTCGTGGCGTACAACTTCTCCCAGTCGATGAGGTTGACACCGCTGGCCACGTTGGACGAATGCACCACGCGGCTCCAGAGTTCCTTGCTTCTGCTGCGGCCTTCTTTGCTGGACGGAGCGAGGGGTGACGCACAAATCGACGACAGCGAGGCACCCTCAGCGCAAAACTTCGGCAGGCGTGGGTTGCCACTGCCGTTGCCCTCCTTTGACTGTGCGCTGCTATTCTCGTTGGTCCTGTTCGGCTCATTATCAGCGTTTGTGTTGGGAGCATCTCGCGCTACAGCCACGGTGCTCGAGCTGGCAGACGCGAGTGGGGACCCTGTGAGGTGGTCCGCCCGCAGCGTACGCTGTGCCAGCTGCAGCGGCACCAGCGACACCTCCCACTGGTCAAAGGCCACACAGGGGGCGGACAGAGCCGTCATCAAAGCAGCAGCCACCTGCGACTCTCCGCCGTCGCCGCACCCGCACAGTGCCCACAACCCAGAACAGCAGCCACCCCCGCTCGGAGAGAAGCCCTTGCCAAAGCCGACACAGTTGCTGTAATCGTTGCCGGTGCCCAGCGGTAGCGGTGCCAGCGCCGGGATGGTGAAGTAGGGATGGTCTACCTCGTTTGCCTGCTCGGGTAGGCTGCGGCCCGTCGTAGACCCTTCGCGGTGCTGCAGCACCTGTTCCTGATCCTGCGGCGTCAGGAAAGGCTGAAACTCCGCTTCTAACTCACGCTTGACCAAATCCATTTGTGTCATCATGAAGGACACAGTGCCGTCGCCGCCACACGCGACAACAGTGCCTCGCTGCTGCCGTCTTGGCTGTCCCGGTGGGTGGTAGATGACCGCCTGCTCCTTGATCAGCACACGAAGCGGCGCGGGGTCGGCAAAGAGCTCTCCGTTGAGTGTCAGCACGCGCCGTGTACCCAACTCATCGCGTAGCCCGGCCAACACGATCCGCGACACACTGGTTTCACCAGAGGAGGGGTTCATGATTGCCAGCACGTAGTGCAGCGACGCCTCCACGCCACCGTGGTAGTTGCTAGTGTAGCGTGCGATCACTTCACTGATAGATGTGGGCGCTGCTACTGCCCTGTCTGGCAGGGGCAGTGTCGCCCTGAATTGTCGCACAGACTCCTGTGCTCGCCCCAGCGGTGAGGCCGGCACCGACGGTGGGTCCGCTTCAATACTCACCTCCGTCAGCCTACTGAATTTGTTGGAGCTCCCGTCGTGGATATTGTTGCAGCTACGCGTGGTGGCACTTGATGGGATGTACGCCGGCTGCATCCGCGTCCCGTCCGGTGAGTCGAAGTGCACCGCATCGATGGAGTGCACCTCGGCCGGTGAGTAGGTGTCCCGGTCATCGGCGTAGAGGTCGAAGTTAGAGCTGGAGCTCGAGGCGGCAGCCGCAGACTCCTGCTGCAACCGCTCCCTCGGTGTGACCGGGATGGCGGAGGGGTGGCTGTACGGATCCATCAGAAACAGAGCAGCGTAGCCGCAAAAAAAAAGGGAGAGTTTACTTCACGATTAATAGTACAAATTCAGTTGACACACACGCACATGCACACGCACTCAAGTGCGTGCGTGTATGTCTGCTGATGCTGTTTTATCTCTTTTGTTGTTGTTCTTGGCCGACAGAGAAAAGAGAAGCAACCGTTCTCACCGGTGAGGAGGGGGAGGGGGTAGGAAGAGGAGTTAAAACAAAAAACCAGAAAGAGAAGAAAGACGCCACGCGAACGAGCAGAGAAACGCAGAAAAAAAAAAGAGATAAGCGTGGGCACAACAGACACGGCTGGAATTTGCGAGACGAATACGTATATAGGCAGATAGATAGATGGAAGTAGAGATAGAGAAACGAACAGATTACGAGCCGGGATTAGGCGGCGCACACGTGCGCGAGGTCACTCGCTAAAATGGTGACAACAGAGAGGAGAGGGGGTGGCCCGTACAAAGAAAAAAAAAACAATAGGAGAAACGCAATGATAAAAAAAAAGAACGAGAGAAACACACGATCACGACACGTACCGGTAACAGCACTACTCGTCGGGATTGGAATGGCGCTCACGGGGCAGTTTTTGTCCTTTCTGCTTCTTTTTTTTTTCTTTGACGTATAGAGACTGTGCTTTTGGCGTGTGTGTACGTGTGTGTAGGAGAGTGGGAAGAAAGAACAGTACTGAGCACACTGCTGCGTGGACCTCATCCAGGACCTTGGATAGCGAGGATGAAAGAAGAAGAACAAAAAGGAGAGAAGAAAGGGAAGGCAGAAAGTAACGCCGAGGAAGCGGAGACAGAGAGAGAGAACACCGGAGTGGTGTCCAAACAGCGTAAGAACAATAAAACGTCTATTAGCGTTTCAAAAAAAAAAAAACATGCGAGTGGTCTCTACACCTGTCCCAAAACGGGGGAGAGGAGGGGGGGGGAGGGAGGAAGCTCAGTCCACATGTATAGATGTATACCTACAATGCTTGGAATCACGTGCTTCACCAGAAGATGTGCCCAAAGAGTTCGGCAGACCTGCAGAGGTTCAGCGACCCTTCGCATAAAACAGTAGCGGGAATGCTGCCGGTTGCCGGGGATTGCGAAGCCGTCCCTGTTTTCGAGATGTTTAACGCACTGAGCGAAACAGGTTGCTGGCATCGTCACCAACTTTCAAACGCACAAACACTCTGCACAGCTTTAGCAGGCCCTTTTTATCAATCCATCACGCCACTCTTCTCTTTCCCACACTCCCCTCCATTCCTGCTCAGCACCTGAGCCGTTACTTCTCGCTGAGAATGAGAAAGACGCTCCAATCACGCGTCAGTTTGCCAGGCTCCGAGGTGATGCCCATCGACACGTTCACGTGCGACGTCCGCAGCATTGTCTCTAGCCAGCCTAAATCCGCAATGTACCGACACGTATCGCGCACGTACCGCACACTGGCCCGACCCCCCGGTGGCACCACGCGAGAGAGGCTGAACCTGTTGGCCAGCGAGGTCTTTGGGGGGACGGCAGTGAAGGAGGGGGCAACAACGGGTAGCGGTGGCCCCGCAGCTGGCACGCGGTGCCCATCGACGGTGCCCTTTACCATCGTTGCGGCTGCGGTTGCGTTGGCCGCGTGACCCTCGGACTCCGCTGATCTCGCTTTCCAGCTGCTCGCGATGGCCCACGCCACACTCGAGTAGGTGTGGGTGATGGTGCTGCCGAAGCCGCGAAGGTAGTGCCACGTGACAGGCAGGAGACCCACCAAGTCCTCCCGGTTGCTCTCCGACCCGTCCTTCGGCTCAGCCGGGGTCGACGGAGTCGACAGCACGCCGCTCGCAGAGGTCTGCGATGGGAGGGCGTCACCTGCGACGACGTCCCCATCCCCCTTTCCATCGATGCGTGCACGCGCCTTCTCGGCCCGGTAGCGCGACAGTCGCTCCACCAGCGGGGCATACAGCCGCAATGCCACATCATCCACCTCGATCCCGAGCGTCGTGCCGTTCGCCGACGTCGCCAGACGCACTGCCAGCTCCGGCACGTGCGGCAGAGGCCGCCAGCACAGCCCCGCATCCAGCGCCGTCTGGTGCAGTGTGACCAGGTTCACACGCAGCCGCACGCTGAGGTCGAGGAAGCCAAAGGAGGAGCTGACGGAGCAGCTCATGCGGCGCAGCACGTCGACGTGGCCAGACAACGACGTACCGCGGCCGAGCTGCGCACTCCCGCCCCAGTAAACGTTGATGCCGCGTGACTTGCGGTAGCGGTAGGAGAGGCCGACGCCGGTTTTCACGTGCCGCAGCCGCCACCACGGCGTGGTGGACTGGGCGGCCTCGGCGGCCACCTCCGCAGCAGTCCGGTTCCACAGCCACTCGTCGGACGTGTCCATAATGCAGCGCTGGTACCAGTGATGCCACGGTCGCTCCTTAAGGCCCTCCGCTGCGTCGCTGCCGCCCTTGTTGCTGATGTGTTGGTGGCTCTTGCTGAGGTCTGTTGCTGATGTTGCGGCGCGTGCACGCGTGTCGACGCCACTCGGCGACGTAGACGCGCATGATTTTACTGGTGTGCTGCTTTGTGCCGCTGTCTCTTGCCGCGGTGACAGCGGGATTCGAGTGTTCGTCGCGTCGGTAGGCACCCGCGCCGTCGATGTGGTCGCTGTGGCGCGCTCGGTGGACTGCTTCGCTTTGCTGCTCTCTGGAGACGACGGCGACGGCCGCTTGCTGTCGGTTGTCGTCAGCGCCACCTTTTTCTCCGAAGTCTTCGGCGCCGCTGATGGGTGCTCCAGCGGTGCCTCGTCGCTCGTCCCCTTGGCGGCGTTAGTTGCCAGTGAATGGACGATGTCGGGCTTCGCGGACAGGTGTCGAGGGGATGTGCTGCGGTCGTCTGCTGCGTCGTCGATCAAATTTAGCATGTCATCTGGCGTCCGCTTCCGCCGCCCGAGCATCACCACAAAACTGTGGATGTACACCACTGGGTCGTCGATCAAGATCGAGTTTTCTGTGATGTCTGTTCGCACTACACACTCGCACACCGGCACGACGGCGTCGCCAGACAGCAGTGGGGTGAAACGCAGGTTGAAAACGCCCGTCCACCGCTTCGCCCCCCAGTACCAGAAGCACTGAATGACGTTGGAGAGTTCGAAGCCACCTTTCTTCTTGTATGCAAGGACGGGACTGACACGGGTGCGCTGGGCGTGGTGTTCGTCAGCCGCGGCGGTGCCAGGACCACCGTTGACGTTCACCGCTCCGCTGACGCCCTCCGAGTTGCCGAAGCCGACGCGTCCGTCTGTGACGGGGGCCGCGGCGGATGCGGCAGCAATGCCCTCCGATGGGCTGAGGTGGTTCAGTGAGCTTGTTGTGAGACCAGGTGTGGCTCCTCCGCCTGCTCCACCAGACGTCGTCCCACCCGCAGACACCCCTGCTGAAGGAAGAAGAGCGGACGTGCCCCTCGTCGCGTCCAGCACTACCTCCTCCTGCCGGTAGACGACGTTCGTTTGTTGGTAGCCCACACCGGTGAAGAGGCCCAGCAAAATGCCAAACGAGCCGTTCTGGTAGACGCTATCGAAACCGTACATGGTGCCCGCCCCACCCCATTGATTTCTGTAGCGGGCAAGGGCCGGGGTAGAGGAGGGGGAAAGCGATGATGGTAGGGTGGCGCGCGTGCGTGGCGCGACGTCGGCCACTGCTGCTGATGGTGGTGCCGCCAGCGGTGGTGGTGCATTCGTCTTCGGCATTGTCGTTTCGCTGCGTCCGGCAGCGTTGCCGTTGGCCGTGGGAATAGCGGTGCCGTGGACACCACCACCGCTGCTGTTGTTGCCGCTGCGGTTGCCGGCAGGGGCCGTCGCGGTGGCGCAATCCATCGCAGGTGTGCCGGCCGCTGCTGCCGCTGCGGCAGTGGCTGGGGTGGAAGTGACACTGGGGGGGAAGGGGAGTCCTCCGGCTGGAGGGGTAGCGGCGGTCTCGTTGCTGCTACCCGTCCAATTGTCCGAATACGGCCGTTGTGGCGCACAGCCATCTAGCACGTGCATATCGCCCAGCTCTCCACAGGTGTTGACCGATGCCCCTGGTGTGTAGTACGGTGAAGCGGCAGCGATGGCCACTGTCGAATCCATCTGACCTGCCACGATAGGCGTCAGGGCCTCATTGCTGGTGCCACTACCCCCCGCTAGCACGTACGGTGACGTCGTGACTTGCGTACTGGGTGATGGTAAGTCCGCTACGTCGTGCTCGGTGAAGGATGAAGGAGCCTCCACATCGCCTGCACCTCCACGTGTCTTTGACGCTTCCCGCTTCGCGTTCTCCTGCCGCGCGTAGGCCGCCGCCACCGCCGCCTCGTTGGGCGAGGTGCGGTCCACCACACCGTACGACTTAACATTGGGCCCACTCTGCAGCACAGAGGCGGCGACGGACTTCACCGGTGCCCAGTCGATAATGCGGAGAGGTGCGGGGGAGAGCTGGTAGTCGAAGGTGCGATGGAGATTCGTGTCGGCAGACATCTCTCAGGTCAGCACGGCACCGCAGTACCCACCCACAACTCGCCGAATAAAGAACAAGGGAAAAACAGAGCAGCAGTGACGCTTAGGATCGCACCGCCTAGAGATGAAGACGACCGCTTCTTTTTCTTTTTCCGTGTCGTCCCCTACCGCCACTGCTGCTACTCCGCAGACGCCTTCGTGTGTGTGTTTTGTTGTGATGGCGGGGCGGGGGAGAGGAAGAGGGGATGCTCTATCTGCCAAGCGACGGATCAGCACACCGAGGACGTGAAGTAAGCACACGCAAAGCCGACACAAAAACCAACAAACAATTGTACACACGTAAGGGGGAGAGGGACAGCAACAGAAACTCTTGCAGTCAAGAGGAGTGGGGGGGGGGGCGAGGAGGAGTACGGAGGGCTAAAGAGCGGACAAAGGAAGGAAAGTCAGACAAAGAGGCCAGCGCACCTTTCAGAGAAAAGAGGGAGAGGGGCAGTAGCTTGAGATAGTCAGCAACAACCCAAAGAAAAAAAAAAAAGAATGAGACTAACACCCACAGCGGTACGACTGCTACTTTTACTGCTACTGTTGTTGTTAATATGACTAATGGGACTGGCGGTAAAGGCAGACGTCTCACGTACACGCTACAGCAAGCAGACGCCAGCAATCCCTGAAAGAAAGAGAGGTGGGGCGTACGAGAGTACACCGCAGCACAGGTTCTCGTAAAAAAAAAAAGAAAATAGCAGATAAGGGAAGGGATGAGGTAGAACAAACTAATGATGGAGCAGCCTACTCTCTTTCTATCTGTGTGTATAGTGATAGCACAAAAACCAACGTCGTTGCGGCCGATGGTGCTGTGTGCTCAGCACTGTGTCTAAAAGACTTTTTTTTTTTTTCAGCCACCGTAAACTATCGAGTGCAGACACTGTTGCGGATGTGCGATACCCGCGCTGCCTGTTTGCTCCCTTTTTGTCCTCTATACAATTTGCGGGTACTCCTTGCCTAGAGTAACAGGCAAGAGATACAATAAAAACAGAGGATTATGAGACCTGTGCTGCCGGGCAGCTGCCGTAACGGAGGAGTGGGGAGGGAGGGGGGGGGGGAGTGGTGTGAAAGGAAGGAGGATGCCCCAAAGAGTGTTGTTAGCGTGTGGGAAATGGAGAGGGAAGGAAAGAGAGAGAGTTTCAAAGGAGTAAAGACGGTAAAGTACAAGCGAGAGCATCTCCCCTTTCTGTTTTTTTTTTTTGGGGTGGCGCTTGTAAGTGTAACGTACTCAGTCGCCTCAGCAGTGGATGCGGAGAGACGATCGAGCACATCTGCGGACTCATAGGTGAATTTTAAAGCGAACTGCACAGCTTTCCTTCTGCAGGCTGCTCAGTTCTCATGGGGAGAGAGAGCACAAGCATGTACATACAAAAAAAAACAGCAAAGCTAAGCAAAACAACATCGAAAAGCTAGGAAACCCGTGGTATGGATGGTGCTGGATCGGAAGTAGATGGCCATTGGCGGGCCAGTTCTCAGATTCCACTTTACCTTTTTCTTGTTGTTGCTTTGTGCTTGCTTGTTTCGTTGCCGCCTTTCTGGGCTGCCTATTGCGCCAGCCCCCACCATGCTCATGAGCTCCCATCCTTTACCTATTTTTTTTTTGGCCTACTACAAAAATCTGCAGCACCTGTTTGAAGGCTGCTTTGCTTTTGTTTTCTCTTTTTTTTTGCCTTTCTCAACGCTTTCTTTTCACTTCAGATCACTAATGCAGGTTAGAATGCACACGCGTGCACATACACGTAGACACATGCACGCAAATGCCTCTGTCAATCGATGGAGCACCGTCACAGACACGTCTGTATGCTTGTCTGTATGTATGTCTTTTTGTTTTTTTGTCTGTCAGGGTCGAGATTCCTTCTTTTTTTTCTTTGCAGTGAAGAAGAGACGGAGAAAACAAACAAACAAACAAACGAACAAAGGGTGCACAAACGTACAAGAGAGTCCTTTTGGAAAAGAAGAGAGAGAAATCAAACAAACAAACACAAAAACAAAATAAGCTAAGGCTACTAAGGTGTGAGCGAGAAACAACATACAAAACACACAAAAAAAGGAAAAGGAAAACGTAAGAACATTAGTGCAAAAAAAAAAGAAAACAAAAATAAACGCGAAAGAGATGATAAAAAGGAGGAGAGAAAGAAGACAACAAAAACACTACCAACGTTAAAAAAAAAGAATGAAAGAAAGAGGGGGTAGTGCCCTCTCCTGACTACCTCATTTTTTCAATATCTTCTTTTTTTTTTTGCGCGTGTTTTCAAGGCATGAAAGGAAAGGCCAAGTTGGTGTGGGAAAAAAGGGGGAGCGAGAAAGAGAAGCACACAGAGAGAATGGCCGCATCCTCCAGTCGACTCTCTTTTTGTTCTTCTGGTTCACCTCTTAATCCCCCTTCCCTTCCAGACAAAACGTCTCGGCTTCCATGCCGATCTTGTGTTGCTTTTCGTTCTCTCTTTTTTTTTTCTGAACTTTGCATCGGTCGTTTTTTTTTTTAGTTATATGGCAGTTATTTTCTTCTCTCCTTCTCTTTCTCAGCCCTTGAGCGTCTCCAGGTACGCGATCACGTCGGCGCGCTCCTGCGGCTTCTTCATGCCTGCGAAGGACATCTTCGTACCCGGCATGAACTTCTTCGGGTTCTCCAGGTACACGTCCAGCACTTCCGGGGTCCAGACGACACCGGACTCGGCGTTGGCCTTGCTATACGCAAAGCCCTCGACCGTGCCGGAGTGACGGCCGACGAGGCCCCACAGGTTGGGCCCCACACCGTTGGCACCACCCTGGTTGGCGGTGTGGCACTGGGCGGCACGACCCTTGAAGAGCTTCTCGCCACGCGAGGCATCACCGGGCGGGAGGGGAGCGCGAGCCTTCGGCGGCATTTTTGTTTTTAAAGGGAAGAGGGAGATAGACTTATTTGGAGATATAAGAAATGGAAAACCCACAAGAGCGGAGTTTCTCTGTGCGCAGAGAGCGAGAAAAAGAAGAGAGGAAGTTGTTGCCGGTAGGTGACAAAGAGTTTTTGGTTGACCACCGGTGGTATTCGCAACACCACAGCGACGTTGCGTAATAATAACAACAATAATAATAAGGCAGACAGAAACCTCTGGTGGTCGGTAGAAAAGCCCTCAGCTTTCTTCCTTCTTTCTCTCTAACCTCGCTCCCCTTGGCCATGTTGCGACGTCACGCGCCGGAAGGGAGGGTAAGGAAAAACACACCAAAATGCGCTATGTGTGTATGCGGGGCGTTCTGAAGTGGGTCTAGTGACTTAGTGAATGTAGGGGAGGGGGTGGTGGTTTTTTTTTTTTTCTGATCTGCTACGTGGATTACAACAACCAACAAAAAGAGGCTATGACAGGAAAAGGCAACATTCTCACGCAACCTTGCCCGCGAAACAAACTCGAGTAAAAACGAAAGAAGGGAGCGTGCTGTGGTAGAGAAAAAAAAACAGAAAAACAGACAAGACGAAGGGCACACCATACCACACACAAACAGAACTCCTAAGTCCTACGTCTGTGCAATCGCGGCAGTACCGGGCTTCCGGCCTCTTGTGGTCATGGTCATCCCTTCGTTTCTTCACGCCGTATATTTTTCGCTTGTTAGTCTTCTCGTTTGCCTCTGTTCAAACGTGAGATTGTTGTCGTTGTTGTTGCTTTTTCTTGCCTGTCGTAATACGTAGATCTGGTACAAAAAAACAAACAATCACAGACAAACGACGCCTAGGAGAGATGCAACACACACACACACACCACACACACACACACAACACACAACACAACAACAACAACAACAACAACCACCACACAGGAAACGCAAGTTGGGAGACGGCGCCAGCCAGCGAGGACAGGCAAACACCAAGGGCAATGGAGGAATTGTTTTACGCTTTCGGGGAGTGTGGTGGTCGTCACGTCGCTTTCCACAAACGTGTCGTGTCCCACTCCTCCTTGCTTCGTCGTCTACTTGCGCGTGGCTCCGCAAGCACTTCCGCATTTGTGGCGACGTGTGCCGGAGGTGGGAGTCCGCAAGAGAAGTCAAAAAGTGTTCGTGTTGTGACGACGACGACGACGGCGTAGAGTCTCGTTGTGTTTTTCTTTCTGCGTATTTGTTGTCGTTGTTTTCTTGTTTGTTTTTTTTTCTCGTTTGTTGTTTCAGTGCATTTGGTGTGAGGCTGTTCTCCTTCGACCGACACAAAACACACGCGACGACAATAACAAGAAGAGGCAACACGTGCAAGAACAGAACGGAGCTTGACCTCACGCGAAGGAGAAAAGTTATCTGTGCAACCCACGAAAGTCGCTCGAGTTTCTAGCGGGCGCAGCACCCAGGCAGCTCCTGTAGGTGTCCTCCTGGTGCTTACGCGTGCTGGCGCGGTGGAAGGGTGGGGGTACTTTTCTTTCGCGTTTCTTTTTTTTCACCTCCGACAGTGCGCGCACGTCTGTGACAGGGGGCACACACACCCACTGCGTCTCGTCTTTTTCTTTCTTAGCGGTTTGTCCGACTCCACCTCTTGCTAACGGGGCTGGAGGGGCGGGTAAAGAAGGACCAAGAGCCAGAGGCAGGACTCGTCGCGCCGTCGCGGATGGTTAGATCGCCGCGCACCG
>OESO01000144.1:132196-188412 GCA_900240985.1 Crithidia bombi | reverse complement strand
TCGGCGTCGAGACCTACGACCTCCGAGGCACGACAACAAGCCGAATGCACACAAACCACACACACACACACACACACACATCCTTACATAAATCAAGGAGATCAAAACGGGGAGTAGTGGCCGTTAGCACTGCCGTCTCGTTGATTTTGGTAAGAGTGCTTGAGGAAAATGGAATAGAAGTACATGCTAGTTATATGCGCGTCTACCGCAAGAGAAGGAAAAACCAGCGGGGACGACGCTTAATGAAGGGGAGGTGGGAAGAAGCCGGAGAGGTGCTACGGAACGCGGAACAGCAGCGAGAAAGAGTTTTGCGATGGCCCGGTCCCTACCGAAGTCTTCTCCTGCTCCCTCGTTGCTTGCTGATGTCTTTTTTTCTTCTGGCTTTTCTTCTTTATTTATTTTCGTCAGTTTTTCTCTCTCTTGGTTTTTGAAGGCGTTTCGTTCGTGCGTGTGTGTGTGTTGTCGTTTTTTTTTTTTGCAATCGCGAGAACTTATTCCGCACCACGAGACGAACACGTGAAGCGTCCCGCACGTGCTGGCGGACTAGAACGTCCGGTTGGTGCCAGTTGTGTCTTTCTTTCTTTTTTTCCTACGAGGAAATTGCAACGAGACAGAAACTTCCCAGCTGTGGCGTCCTTCTAGAATACTGAGCTCTTTTGACGCGTAAAGGGGGAGAAGGTGAGAACGAGGAAGTAGTGTCCTTCTGCTCTTCGTCGCGAGTTGTAGCACACACCCACCAACCAGCAGAAGAAGAGAACACAACAAATGAAAATGTTCGACAACAACAAAAAAGGAAGCTGACCCACTTGCGACCGCCTACGACCGACGATGCGACGCAACGGTGTGAAAGAGACGAGAAAGTAACGAGACATGGAATGAACGAAGACGTAAGATAAAATTTAGTAGTGTTGATAGCAATTGTAACAGTAAAATAAGCAGGGGCTCGGCTGGGGGACATGTCAACGCTCATCACAACCTACTAGAACACAGGCAGCCCCCTTCCTTGGGGTATCGAGACTTGAAAAAAAAAAAACACATAATAACATCTCTACCACCACCACGAAAGGAGAGAGCTAAGGAAACAGCAGCACGCCCAGGAGTCGACAATGAAGAAACGAGAAGAAATCAAAAAGAAGAAAAACAGTAACAAAAAAAAGCACAGGACGAGACAAGACAAGAAAAAAAAAGGTGGAACAGAAGGGCGTCTGTGGGAAGATTTTAGTTGTGTTTTTTTTTCTTAAGGGTGGGTGGGTCGAACAGCAATAACAACAAAACACACACACACACAGCCGCACTCGGGGGGGGGGGAGAAAGAGAGATGTGTAGACTACTTGGTCGAAGATGGCACGGTCGGCTTGAAATCCAAAAGTAGAAGGAAAATACAAAGAAAAACGTAAAGAAGGAGTTCTTTTTAGTACGGCAGAAAAAAAAAAAGAAAAGAAAAGGAAAGAAAATCGCATCGAGAATCAGAACGCGGGTGGGATGTCATACCCAAGCGCAAGCCGGTGAGGCACGCAGTGGGGAGCGTGACGAGCCGCACAGAGGTGATCTTGCAGTGGTGGCTACAATACTGAGAGAGGGAGAGAGAGAAGAGAAAGAGAAGCACAGTATCCTCCTCTTTTTTTTTTAATTACCCTATCCACCTTCTCCTTTGTTTTCCCCTTTTTCGATAACAACAACAACGTCACCGGCAACTGCAGTGGTGCAC
The DNA here is from genome assembly GCA_900240985.1 of Crithidia bombi. Classification (NCBI taxonomy): domain Eukaryota; phylum Euglenozoa; class Kinetoplastea; order Trypanosomatida; family Trypanosomatidae; genus Crithidia; species Crithidia bombi. The sequence goes on along the minus strand of OESO01000144.1, from coordinate 186,704 downwards.
AGCAAACCAAAGCTCAGATGCTCTATAGAAATAGTGGTGTATTACTGAGAGGCAGCGTTGAAACAAACGGGGGAAAAAACAACAACAAGCGGTACAAGCATCCCCCGCCTCTGCAAACACACCTACACACACACACATACATGTATGCACTCCGCCTTTAGAATTAACTCGCCCGTGCATTCGCCCTCGCATGCTCGTGCTCCTTCTCCCGGCTTTTCTGGACCGTTGCATTCACTTGAAACAGAAAGACAACAACAGCAGCTGTGAAAACAAGCAAAAAGGGAGGACACACAACGCTGATAATAACACTAATAAAGATATGCCTGCCGCCCATCTTCGCCGTCCATAAGAGATAAACGACAAAAAAAAAGAACAAATCAAAACACAATAAGGAACAGTGAAAATAACACAAAAATATCAGCCAACCATCAAGCCTGCCACACCCTTAGAAAAAAAAGAAATAAAAAACAGAGAAGATGGGCGCATCGGTTGTTTGGCCTCAAAATCATTAACTCCGCGTTCGTTGTAGTCTACATTCACAGAGAGAGCATCATACCCGCAAAGCAAAACAAAGTGGTGACAGGATAGAGAGGGAGGAAGGGGAGCGAACACAAAAGTACTTACACAACCGGCGCAAAGAAAAAGTTAAGAAAAAAAAATCCGCTGCCCTTGCCCGTCCTCCTTCCATACACACATGCATGCAGGCACACGTGCGCATCCGCCCGCTCACACACGAAAACCTATGATGGCGCAGCAGTGGCTGATGAGAACACCGGACGACTATGGTGCCTTCGACGAGGTGTCGGTGCCGTCGTTCGCCACAAAGGACACCCGCCGACGTCGTGGTAGACGGAACTGGGCGGGTGTTGCCGTGTTCTCCAGCATCACGCTGCCATCCCGCAGGTTTGAATCCTCCAGCATCCGGCTGTGCTCAGCGGTCTTACCACCGTTCATCGCCTCATCTTCGGCTCGCGTGTTGGTGATGTTCAGCACCTTCATCTCCGGCAGACTCATCACCCCTTCCAGCCCCTTCGTATTCACACGGGTGTTGTTGAGCTGCAACTCGCGCAGCCTGCGACAGCTGCGCAGGCATGTGACATCGGTGATGTGGCTGTTGTCGGACAGCTGCAGCACCTCCAGTGCGGTCAGTGAGCCGAGCTCTTGGATGCTGCTGTTGCGCAGCAGCTTACACAGCTTCAGGTACAGCGTCTTGAGACACGGTGCGTTCGCCAAGAACGACAGCTCGTGCACACGGCTGTTCGTGAGATCGAGGAGAGTGAGACATGGCATGTCTCGCAGCCCAACTAGTCTCGGTGAGGTCACCCAACATTCCAGCGGCGGTGCCAGGCCTTTGTTGTCGCGGCGCTCGCCCCACCGCCACACCAACTCCTTCAGATGCCACTGCTTCTTCGGCACCATCTCCACATCCTCGACGATGGAGTCGCTTAAATCCAGGTGCTCTAGCGCCGGCAGCTTGTGCACCTGGCCCAACACGAAGCCACTTGCGTTGCGATTTGACTTGGCGAGGATCTTCTTCAGCGCCGGCGCGCCACCGACTAGGAACTGCAGTGACAGGATGCTCGTCTGCGAGATGTCGAGCACTTCCAGCGACGCAATCTTCTCGATTCCGCGCAGGCCGTCCACAGTGACCAGCGTCTCGACAATCACGAGCTCTCGCAGCGTGGGGATGTTCTGAAGCAGGCGCAGATCAAAGACGTCGGTGTAGGACAAGTCCAGCGTGGTGAGGCGGTACAGCATGTGGATGTCGCCAATCAAGCTGAGCAGCCCACTGGTGCTAGAGTCGAATTCGTGCTCGTCGTCCTCGTCATCCAGGCTGTCCGTCAGGTTTGTGATCACAAGCGTCTCCAGCGTCGCGGCGAGCAGGGCGATGCTGCCGATGCCGCTGTTCTCGACGCGTGTGCGCTTCAGGTAGAGGTGCTTGAGGGACTTGCTGCGGCACAGGGAATGCACGCTGCGGAGGGTGTTGAAGGACAGGTCAAGCGTCTCGAGGGTGGAGATGGCAGCCAGGCCGGCAAAGCCCGCTTCCGTGTCGCGCCACACGGTTGAGTCGCCTGGTGGGGGGCCGTCCATCTGCGTGCGGCGTTCCTGGATGATGTCTTGGCAGTTCTTCAAGCTCAGCCACTGTGCCTTGATGCACTGGAGAGAGCGACTCTTCTGCAGAACGGAGAGGTTCTCGATTTTGGTGGTGCTCACGTCCAGCGTGGCCAGCCGTGGCATCTCAGCCACGCCGACGAAGCCGGCGTCGTTCACCTGGCAGCTGTAAAAAATAAATGTCTGCAGCGAGCGCGACTTCGCCAGCTGGGTGACGGAGGTGACCTTGGTGCGTGCGATGTTGAGCGTGACCAGCGTCGGCACCTTCTCGAGCCCTGCGACACCTGCGTTATCCACCCGGGTGCCCGTCAGGTACAAATCGTTGAGGGAAACGCTGCTCGTGAGACAGGTGACCTCGCTGACCGGCGTCATGCTTAAGTCGAGGCGGCGGAGACGGCGCAGCTTCTCGAGCCCTTTGATGCCTTCATTCGCGATGTTCGAGAACTGAGCGTCGATTTCCTCGATGGCGCAGCGGGTGTCGGTAGCCGTCGGCGTTACGAGGGGAATGAGCGTCGTCAAGTTACGCATGTGGGAGACGCAGATGGAGCAGAGGGTGGGGATGTTGGCCAGCCCGCGCAGACCCTCGCCGGAAATGGTGCTGCCCTTGAGGTTGAGCACGCGGAGGTTGAGGGACTGCGCCAGCGTCAGCCCAACGCTGTTGAAGGTGGACATGGAGAGGTTCAGCTCCTCCTCCTTCAGGTAGGTGTTCAGCGTGGCCGTCTCGGCCTCCACATCCGGCCCAGATGCGCGGACGGTCGAAGACAGGGGTTGGAAGGTGTCACTCCCGGTCCCCAGCGGGCCCTGGCCGTCGCGGCTGCGGCTCATCGCGTAGCGGCCGTTGCGTGTCAGCGCAGAATCAGGAGGAGGGTGCGCCCCACCACCACCCGCCGCCGTTGATGATGATGTCGGGTGGACGAGCGAGAGGGGCGATGTGGTGGCGGTGGGGGTGATGGGCTTTACCCGGCTGCTGTTGGTGATGCCAGGAACCGTGGTGGCGGTGGTGGTGGGCGACGGCGGTGTCGTAATTTTCGCACCCACTGCTGGCTTTGTCGAAGAAGGTGGTGTCACCATGGGCTGCTGCAGGGCTGCCTTCTGAAACGGCACCGAGGGCTTTGTTGCCGTCAACGTCCGGTTCAGATTGGGTGATGTCTTCGTCGGTGCTCCCGTACTCCCTGACGATGGTGGTGGAGGCGGAGCTGGGTCTGCAGCTGCCTTCGATGATGTGTTGAGTTGGCTGCCCCCCTTCTCAGCAGGAACGTCATCCGTGGAGCTGAACACTGCCAGCGCCGTGAGCGGCGATGTGACGGGCAGCGCTGGGGCTGTCGTGGGTAGCGACGCCGCCTTCACCGCTGGTGGCGAGAGGCCGCCTTTGTTTGCCACACTGCCTCCCAGGTGCGGCCGTGCAGGGGGCGTTCGCTGCTGCACATCGTTGGTGTGGGCACGACTGTTGGCCTCTCCAGCGTTGCTGTCCAGCGACGCATTATCACTTGTAGGGGCTATGTCTTTTCCTGCGTGCCCCCCAGCCGCCGACAGGTGTCCGGTGTGGCCGCCGCTGCTTTTGTGGTGGTTGGCAGTGCTACGGTGTGCGCCGTCCGCGTCGTCAAGATCATCCAGAGTGTAGCTCTTCACAATCCCCGACAACGCCGTCTTCTGCTGCGTTGTCGGCGGAGTGGGCGACGTCGACCCACCGCCACCCCCGCTGCGATTGTTGTTGTAGCTGCTGCTGCTTTTGCCTCCGTTGGGAGTGTTCTTGTTGCCACCTCGAGCCTTTGCAGAGGTGGAGGGGGAGGTGTCAGCGCTGCCCTCTGGCGTGGTGGCCGCGTTCGCTGCAGTCGCGCTGGCGCTGTCCTTCTTCGCATCACCAAAGACGCTAGCAAAACTCGGCAGGCCACGACGGGCAGAGCTGGAGTTTGACATCGGCGGCGTCGGTGGCTGCACCTCTACGGCACTGTACACGGGACTGACGAGGGCCTGCGTGGATGGCGATACGCGCGGCGGTGTTGTGCTGTTACCCTCCTCATTGTAGTCGGAGTAGCGGGAGGGTAGGCGGAGTGCGGTGGGTGGCGTGGTTTTCTTTGTGGAGGTTGTCGTGGGTGGTGGTGGTGGTGGTGGTGGTGGTGGTGGATGGGGTGACGTCTTGCTGGCGAGGCTGCTGCCGGAGTTGACGACGGAAGGCGGTCCCTCCTGCTGGGGAGGGGACTTAGTCAGCACGAGCCGGCCAGACTGCGAAGTGCTCGTTCGGGGTGTGGTGCTGGTGGACGCGTTCGGCGTGCCGCTGAGCCGCGAGGGTGTAGAGAAGACCTGCACGAGCGTCTTCACCGACGGCTGCTGCGGAGGGGAGTGGTTGGAGGGGGTGGGCACCGAGCGTGGTAGCCCCGACCGCGACCCCTGATCCCCCAGCGAAACCGGATTGCTGCTGCTGCCCGCCCCGCCATCTGCGGAGTTGCGTGTGCTGCGAGGCAGACTCGCTGCGGCAGACGCGCGCGGGGTCGTGTGGGTGGTGGGGGTGCTCATGCTGCTGTTGTACGCATTCACCGTCCGCGCCGCGCTCGTCGTGCCGGCCGATCCGGAGAGACTGCGGGACGGCGGCTGACTCGCCGTGGGTGGCGGAGGTGCCGCACCCCCAGTCAATTTGGTTTTCAGCGTCAGGGGCACCGGCGACGAGTCCGCAGGCGTCGGCTTCGGCCCTGTGCCGTTGGTCGTCTTTGAAGCGGAGGTGGAGCTAATGGTGATGGAGGGCGTGGGGGAGTGTGGGGGCTGCGCCGCAGCTGGCTTCCCAACCAACGGCGGTGGGGCCCGTGCTGAGCTAACGTTGGGGGAGCGGTTTATTGTCGTACTACCAGGTGGGCTTCGCTTCTGTGGTGGCTCTGCAGGGGGTGCCGCCGGCCGGAGAAGTGGCGAGGGCCCTGCGGAGGGCGGCTGCGTGCTCGGCACCGCGATGGCTGAGATGGAGGTGTCGCGCGAGTTGGCACGGCTGCTGCGGTTGCTCCGTCGGCTTGACTGGGCCCGCTCGTTCTCCTCCAGCACCCGCTGATTAAAGGACTGGATGGCGGTAGAGATCTTCTTTGCCTCTCGCTCCTGCGGCGGGGTGACGTGGCGGGCCGGCGTCGTCGCGTTTGTTGTAGTAGTTGCTGTTGTCGTTGTTGTTCTGGGTGGTGATGGCCCCGCTTTGAAGAGCGCGCCCGCTACTAAGTTGACTCGATCCGCAGCGGCACCCAGCCTGCTGGACGACGATGACGGTGAGGTGGACGCCGGCGAGGAACCCGTAGCAGCGGTGTTGGTGACAGGGGGTGACGGCTGCAGCCCGGACCCAATCCAGTTGGACGACGACTTTCGTGCTGGTGGGGTGGACGCAGCGGAGCTCGACGGCGAGGCACTCGGTCCGAGGGGAAGACGTGCGCTGCGGGTGATAGCAGCGTTGGTGCGCGCTACACCAGCGGTGGCGGCCCGGCCCGCGGTTAGGGTGCTGGAGGCTGATGCTACGGGTGGCAGGGACGTGGTGGTGGTGAAGGGCACGCCAGTCGCTACGGCATTGGGGTTCAGTGCGAGACGACCGCTCGAGGGGTGCCGCGGCTCACTCGCGGCGTGGGTCGTGACCATTGCCTTGTCCATCGAGTTGGTGGTCGAGGGCGGTGGGGTATGGCAGTCTATCCCAGGCATGGTGTTACGCCGACCTGCGTTGGCGAAGCGCGCAGACTGGGCGATGTTCTTGCTGCCGTTCGATGTTGTGCCGTGCTCCTCAGGCAGCAGCGACTTGGACCCAGTAAGTCCCGGTAGTGTCGTGTAGGTGTTGCGCCGTCGATCGAGACTGTTCTCTAGGGACGAATTGTGCGCCAGGTCGTTATCCTTGTGTGTCATCATGGCACTGTGTGGTGGTCGAGGAGGCGCTGCCGCAGATGTAGGGCCGTCCGTCGCTGAGCTTGGCATAACCCTTCCTGTCAAACACAACAACAAGGACCGACCAAGCCACAACTATACAAACACAACGGAGAGAGAGAAAGGAAGATGATAACACTGGCAAAAGAAAAGAAAGTTAAAAAACAAAAATGAAATTCAGAGCTGAACTCACGGACATACAAACACACAACAAAAAGAGAGTCTACGGTGCGCGACAATCGGCAAAGGAGAAAAACAAACAAACAAAAAGGGGTGAGAAGGGGGAAAGAAAGGAGGGCAGAAGAGCCAAATCAGATTCGGATATGCCTCCGTGGGGTGTGACAACAAACGCACACACACACACACACACACACACACACACACACACACACACACTCAAAAAAAAAAAAAAAAACGAAAGACAGTGGCAGGGGGGAAAGGGCACAAGGAAAGCACGCTATTGAAAGATGAACCGCAAAAGGACGGTGAAATCACACACACACGCACACAGACACGCTCTCTCACGGTGGTGCTGAATGCAGAACAGAATACAGCGAGGTTTTCGTATGGTCGACCACACACACACACAAACACGTGCGAGAAAAGGCAACGAAAGACCAAGGAGCCAATAAAGGAGGAGCAGAGAGAGCATAAAATGATATTGAGGAGGAGAGAAGGGAGGGAGGGAGGGGAGGGGAGGGGGGGAGTCTGCGAGGCGGGGAAACCAACGAACGAAGAAGCGTAAATGATGTCCATTGCAACCCGTTTGCTTCCCTTTTTAGCTTCTTGGAGTGTTGGTGTGTGTGTTTTTATTCTCTTTTTTTTTTTTCTGTATGTGTGCGTGTGCGCGCGTGTGTGTGCGTCTGCGTGAGCTGAGTGGGCTGGGAAAATGACAGAAAACAACCCTGCCGCGTTTTCTTTCGTCTTCCTCTACCCGCTCCGTCACCACACGCATACACACATACACACGCATATGTAGAGAGGAAGAGCGGGCAGCAGCGTTTAGGGAGCAGGACAGACTCAGCTCCTCTCCAATTGTTAGAACGGTCTTTAGCTGATCCTCCCTCCTTCCCTCTTCGAAACATCGCAGACGCCATCGCATAGGACACGATAGCCTCGTTTTATGTACACGGAAGCTCTTTTTTTCTTTTTTTAATCTGTACCCGCGCGTACGTTGGTGCATCTTATGTGAACAACTCCACACACTACCCTCGACGCCAGCTAAGCCGGCTCAAACACAGCATCAGAACTACACGCACGCACAGATAACCACTAGCCAGCTTCGCTGAACAGCATCCCCACCACCACTATCTCCTCCAAGTACACAGACATCGCCAGGAAGCGAAATCGCTAACATCAGCACCCGCTGTGTAGCGGCCTCCTTTAATTCACTAAAGGCGAATCTCAGTCCAGCCGACACCTCACAGCAGCCGTGACGCCCCACGGGACCTCCTCGACGACGGCAGCGGGGTGGATGTCGGAGACAGCGAGGACACCGCCAGCTGAGCTGCCCGGCGGCGGCCGAACTCCTTCCGCTGCTGACGAGCTTTCCGTTGGCGCCGTGTACACCGCAAGGCATTCAAAATGCGCCGCTGTCCCTGCAGCGGTACGTTTACCGTCGTCAAACCCACCGTCACCGCCGCCTCACGCTCCAGCTCCACACGCTGGTGCACCGCAGCCTTCTCCTCCTTTGTGAGCTGCCCAATCTTGCCAGAGCTGTTGCCCACCCGTGCGTGGCGGCCCTTCGTCGTGCCGAGGGCGGATATAGCAGCCTCCACCGCAGAGGCCTGCAGAGCCGGTACCGGCAGCTTCAGCACCGGCAGCGGATCTAGCGAGGTTCCTTCATCTCCCGCTGCCGCTGATGCTGTTGCTCTGTTAGCACTGGTTTTGGCTAACAACGGTGGTAGCTCAGTAGCGGAACCATCGGCGTCGTAGCCGATGGCCTGTGCACATAGCACCGCCCGTGAGAGCAGCACACGTGTCGTGCCGGCCAGTACACCGTCGTACGGCCGGGGACGGCTGTCCACGATAGCAGAGCCATCGAAGCCCCCGCTGCCAGTCATGGAGTGCTTATCGTGGGCACCTTCGCGATCGTGTGTTAACAGGGGCCGCGGCTGCATGCCAGGGTCCACCATCTTCAGCATGCTGGCCACCTCTGCCAGCATGCGCGGACCCTGCTGATGCAGTAGACGCCGTAGCGACGCGTGCACGACCTTGCGGAGGGCGTAGCGCAAATGGAGCACCGCCACCCCAAAGTCCAGTGGGTCCTCGAGGTGGAGGGAGGCGTCGAGCTTGCCCAGCGGAGCGGGTGCGGTAGCCCCTACACGCGACCCGGTGGTGCTGTTGTCGCCGTCCCTCTTCTGCGTCTCTTCATTTGTTTGCCGCTGGCGGATGGTGGCGGCCACGTGTGCCTGCGAGTGGTGCATCGACACCCGCTCGCGCCGTGCGTCGTCGGCGGCCTTCAGCATCTGCACCGCACGCCGCCGCTCCGCCATGTCTAACGTACGCATCGCCTCCATGTGCATCGCCACCTCCATCACTGTGGGCAACGAAATCGTCAGCGCGGCGAGGGCCTTGCGATGCGTGGTGGCGGTCACATCATTCCACTTGTCGGTGCTGAAGGCCTCCATCACCGCCGCTGCATCATCATCCTCTTCCTCCCCGTCCGCAGCGGACGGGGTCGACGCCGTCACCAGGGCCGCGCCGGCCGCTCGCTTCGCCGGCGTCCCTGTCTCCGGGTGTGAGACGGGGGTGTACAGCGGGTTTGTCGTGTCGATGGTGGCCTCGACAGTCGTGCCCACCTGCACCAGCGTCAGCTTCCCCTGCCGATTTGCTGTCGGCGGTTGCCCAAACACGTCGCGGCGTGCCTGCATGATGAAGTGCAGAAGCTGCGCCAGCGTCTTCTTCGTCACGTGCACGTCCTGGCGAGCGATGGCGGCGGTGAAGGCAATCACCACCTCGTTGGAGACGGACCCGGCGGCTCCTTGATCCACTGAAGCGATGGTGGGCGGCTCGAGAGCCTCGCGAAACTCCTTGCGCCGTGTCAGCTCACTGGCGAGTCGCTCGCAGAACGTGTGTGTGGCACTGCTGCGGAACATGTTGCTGGTGAGCAGCTCCGTCGCCGCCTCCAGCAGCGGGGAGAGCGGCACGTTGTGGCGGGACATGTAAAACAGCAGCGCCGACGTCAGCAGCACCAGCGCCGCTCCGGGGTTTCCGTGCTGCAGGACAATCGTGCCCTTCTGTTTTACGAAGTGCGGGGTGAGCACGGCCAGCATGGTGGGGCTGCCTACGAAGAGCTCCGCCCGCGTGACGAGGCTCGAGGCGACCGTTGTGCTTGACACACCTGCTGCTGCTGTGGCTGCGGCGGTGTTCATGCCCACCCCGCCGCTACGAAGTGCCGCGCCAGCCGTAGAAGCATTCAGCGAAGCGTTTAGGAGGGTCGCCACCACGCTCACGGCGGGTGCGGTGTTGTTGCCGCCGCCGAAGCCGCTGCGTAGGGTCGGTCGCAGGGCAGCACCGCTCGCGGGGTCCGGCAGACGGATGTGCAGCGGGTCGCAGGAAAAGCCGCTCGAGAAAAGCGTTAGCGCAACCCGTTCGAGGAAGTCGTCAAGGTAGTGGTTGTAGCTCTCCCGCAACACCCTGTCCAGCGTGTCCTGCAGCAACCTCGCCACCATCAGCCGCACGTCGTCGGCGTACGCAATGAGGATTGCAGCACGGTGGCCGGCCGCGAACCCCTCTGCCTCGTCACTGCTGCTGTGACGTGCACCAGTCAAGCTCTCCACCACCACATCTGTGGCCAGGTGAGTAAGCGAGTCGGCGTGTCGGGTGATGCACCACGCCACGTTGAGATACTGCAGCGTGGCTCCCTCCAACAGGTTTCGATTCACGGCCTGCGGCTGTGTCTGACGCAGCTCCGCAAGTCGCTGCAGTTCCTGGTAAAGGGCATCCTTTGTGAACCCGCGTGCGTTACCCTCATCCTGCCCACCACCACCACTGCTGCTGCTGCTGCGCCGCTGTCGCTGCAGAGTCAGCCGTCGGCTCACCACCCCAGGCAGCGCTTGGGGAAGATCGCCCAGGATGCGTTGTCGCACCAAGAGATCCATGGACAGAGTGAGAAGCTGCAGGTACAGGGCAAGGGAGCGGATGTAGCAGTAGACAGCCGCCTCTTCCCTTCCTGCCGCGCAGAGCGGGTCAAACGCCGCAGCAGGGCAGACGTCCTTGACACTTGTAATCCACGCTGAAATGCGTCGTCGCTCCACGGGAGAGAAGAGCTTGCCGGCGGCGTCTGTGGCGTGGTGGAGGTTCGTCGGCAACCGCCACTGTCGGCACACGCGATCCCACTCGCGTTGCCGCACCCCCTGCTCCACCGGGTAGATGGACATGCTGCGCTCCACGGTAGCCCAGGCGAGCCACGCCCCGTCGTCCAGACGCGGCCGGAGAAGCCAGAAGGTGCGTGCCGTGTACGTCAGTACTACTTCAGTAAACTCCGAAAACGCAGACGAGCTGCAAAGGGGCTGCTGAGGGGCCTTCCCGTCCTTCTGCCTAGCGGTGCCACCGCCACCGCCGTACCCCTCCGCAGCCAGCCACGTCACCTGGGCGCTCCGCTCCTGCCACGCACGGCTACGGAGGGTAGATGGAGTGTGCGATCTGTCTTCGCTCAGGCGGAGGAGGGTCTTGAGAATGGTGAGCAGCACGGGTATCGGCACATCAACGGGCATCGCGGACAGGGCGGCTACACCGGTGGCGTCCCTGTCGAACTCACCAGGGAACTCTTCCCGCCGTGAGGCGTCGCCGCCCAGCGTCGGCGTGGCAGTGCCGTGACGCCCACCGCTGCTACGGTGCGCCGCCCCCACCACCCGTCGCCCGTCATCGTGGTGGGGGAAGGTGTCTTGGTTTGGATGCCAATGCTCCCGCATCGCCTGCTGTGCCACCGCAGAAACGCACGCTTCCCCTGCTGCCCGCCTCGGTGCCGGCCCGGCAGCGGCACGGCTGGCGAGGGCAATGCGAGCAAAGAAATCAGGTGGTGGTGTGGCTGTGCTCGGCGTGCCACTGCTGCCACCTTTCGCGCCTCGCTGCGCGATGATAGTAAGAAGGGGCTGCTGCTCCGCGGTGTCGGCAGCCACGCCACGGCTCACCCGCAAGAGGGCCAGTTGCGCCTGCTGCAGTGCGAGGAAGGTGGACTCGTTCGGCTCCAGCAGCTCCTCCCTCCACTTCGTGGCCAGCAGCCGCCACAGCTCGCTCTCCTTCTCCCTCTTTACGGCTCCTCGCAGCAGTCCAAGGCTGCCAAAGAGCATTTCTGCCTGCGGGTACGCGACAATGTCACGCAGCGGGACGTGCAGCAGCAGATCCACCATGTCCTGGTAGTAGTTACGAATGAACCGGACAAACCCCACCGCCGGCCCCGCATCCTCACCGCCGCCGCCGCCGTCCTCTGCGTCACTGGGGGTGGGAAGTGTTGCGGCCGACACGACGTTGAAGGTCGCGCGTCCGCCCGCGGCACGCACCATCTTGGCGCAGTGGATGATGACGGAGTCGAAGACGTCGCTTAGCGGCACCGCCCCGCTTTCTAGCGCGGCGGCCACGTTCACGCGTGGGACAGGATGCTCAAAGGCGGCAACGCCGTCTCGCTGCTCGTGCAGTAAGGGGTGGTCGCGGTCGACGTCCACTGAGTTGCTACGGCCGAGCGTGGTGGCTGCCTCCTCCTGCAGGCTGCGCTGCCGCTCTTGCAAAATCGCCTTCGCGTCCTCCACGACGCACGCCATCGCCGTTGTCACGTCGAACGGCGTTGTAGCTAACGCGGTGCTGTGTTTTCTCTCGTCGGTGTCGCGTGCCGCTGCCTTCGACGTTTTGTGGGGACCCTTCGCGGCGCTGCCGCTGCCGCTGGTGGCCGCAGAGGTGGTACCGCTGATGCCCGCTTCGACAGTAGACAAGTCGCGCAGCACGACACCGTACTCGCTGCGTGATGGCACGGTGGTAGCGACGAGCAACGTAGCCGAGGGCGGCGTACGTCGCTGTTTTTCCTTAGCTGGACGGGTTTCAGCGGGCACCTTCGCTGCTGCGGGCAAGGGCTGAATGAGCTCCCACGCCAGTCTTGTCCACACGGCGGACATGAGTGCACGGCCGGGTTCGTGGAGGCGTGTGCACGTCCGTAAAACGTGGAATCCTCTCAAAACCACTGTTAAGTCATCGCGGTCGCGCCCCTGCATCGCTAGCCGGATGGCAGGCCGGTACGAGCAGTGTCTGTTACGCAGGAGCAGCTGCACACCACGCACAAGTGCCGTGCACAGTGGGCGACTGCTGGACATCGACGTTGCTGCGGGTGTCTCGTCGTAGACATCTTCAACGTCGCCCCTTGCCACACCGTCCTCTCCGGACACGATGCTCTCCATCAGTCGTTGGGTCATGTCGAAGGCGCGGTGGACGGCGTGCGTGCAGCGCGGGGTAAAAACACGCTCCTTTGGATCACGCGGCGCCACCGTGCCGATCGCGGCGACGACGCAAAGCGAGGCCCACAGCAGCTCCGCCTCCTCGCGATGAAAGCAGGTCTGACGCTGCTCGCCTGTGAGCGACAGGACAGCTTGTATGTTGGCGGTCAGCGTCCGGCACAGCTCGATCACCGCCGCTTCTATCACGGCGCGAATGTCCTCCTCGCCGTCGCCTTGCTGGCGCACCAGGTAAAGCTGCGCCGACTCCATGCAGGCATCCACCACACTGATGAGACAGATGACGTAATAGCTGAAGTCGCGATGGGGGTCGTTTGCCGCGTCCACAAGCACCGCGGATGGCTGCGCGGTTGCTTGTGTGTGCCGCTGCTTTTGTTGCTGTCTTGCCTCCAACGCTCTCACGTGAGTCGACCAGGTTGCCGCGTAGTACTTCCCTGCCTTACGACACATGGCCCACTTGTTGGCGTCGTCGCCCTCCGCTTCCTTCTCCCCCGCCTCGTCCCCGCGAAGGCCGAGTTCGCCTGCGCCATCCACGTCGGCGCCGTCACCTGGGGCCAACGGATCGACCAGGGGACCTTGACACGCACGGTACTGAAGTGATTCCACCCGCACGTACGCCATGGCCTGCTTCAGTCCAAAGGTCAACACGCGATACTGGTCACGCGTGGGGTGGCAGAGCAAGCCTTGATTGGGACACCGTCGGGCAAACCCCAGCAGCGACTGCGGAGAGTCACTGACAATGTCGGAGAGGGCCAGCAGCGACTTCAGCACGTTGGCCGACAGCGGCGCGGACGCGACAGGCGGCGGCACCGCCCGAATCTGCGAAAGAATCGCCGTTGCAGCGACGGTGCGGGCCGCCGCTGGAATGTGTCGGTGCCGCTTGAGCTCGATCTTCACCACCGTCTCAGCAATGTTGCACGACCACGTCACCATCCCCCAATCACCGGCGCTGGTGAGGTGGCCGACGAAATCCAGGAGAACAAGCGGGGCGGTGTCACTCAGTGGGGCCGCAACTGCACGCGCGTCGGCGGCAAGCAGTGAAGAGGTGGACGTGGGAAGCAACGCCGCCTTTACGGGAATACGTGCCGTAGCATTGGTGTCTGCCGTCAGGAGCGCCTGCATCTCCTCATCGCTGAGGCGTGACAGCCGCTCCTGCTCTCGCAGGTAGTGTTCCATGAAGCGCACCAAATAGCCAAGTTGACGCGCCTTGGTTGGCTTCGATGCAAGGAAAGGCATGGCCTCTGCACCGGCCATGCGTGCCGGCAGCGTAACACCGCTGAAGGCTTCCGCTGCCGCGCACGCGGCTTTCCACCGTGCCAGGAGCGCCTGCGCTGGAGCCGTCATTGCAGCAGCCGCGACAGCTGTGTCGTTCTCCGCCTTCATTACGGCAGAGCTGAATTCGTTCGTCGCTGCAGCCGCCATCATGCGGTCCCAGTTGCGGCGACCAAAGCGCACTTGCGTGTGCCACGTCGCCACGTAGGCGGCCAGGGCGGCGCGCACGCCGTCGGCCGCGTCGATGTCGCGCGGCTCGATACCGTGGTGAAAGCCCTTCAGCACGGCGTTGCTGTGGTCGAGGAGACTAAGAAAAATGGGCTCAGCGCCGTGGGTAAATGTGGCGGACCACCATTTGGCCGTGGCCACCTGCGAGGGAGAGCCGCTGCCGTCGACTGCCTCCGCCTCGGCTACATTCGGCAGCACCACGGGTGGCATTCCGTAGTCCGTTGCCCGCTTTGAGCCGCCTCTGCCGGCCACGCGAACACAGTAGAGACTCACCTGCAGCAGAATTTGGTTCCAGCGGGAACGCAGAACGTCTGACATGGCCACCTGCGGATTCGCAGCAAAGCGTGATAGCGGCGACAGCAGCACCAGCGTCGTCTCGCACAGGTCCGCGTGTGCGGCGGCGTTGTGCAGCGACTGCGAGCGACGCAAGCCGGCCACCACCACGGGAAGCACCAGCGGCAGAAGATACTCATCTGCCCAGGCGATAAGAGCGGCGTGGTCGGCCTTCAGGCGTAGGTGCACCTCGTAGAGACCCTCAACAAACCCGGCGTAGCAACAGAGAAGCCGCAGGTCAGCGTCAGCGGTGAGGACGGCGAGTAGGCCCTGGTACATCTCTAGCAGCTCTGCGTGTGCTACCGTGAAGACGTCGCGCGACGGCGAGTGCGGAGCCCTGGCAAAGGCGCTGGCCGATGCGGGCTGGTTGTGGTACCGCCACCGGCTCGACAGCGCAGAGAGGCTCTGCAGCAGTGCCGCCATGGAGACCTGCCGGGCGTAAAGCGGCAGTGCCGCCACCAAGGACGGCGTCTGCAAAACTCTTAGAATTTCTCTGGCATTCGCCGCCACCGCCCCGGACTGCTGACGGCTGCGGGCTACAACGAAGGGTATCTCTTTCGTTAGCGCCGCCGTCCACTGCACTGCAAAGGAGTGCGCGGCGGCAGAGGACAGCGCTGTCATCGGCACGGACGCCACCGCCGCCTCCTCAGCTGGTTTCCCCGGTCTCTGAGGGCCACTTTTTTGTCCCACTATGGAGGACGCATGTGTGCCAGGCCGGTAGCGGAGCTGCTGCAACTGCCACACCGCGTTCATGCTCTCCCACAACAGCGGGTTTCCGGCCAGCATCGTGGTAGCGCCGATGGTAATGACGGACGAAAGCACTTCGGCGCACGCCTTGTCTCGCCGTACGGCACCGCGTGGCGACCGTGACGAGCCCTTGGCAGTTGCTGCCGCGGCCGCTGGTGAATCATCGCGACGACGCACTGTGCTGCTGTAGAGGTCACGCCTAGCGTCTTGGATACGCAGGAGCACCTCCGAGAGGGCCACAAGAAGGTGGTCGAGGGCCTCGAAGACGGCGAGGCCGAGCAGCTCCTGCGCACGCGCCAGGACTCCCACGACACGGCGCAGCGCCCGCTCCTCCCGCCCACCATGATGGGCGTCGGCGGCGGCGGCAGACGTTTTTTCACCTGCTCTCATGCCCTCTGCCTTTTTGTGCTTCGACGTGGTAGGAGAGGCGTCAAGGGCGGGGAGGAGTGAGAGGATGGCTGACGGCAGGACACCCCGCAGCACCTGCGCCGCCTCCCAGGTGCCGTTGCGGCTGCGTGCCAAGGCAGCCTCTACCGCGGCTGCGGGGGGCAGCGCGTACAACAGGTGCCACAGCTCGCCCCGCGTATGAGCGGCAGCTGCCCATGACTCTTCTAAGGCACTACTGCGGTCTGGCGAGTTCAGCAGCCCACAGCGGTGCGCCAGCATGATCAGCCCGTCGCTGGAAAGCACCAGAACATCTAAGAGAGCACTGGTCCTCTCGTGGGCCTCTTGGGAGGCGGCAGAGAGGTGTGCCGTCGCGGACGTCAAGGTCGCCGATCCCCCTGCAATGCCGCTGGACCCACTGTTGCTACCGCCGTTGCGATGATGGACTCGGGACACAAAGCGCGAGCGCCTGCCACCTGCGCCATGGCCGCTGCTGGCGTCACTGTACTGGGCGTCCGGGTCCACCTCCTGCAAAATGGTGGACTCCTTGTCGTGGGGCTTGTAGAAGAGGGAGCGCTTACCGCGGTGACGCTGCAGCGGTGGAGGTGATGATGAGACACCGGCACCACCTTCCAACAGTCCTTCACCCTCACCCTCGTCTCCTTCGTCGTTGCCGTTGATCTTCGCCTCGTCGACAGCGTCTTCTGCGTCGTCGCCAGCCACGTCAACCTGCGTCGTCGCAGGCGTTGCCATCCCCGCAGCGTCGTGTCCCCCGAGACGGCCACTCCGCAGATGCGACGCAGCGTTTATCGAGAGCGAGCGCTCGTGGCGGAGGCGGTCGAAGCGCAGCGCGTCGCCAATGAGGTCTGCGGACTTCACCAGCAACCCATCGAGCGACGCTGTCACGTCTCCCGCCGTCAGCCGACGCACGTCGCCATCACGATCTTCTCCACCTGCGTCCGTGGAGTCCACCACGTCGGATGCCAGCACGGTCGCCACCACGTGGAGTTGCAGCACCGAGGTGGCGGTATTCATCCACAGCGGCAGCAACCGCAGCCACCAGACAGCTGCCAGACTGCCTTCCTGACGCACTGTTTCTTCGTGCTGGGCCCAGTGCTCCGCCACCACGTCCCACACAGCAGTGGGCAACGCTGTACGGGACTTGTCGCGGTACTGCGCTGCTGCATTCCTTAAAGTCCCCCTAACGTGTTTCTCCTCTACGTGTTGCTCACGCACAACACCTGCGCTGGGCGCGTTTGTGGACGTCTGTGTGTTGGAGTCGTGGCGCTCAGAGAGCGAAGACGAGCTAGCAACCGCACGGTGCCACGCAGGCAGCAGCACCGCGTAAGTCGGTAGTACGGCATGGAGAGCGGCAAACAAGGCGAACAGACTCTCGTCTAGCAGTGTTGTTGTCCTCCGCGGCTCGTTGTGCGGAATACCTCGATGCAGCGCAGCGTCGCCGTAGCGGGAAACATCACGCTCCGACAAAGCGAAGTCCACTAGGGCGGCAAGGCCGTCGAGGTGCTTTGATTCCACCACGTAGGTGGGCTTTGTGGTGACCGCGGCGTTGGCCAAATCTGCTAGCGGAGCCTCAGTCGATCTGCTGGAATGGTGAAAGTTGTAGGACTGCACGTGTATCTGCTCCAGCATTGCTGTCGCGAGCATCCACTGAAGGTGGGCAGCAGACGGGATCCCCGCGGCCGCGCCATCGGCAGCAGCACTGTTGCTCCAGCTGAATGCCTGGCGTATCACCACCTCGACGGAGGAGGGAGTCGCTCTGCCGCGCGTGTCGAACGCAGCTGTGGATGCGTCCGCGGCCGTTGTGGCGGTGTGGCATGCCTCCTCACACAGCCGGGCCAGGGACACATGCACCAGGTGCAGCTCTAACCCTACACGATCCACCGTGTTTATCAGCGTGTCACGCACCTCTGCGTCTGCCGAAGAATGGTCTGGCGAGCGGCGCGACTTGCGCTTGCGGCTGGAGGCGGCAGCGGCAACGTCGCGCCGCCACTGTCGACGCATTGCGAAGACGGAGTGGCTGCCGACACACCTAGCAGTGCGCTCCAATGCGGAGAGCATCAACGACGCCTGCGTGCGGACTGCGTCGCCGACGCTGGCACGATTCTCTCCCAGCTGCGTGCGAGCTGCCTCCTTGTCGTCGCTGTCTTGGTCCTTTTTTGCGCTACTGATGCTGCGATGATGGCTGGGACGGACTTCGTGTGCCAGTGTCTCGCGCAGCTCCTGTGCGGCGCGACGACACAGCTCCACAAACGAGGTCTCGAGCCACTGCAGGGGAGCCATACCTTCCATCGCGGTGGTGCGGTAGAAGGGCGATCGATTTGCAAGCACCTGGGAGGCGGTGATGGCGAAGGGTGATGCGAGGAAGGACAGCGTCGACACAGGAGTGTTCAACATGTACGGTAAAGGGTTGTGCTTCTCGACCTCTGTTGACCCCGCTTGTGCTGCTGCTGCTGGTGTTGCTGCGGATGTCGTGCCCTGTGTGGAGATCACAGGTGCGGTGGTGGTCGCCGCCAGCATGCGCTGCCGCGTCGACAAGCTGTGCAGCGTGAGCGCAAAGGCGTTCGCAAAAACGTCTATGGCATCCGACATTGACAGCGGTGCCACACGCTCGCCCGTCTTCTGCACATTCGTGTTTTTGGGAAGGCTTTTCGAGTTTACCGCAGCGGGTGTTTGCACGCACAGGAGAGCGCCACCCACAGCACCACGATGCGTGGCGGTCTCTGTGGGCTCACTGGGCTCCTCCGAGACCACCTCTCTCGCTGAGAATCGCGGAACCACCGCCCGCGGATCAGGACAGTCTGCCGTCCCCTCCAACGCCGCGTGGGCACCGACAAGGAGGCGGCGGCGCAGCGCGGTTACGCGGTGCTGCTCTGCGTGCAGCGAGGCGGAAGAGCGGCTCATCGCAGTGACGCTCGCTGCAGCCGCGGCTGGTGCTTCAGAGTTTTGTTTTGAGGAAGTTGCGTTATCCCCATCGGCGGTGTCATAGACGGGTTCGTGCACCAGCGACTCTCCCGCACTGGTTTGCACTTCATCTGATGGCGCCGCAGCAGCCGCACGTGCTGTTCTCAAGTCCTCCCTTCCAGAAACGCCCCTCATTTCCGCAGAAACGCCGTCCAGCGGCACCTTTACCTCTGCCACGGTTGTCTCACTCGCCAGAGGCTCCACACCCCCCTCTGCCTCTTGCAGTCCCACGGCTTCCGGCGTCTTCAGCGTGGCCTGTGACTTGGTTCGCTTGGCGGCCTTTGCCGCCTCCGTTTTTTTTTAGATGAACGTCGGCGTGGGTGTGCCTGCGCCATCAGAGTGGCGTGAAAGAGGCACCGAAGTGATGCCGATGCAGCAGCAGCGGTAGCAGCGGGGACCGCAGCGCAGTCCATCACCGCCCGCACAAGTGCGCGCCGGGGTCGCATCTCTGAGAGCCGTCTATTTTGAGCAAAAACCACGCTAGCGCTTCTCGGAGTACAGCGCAAATGCAGCGGTACAACACACACACACAACAAAAAAAAAGAATGTTAACAAAGACTCAAAGGAGGAGGGAAGAGCGGCGTGCGTGTTATCGAAGTTACGACGCCGACTTATGTGAAGATTACCTCAGGTGCACCCCCAGGGAGGGGGCGGGGGGGCCAAGAGATGTGTACGTGAAAAAGCGAGCGATGGTGGTCGCCGTGATCGCCGTGATCGCTGCTCTGTGTATTGATTACCTTTTCAGACCTTTCCCTACCTTTCTTGGAAGCAGCCCGTGCACGACTTGAACGAAAGAGAAGTTGTCTGGCTCAATAAACGCACAGAAAGTAGAAAAGATGTCGTGAGATCGGCACGACCCCCACCGCTCACTGACAGGAGTGAGAGGGTAAGGAAGAGAGGAGAGCTGTCGTCTTCCTGTCTCACTCACACACACTCTTTTTCCTCTGTTCTTTTCTTTTTTGTTTGTCCGTCCAGATTCTCGTGGCAGGTGAAATTTAGTGGGAATGCAGAAAGGGAGGGAGAGAGGAGGACAACGACGGAGGAGGGGAATGACATGGCGATGAAAACAAAGTCACCAGACGGCGTCCCCCTACGGGAGACGAGCTTATGACGCGAAAAGCCTCGTTTACGTTGTTGAGGTAGAAAGAAAAGAGCAGGAGGGGGTGAGAGATTTCACTACGAGGAACGCTCGAGTGTCGGTCGGTGAGCTTCTTCCTCTTCTCTATCCCCTCCCCGCCAGTACACCGTTCCGTGGCCCATACATCCGCCACGCAACCGTCATGAAGACGGTCCTCGTTTCCATCACACGTCATCTTTTTTTCTCTCTTTCTCCGCCTCTTCGACGCGCGTTGATTAGCACGACGGGGCGACGAGCGAGCACCGGACAACGCAACGCAGGGATGCCTCATATGGCGCCAGCGCCAAAGCCGGAAGATGATGCTCCCACGCGTATGCACCTGCAGCAGCTGCTGCGGGTGCGATTGTTGATCTTGCAGATGCACCTCGCTCTCCCGCAAGTGCCTGTTTTTTGCGTTTTTCCCTTGTTTTTCTGAGAAAGATAATGTTAGCAAGATGATATTTGAGCTTATTGTATTTCTCACAGAAGAACACGCAGAGGCACACAGACACATAAACACACACAGCAGCACACACACACACACACACAGGGCTCCACAGCGAAGACACAGAGTCGATACTGTGGGGCATCCATTAGCATTTCCATCTTTGTGATGCTCTTTTTTTATTATTATGCGATCAAGTTGAGTTTAAACGTGATTAGCAAGACATGCGAGAGAGGGAGAGAGCGAAAAACACAACATAGACGCCAACAAAATGATAGGAGGGGAGGGGAGCCAATCAAAAAAAAAAGAGGGAAAGACACAAGAAAAAGTGATTCCTGAGGAGACCGCGTCAACCCACTGGCAGTGAGACGCACAGCTGCTCGCACGCACCCCTTCTTCTTTCCTTACTTCCCCCGCCCCCTCTCCCCTCCACCTCTCTTCTCTTTCCACTCCATCGTCAATAAAACAGAGCAACACAGCAGCAATTATGTTTTTGTTTGGAAGGCAACACTGGTCAGACACACACCCGCAACACATCGATAGGTTGTGAGAGAGAGAGTGTGTGTGGAAGCCTCTGTAAAAGGAGGGCATCTACCGCAGCCTTGAGGGTCATCAGCCCCTTCCCCCTCCCCTCCCCACCTTCCTCTCTCTGCTCACGACAGGCTCTTTTCAATCACATCACGCAGGATTTGCGGGTCTTGACCCACCTTCACACATGCCGTGCCTACACGCGGCCGGGCACCCACCATGATGGCAGAGCTAATCGAGTTGAGCTTATCGCCGACGCCGCGCGTCAGGGCCGTGTGCAAAAAGCGCTTCGACGACGCAAATGTCATTTGGAAGAGCGGACTCGCACTGTGCGAGATCACACCAGTGAAGTTGAAGTTCTCCCACACTCCGCGGTGCGTGGCGGCGTCGGCAATAAGAGTGAGGTGGTGGTAGTCGACGGAGTACCGCTTGAACAGCTTGTCCAGTTCGTCAAAGAGGGACTTGTAACCGCTCTCCACGCCAAAGGACGTGCACATGTCACGTATGTCTGTCGAGCGTGCTTTGCGCACCTTAATCGCACGAGCGCGCACCGTGAAGAGCGCCAAGAATGCCGTTACATTGCGAATGGTCGCGGTCCGCCCCTGGAAGACCATCTCGCCACTCGATGGGTCCTCGGCCTTGCGGGTGTACGTGACGGAGTCGAACTGCAGGAGCCACGATGGGAAAGTCTGCTGCGCCAGCGCGTTCTCCAGGACGTCGGGGATCACCGCGACTACCTGGTCCGAGGTGCGGATCAGCACGTTTACCACGAAGAGGTCCTCCGGCAGGTCCACGACGCCGTCACGCGTGGCCGCCTCGCGCATCAGTGGTGCAATCTCCACCTCATACTTCTTGTTGCCGTACAGGGCCCGAATGGGGGGAAAAGCGTCGTAGCTCGCAGGAACAGAGGAAGGGAAGGAGGACGTGCCGTTGGAGACAGAAGCACCAGCAGCAGAGGAGCTGCCGCCAACACCCTGACTCTTCACAAACGCAAAGGCCAGCGCCTCTTCATCGTCATCGTCATCGTCATCATCAAATTCATCTTCCTCATTGCCCTTGGCCCCGTTGTACCTGCCCTTGTTCGACTTCTTTGACTTCTTGCCGGCCGCTGCCGCCCTGCCGGCCTCCTCGTCTTCGTTGTTGCTGCCGCTATTTGCCTCACCATCGTCATCGCCGTCGTCACCGCGGTTCGACTCTGCATCGGAGTTGTCGTCCTTGTTCAGCAGATCTTCGCGAGCCATCTCACTCGCTGTGGCGGACGGCGGAGCTGCACTGCCAAAGGCAGGCGTGTTCATCTGAGTCGAGCAGTCGTCGTCGTCTTCGTCGTCGTTATCGCTCGCCCCGGCCGCAGCGGCTGCCCCGTCATCCTCCATCTGACTCAGCGGGTCCTGCGTTGCACTGCGCATGAGTCCAGCCGGCCCACCCGCCGCCCCACCCTCGCGCTCCTCCTTCGACCGTCCACGCATCGCCGTGACAACCTGCCGCGCGAAGTTCTTCAGCGTCTGCATGAAGGAATGAAGGTGCTCGGCGGACGACATGCACATAGCGTGCTGCTTGTGTCGCAGCATCGCCTTGGAGAAGAGTAGCGCCACCGTCACCTGCGTCCCTTCCGCGCTGCGCGCAACGTGGTAGTGGTAGCCGGGTGTGGTAGCGTGGGCGGGTGTCTTGCCAGACGCTGCCGTCGCTGCGGGCACGCGGGCCAGGCAGTCTGTCAGCCGCGTCGCCACACCCGCCTGGAGAATGCGTGAGATGGCGGCCTCGTCGGCGTCTGTGGCCTTCTCCACCGGCACCACAATCGCCACCTGCTGCACCGAAGCGTAAATCAGCAGCTCGCGCAGACGCGGGATGCCTTCTGTTACGTGCGTCACCGTGGAGCCGGCACTGTGGAAGGTGTTGAGTGTCATCTGCGTTGACGGCTCACCCGCCGCCTGAGCTGCTAGCAGACCCACCGGCTCACCGGGGTCGCAGTACGCCCGCACGCGGCGCCGCGTCGTCAGCTCCGTCATCACATCACGGTAGTACTGCACGCTCTCCGCTCGCTTCTCCTGCAGCTTCTCCGCCAGCACGCCGTTCTTCGCCCAGCGAGCCACCTGCGACACCTTCTTAAAAAGTGGGTACTGCGCCTTTGTTTCGAGGTAGGTCTCCAGGCTGGCCTTGTAGTGTGGGGGGAGGGGGTCGCGCTGTGCCTCAGCCTCGAGGAGGGCCCGCTGAGCCGCACGCATCGCTGCGGCGACGTCGTTCGACCGCTCCCGCTTGCCCTGGCTGTTACGCGCTGCCTCCTCTGCGTCCTCCTCTGTGGTGGCCACGCCGGTATTCACGTTCATCTTGCGGCCGAGGTCAACGCAGTTGTCCTTCACCACCTCCCACGCCTGCAGCGACGACGTCCGCATCGGGTCGAGACCGTCACCTCCATAAAGGAACTGCACCACGCTGCCGTTCGCATCGCGCACCGAGTGGTCCCACTGCACCACGAGACTCTCCAGCCCCTTGATGAGGCAGCGCTGCAGGTGACCAGAGCGCGACGTCTTCACCGCCGTGTCGATCAACCCATCACGGCCGGCCATGGCGTGAATGGTGTACTCGGCAGGGCGGATGCCAGAGGCGAAGCGGCCAACCGCGTAGCCGAGCGAGCGGGCCCGCTTTTCTGCTGCAAAGAAGGGCGGCAACGTCTTTCCGGAGTTCATGCGTCGCACACGACGGCCATCGAAGAGTTGCTGGCCCAGACCGAGCGCCATCTGAATCGTGTTTGTGTTGCTGCCCTTTGCGCCGGACATCGTCATGAGGAGCAGCTGATTACGCGGGAAGGGCCGCAGCATGCGACCAGGCACAAACTCCTTCTGCAGATTCGTCGCCATGCTCATGATGACCGGCATCACCTTTACCTCATCGTCGGGCAGCGACAGGGGTGCGTTGTCCAGCTCGCGCAGCAGTGCCTGGCGACGCTCCTCCTGCACCAGCAGCATATCATCCATACCTATGGAAAACCCTTCCCGCTGCAGACTCATGGTCAGCACGCGGCCCAGCGCACCGAAGAGCTCACCTACCATGTGGGGACCGTAGATCTCGTGGATGACGTGCACGACAGACAAGTTGCCAGAGCCAAGCTGGTTCTTGCAGAGGATGCCGGTGATGAGCTCACTCTCAAAAAACTGCACGTGGCTGTCCTCCATACACTTGCGTGAGGCCATCACAAGCTCCCCGGTGTTCAGGTCGGTTGTGGTGTAGGTGCTGGGCTGCACCAGCGAGGTGCCGTGCATACTGACACCGTGGCTCTTTGGCTTACCGGTGCGGCTCTCCACCACACCCGTTACGTAGTGCACGATCATCGAGATCAGCTGCTTGCCCGTCCACAGCGGACGGGGCTTCAGTATCGCCGGCATGGGAATCAGCTCTGTCAGCGTCGCGTGCGCGCTCAGCGGGTTGCCGTGCTTCTGCATGTAAGGAGCAATGCCGTTGTACGCCAGCTGCACGAAGGTGTGGTGCGTCAAGAACTTGTCGCGCAGCGTGAGCAACACGCCAGCAACGATGTGGTCTTGAATGAAACCACGGATTGGCTTGCCCGAGGTCGGCACGAGGTAGTTGAGGTTGGCGTCCATCAGGCACTCCAGCTCCGCCTTCGCCTCGAGGCTCTGCACCACATGGATGTTCATCTCATCTCCATCAAAGTCAGCATTGTAGGAGCTTCCGTTGACGTAGTGGAAACGCAGTGTCTTGAGCCCTGACAGCACCTTCGCCCGGTACCCCATCATTGAAACCTTGTGCAGCGTCGGCTGGCGGTTGAAGATGAGACGGTCGCCGTCGAGGATGTGCCGGTGCACCGTGAGAGAACCCGTCTGTGCCATCGCAAAGTACTTCATGGCGTGCTGCCGCCGCACGGGCTCTGGCACGTGCAGGTCGACAAAGCGCGTCTCGCCGCTGGGCAGGCCGATTTCGAGGTGCGTCGCACCCGGATACACATCGGGGCCGTTCATCACGCATCGCTTCAAAAAGTTGGTGCGGGCAGGGGAGTAGGTGCTGACCAGCTCTGGGAAGGTCAGGGCCCGTGCAAACGGCCGCGGCAGCAGGACCTCGTTCGGCTCCAGCATGTAGTCTGGCGAGATGACGCTTCTGCAAGCTTGGTTCACACGCTTGCCCATCATGTGCATACGAAACAAACCCTCCTTCTTGGCGAAGCTCTCTAGCACATCGGTGTACACCTCCGTCACCTTCGCCTGCAGGTTGCGCAGGTTATGCTCTTGGGCAATGTCCTGCGCCGTACTCACTAGGTTGCGCTCAGGTGTCGAGTTGTTGTAGAGCACGTAGTAGGCCTCTATTTGCTCCACGAAGCCCAGCACGTCGGACAACGCTCGGGTGCGCGCGTCCGGCACGATGGCACCCGACTCAGATATCTGCACACCAGAGGAGAGACGCAGCGGCAGCGGCGGCACCAGCAGCTTGTCGAGGAAGAATACCTTGTAGAAGTATTGCGGGGGCAAGGGGCAGGCGTACGGCATGTTCACTGTGGCCTCGCCGAGGTGCGGGAAGAGGGCGGCGAGGATGGCGGGCTCGTGCTGGCACAGTTGCTTGATGTGCTCTCGAACCCACGCAGTACGGAAGTAGGTGTGACTACGGCCTTGACGATGGTTGATTTCTTCCCACTCCCGCAGCTGCGCGAGCGTCAGCCCGCCGTTGGCCACGTTGAAATCGGCGTTCTTCTTGTTGAAAAAGAAAAAGAGATGGCCGTTCTTGGTGGTGATGCGCGGCGAGATGCCCTGGCAGTGGGCACACACGTTGCTGTGCTCGCGAAATTTCCGCAGTGCCTGCTTGCAGATTTCATTGCGCACGTCCAAAGTGGACTTGTGGACGCTCTCGTCCGCTGTGGCTGCGTCACCATAATCGTCTTTCGGCTGCCCCGCTGCTGGTGCACCAGCAGCGCCGGTGACACCACGGCGCCGCAGTAGCCGGTCCACGTGCTCCAGCATCAGTGGAACGTCGTTGATGACCGTCTCATTGGCATCACGGCGTCGACGCAGGCGCATCTCCTGTCCGTGCGCATTTGCCACCATATCAAGGAAGCGCAGGGCATCTCCAATGAGGCCGGCATCGACGAGCCGAAGTGCCTGCTGATAGCGCACCACGTCGAACTCCGGCACGCGCAGGCGGTGACAGAAGAAGCACTCGGCCTGCAGCAGCTGCTCCACCTCCTGCGCGAGGTGAGGGTTGATAACGCTGAGGTGCTCCTGGCCCCGTGCGGGATCGTTCGGGTAGCGGCGCGGCATGCTGATGTACCCGTAGTGTCCCTGACAACGCTCATTGCCAAACTTGCCGTTGAGGGTGTTGCAGCACGTCGAGCACGCCTGCGGGGGGAAGGTACGGACATCAAAGTTCCCCATGCGGGTGTCATAGAACGTCGGGTAGGTGCCGTCGCGGCGCACATTTGGATTCCACGGCGAGAGGCGGTCCTCCTGCCCACACCGCACCCGTACCTCCACGAAGGCGAGGCGTGCCATGTCCTCCGAGGTGAGGAGGGAGAGTGACACATCGCTCTTCTGCTCGTGCACTACACGCGTGCGGAGGTCACCGACGTAGGCGTGAAAAGGGAACGCGGTTGTGAGAGACATCGGCGCTGCTGCTCCTACTGCTTCTTGCTGGTGTCGCAGTACAGGACGTTGTCAGCGGAGCGAATGGACGGCCGCCCACGGAAATCAAGCGAACAACAACAACAAAAAAACAATTCAAGTTACGCGTTGATTAAAAGCTACACACACATACCAACCAGGAAAGAAAAGGAGACGGTTAACAAGGCTTGAGCGGTGTCTATCACGAGGCTCGCTTCACGACAAAACGGCTTTCTTTGAGGAAACAAACAAGCAAAACAGCAAGGAAGAGAAAACACTACTCCGCAAAGTGATGTCGATCAGCCTCCTTTCTTCCAGTCGAGAATGCTCTACCAGCAAGCAATGAAGACAGGAAGAAAGACATGGAAAGGCAGGGAAGCAACATGACCAAGGAAGGGGGGGGGGAGGAGGAGGAAAGAGGAGATGAGAGAGTCTATGAGGATGTTGTCGAGCACTCCAATACGCACACACACGCACGCACACGCTTCTTTACTCCTATTTACCACGTGATGGAACGCATCCTTGTGTACCCATGATGCTCCGCCGATGCGAAAGAGAGAGCGAGTAACTCAGCGTGCAGCACCACATCGCGCGCATCCCACTTCGCACGGCGCCGCGTCGAGCATTGGGATGCCGTACGTGCTTGAGCTGCGCGTTCAGTTAGCGGGCCCTCCTCTGTGTGAATGCAGACAGCACGTGAAAGAAAGCACCGCACAAACCTTCTTTCTCTCCCTCTCCGTCCTCTCAAGCACCACCAACCCTGCTTCCCGAAAGAAAGATATCCCATGAGTAAGACAGGCTGAAAGGGACGGAAGAAGAAATCAGAGAAAGAAGAGGAAAAGAGCAGTCGGTTGAGTGAGGTAAATTCTTTGATCTCCGGCTTTTATGCGCGTTCGGCATCAGCTCGCTTCGCTCCCCTTCGTGTTGCTTTTTTGCCTCTTCTTTTTTTCTCTTGTTTGTTTGTCGTTGTCATTACAACTACATAAACTCAAGTAGGCAAAAACTCCTTCCAATGAGTGAACACGCGCAGCAAAAACAAACAAACACACACACACACAAAAAAAAAAGAGAAGATCAGAAAACAAAAAAAAACAGGAGAGGGTTAATGAGCCTGCACTCGCGATCAAAAAGGTGTGCGTTTAGATAGAAAAAGAGAGGGATCGAGAGACATAAATATGCGGCAGCTCAGCTACGCACAGTGGTCTAGAACAATAAGAAAGCCAGCGTGGACAGCGAACGTTCGCACCTGCACACACACATACACATACACACACGCACTCACAACCATAAATACACGTGCGCAGAAAGACAAAAAAAAAGAGAGCAAAAAGTTGAAAACGGCGAGGAACGGGACATCGAGAACCACCGCCATCTCCCTCCCTCAAAAGACAAAACAAAAGAGAGCGAAGTGCCTTGCAGCCACCATTGAATGATTACACCGACGACGCCCACGCACCACCCGGCTCCCCCTCTCCTCCGTCTAACAATAGCAAAAACGCCAGCCGTACTGGGGGAGGCGGGGGGCTGATGCAGCCGAACGCGAAGCCGACCGTGTCCTGTTCCAGACAAAACATGCACGACAATAACAATCACGACAGGATGGTAAAGAATGCACACAGCACCAAAGTTCATAAGAGGTACGTTACACAGCTAAAAAAAAAAAGAGAACCAAACACCAGTGAGGAAGAATACGAGGAGATGCCAAAAGAGACGAGCAGCGAGGAATGCAAAACGTCCCCATCCAGCATTGCTGTGCGGGACACCGTGTGTATGTGGTTTCTCTGAGCAGTCACCAAAATCTCCCTTCCCTGGCTCCCTACCGCCTAACCTTCTTGGGGCCACACGCTCACTATCGTTTTATGACCTTTACGAGCTCACGTGACAAACAAAACCAACGCAGATGACCACAATAACAGCCTCTCTCGTTCTCTTCCTCACACTATATATAGGTGTCCCTTTCCATACACCTTTTCATATATATATGTTTTTAAAGTACTGTGTGTGTGTGTGTGTGTGTGCAGCCGTCGTGTACGTCTCGCTCGCATGAACATTCGACAGCTGTCAAGTCAGCACGCAGCAACACTCTCGGCTGATGGGCACCGACACAGAGCGAGTGTGACAGATAAAAAAGAGAGCAACAAAGAAAACCTGGGAAAGGAAACACAGATACACACACGGAGAGAGAGGGAGAGATGCAACACCTCCAGCAAAACCGAACAGCACACATTGAAGAAACGCAAACAGCTAACAAAGGCACACAAGGAAACAAATAAACTAACAGACGAGTGGAGTTGGTTGAGTGGGTAGAGACAATCATCACCGCAGCAAGCACGAAATCACGCGAAGACTTAAAAAAAAAAAGCTGAAGGAGGCTTCAAAACGCCACGCGAAGAGGAAGAAGAAAAGAGAAGCGGAAGGGGGGTGCACCATGCCGATGTGCCTGTTTTCTAGAAGGCCCTTACGATTATGCACGGAGGTTGACAGAAGAAGTGAATGTTGCTGCCTGTCCCCTCCCCCTTCCTATTTTCCTCCAACCCATCCTTCAGTACGTTGCTATTTCAACCCCCTTCCCTTACTCCCTCATCTTCCACAATTCGCCCCTTCCAACGTCGACGCAGAGGAAGACGACAACAGCAAAAAAAAAAAAAGCCACGAAGAGAAAAATGAAATAAACTAAAACAAAATGAGGACGGCGTATGTGTGGTTTTGATCTTTCTTTTGTTGTTTTCTTCTTTCCCCTGACGTGTGTTTTCCCCTTCAGCGGGTGCACGCACACGGGCCTGCTGCAAAACTAAACAAATACACGAGAAAAACAAAAACAAAAAGGAGGTAATCTAAGGATCCACACGACGTGTGTGTGTGTGTGTGTGTGTGCGGGTGTGGGTGTGTTTAGTAGTCGGAGCCCTCCAACATGCACCAAGGTGGGTACCGGTACCCACCGAGCGCCTCCTTCAGCGCGAGCGCCACGCTCACACACAGCTCATCCTGGAAGGTGGCCGACACCACCTGCACACCCTTGGGCAGGTGAAAGTCCGACGGCAGGTGCTCGGAGCGCTCCTCGTAGATGGATACGCCCTTGCGACGGCTCGCCATGATGGCGCCCGGCCACACCGGACACGCCGTCGCTGGCAGCTGCAACACGTTGAAGGCTGCGGTGTACTGAAACTGGAAGGGGTTCCACAGGGGGAAGTGGTGCCGCGGGGCCGGCGAGGGAAAGGTGGGGCAGATGATCACGCCGTCCTTCGCCAGCAGCGTCTCAAGACCGTTCTTAAAAGGTAAGAGGCCCTCCTCGCGGCTGATCGTCAGCCACTTCGGAAAGAAAATCTCTATCGTCTCCAGCACGCAGAGAGCGATGGCGGGCAGGGTGTGCTGGGAGCGGCCAAACACCCAGCGGACGGCCTCGGCGATCCAGTTAATGCCGTTTTCGTGGCCCTCCGCCATGAGTGCGCTAAACTTGGTCTCTGTTGGGTCCTTCGTCAACACCGAGGCCCACATGGACAGAATATTCGCAAAGGGCTGGAACTCCTTCGGCACCTTGCCGCCCGTAGACCGGGAAGGGTCGCGCACGTTGACGTACATGATCTTTGCCCCATAGCGCTCTCGCAGTGCCTCGGCGGCGGCGTGTACCGCCTCTATCTGACTCGTCGACACGTGGATGAAGGGCAGACCGAAGTCCTCCAGCGCGTACACCCGCAGGGGATGCCGGCGCAGATCAAGTACCTTCTCCAACGGCGAGCACGGGGGATAGGCGACGGGGTCCAGCCGGAACCCGCCGCGCGCCGCGATCTTGGAGAGCGGGATGAGGTCCTCCGGGAAGCGGCAGATGGGGCCGGTGGCCATGTAGTGGTTTGCCGACGTCTTCGCACCGGGGTGCTGCCCGTTGTTCGAGATGTAGTGCGGGCTGGCCTTGTGGCCGTACACACCGTTGAAGAAGGCCGGCATGCGGATGGAGCCGCCGATGTCGCTGCCGAGGCTGAAGGTGGAGAAGACAGCACCGGCCGCCGCCCCCTCCCCACCGCTGCTGCCACCCACAAGACGACGTGGATCGTAGGGGTTGCAGGAAATGCCGTAAATGTAGTTGGAGCTCTCGTACCACATGCACAGCTCACTCGTGTTGGTGACACCGAGGATGATGGCGCCGGCCTCGCGGAAGTTGTTCACCACCGGGCTGTCGACGTCGGAGATGACGCTGCGGCGGTTGGGGTGGCCTGACGAGTTGGGGCAGCCGCGACACTCCATGCACTCCTTGATTGTGCACGGCACACCGAGAAGCCAACTTGGCATGCGAGCCGGGTCCTTGTGTGCACGCCACTCTGCCCACACGCGGTCCGCCTCCGCGGCGGCCGTCATGGCCTCGTCAAAGCACTCGAAGACGAGAACGTTGATATAGGGGTTGACACGCTTAATGTGATCAATGTACGTACGCACCACCTCCACACAGCTGAGGCGGCCCTCGCGGTACGCCTTGCTGAGTTCCTGGGCGGAGAGCTGCTGGCAGTAGGCGATGGGCTGCGAGGGCACCTGCCGGGACGAGTTGGGCCCCGCACGCATGAAGGCCATCATCCACCAGTTGCACAGACCACACACGACAACGGCATAAACGCTGAGGCCGAGCAGGTAGCCGACATGGTAGGCAAAGTAGGCGCCAGTGGCGACGACTAAAGATAATATGAGCTTCAAGATCGACATGGTGACGGTGGTAAAGTGCCGCGTGTATGTATGTGTGTGCAGATGCGGACGTCAACTGCAGGAGAGCTGGAGAAGACACAACGACAAGTACGAGAAGACTCCAACAGCAACAGCGAAAGAAGATTTACAAAACAAAAGAACTAAGCGCGAGAAGCACGAAGCAAAACAGCTCAATGAAACACGCACACACTCGGCGTGTGCACTACCTGATGAACTTCACTCGAGATAGCGAGATGAAACAAGCGAAAAGTTGGTTTGCCGGTTTCCTGTACGTTTAAAGTCCTTTTCAGTGTTACTTTAATCCTTTTTATTTTTGAATTCGATCTCTTCAGCTCTCGCGGCTGCCACGAGAACAAGCAAGGCGTTCCAGTCTATCCTCGCGTTGAGTTGGAAGGGGAGCCGGGAGAGAGCGAGAGGAAGAACGAGAGAAGGGAAAGGGAGGGGGAAATGGGGGTACAAAAAACAGGTACGGAGAGGTGACAGCTAATACGCTCCGCCACGACACCGAAGAGAAGAAAGACTGAAAATGATAATTAGAAATATATATATATATATATATGTTCCGCAAAGGAAGGATGCTGTGTGAACAAACAAGAAAAGGTTCGTCAACAACAATAGTAAATAAAGACGCTGCAAATTTAAAAGAAAGCGCACGAAAGAGAGAGAGAGAGAGGACGAAGCCAAGCGTGGAATGTGGGGACCACCGTTGTCGCTGTCGTCGTCGCAGTCGCAGTGACCGTCGATGTGATAAGCAACAGAGTAAAAACGAACAGCAACGAAGATCTTTGAGAAGAAGAAGATTCTGTGCCAGTTCAACGACGACCGACGCTCTTCTCTTACCCCTATTTTTTTTCAATGTCCTTTTCTCCGACGGGTGCTTTTTTGTGAGGGTGTGTTTCTCTACCGTCCCGCGTTGAACTCAGCCACGTCCGTTTTTCTCGCTCCGTGTCTTTCCCGAGAACCGCTGGAGAAAAAGTGTGGAGGCACACGTACGCACCGTGAAGACAAAACGAGCAGACGAAGCGTAAGGAGACTACGAAGTGCGGATGCGAGCACCGGCACAAAGGGGGTGCGCTGCCAGGAGAGAGAGAGGAGGGGGAGAGGAGGCAGGGGAAGTCGCAGCGGAAAATAAAAAAAGAAAGTAATAACCGTAAGACTAATAAAAAAACAAAGGACTGTTGCCGCATGCGTGTGTGTGTGGGTGTGAGAGAGGAGAGTGGGAGTCCATCAAGAGCCGAGAGAGAAAGTGAAGAGCGTAGGAAGAAGAGAGGCGATGCCACGCAAACCGACATTAGCAGAAGGAGAGAGGGAGTGTGTGTGTGTGTGGTGGGGGGGGGGGTGAAGTGTGCCGTGGAATGGAGGGAGAGAGAGGGGAGGGAAAGAGGCGAATTGGGGGCACGCACGTAAAGGAGGATTTCGAACAAAACACAACACCCCTCGCCTCCTCCCGTCAAGTGGGGTGCGGTGCGCTGTGCTCGTGCACGTCCCACTCGACAAATTTCACCCCTTCGCCCGCCCCCACATTCCTCCTTGCCTCGCTCCTCACAGAAAACAGAAGGAAGAAGGAGATGAAGAATCTGATGACGCGGCCCGATCAACGTCATTCAAGAAACGAAAAAAAAAAAGAGGAGTCCATGGCTGCCGTAGCAGTTCACATCTCCTCCCTCTCCCCCTTAAGAACCCCCCCCCTCCGTACTGTGCCGTCCGACTCATCTCTCTGCTTCGGAGCATAGCACGACTCCACTCGCACCTGTCTCAGATGTTTCTTTGCTTAGCTAGCGAGAAATCCTCAAGGAACACCAAACATCACAAAATGATGCAAAAAAAAAAAAATACAGGGCCCCTTCCAAAAAAAAACAAACAAAACGAGAGCTAACTCGCCCCGACGCGCACCTCACCCGTACACGCGACACGACTGCTACCACGGCCCTTTTAGTAATTAAGCGATGACGCCCCGCTTTCGCCTGATGCAGCCAAACCAACGAACAAAGAAAGGGGGGGGGAAGGCCTGCAGTGCTACACCCTCATTTTAACAAGAGAATCTTTCATTAAGTACCAAACGCAGCGTGAACTCAAAGAAAGAAAAAAAAGATGTGTGATGAATCTTGCGTGTTTTGCCTACACCGCTGGCGTTACTGCTGCTACTGCTGCTGCTTCTGTACTGTCAGTCTCGTTGTGTCAGTTCGCTACGATGGGAAAACAAAAAGAAAAGCAGCCGCCGAGTCCGCAGCAGCAACAGCAGCAGGGCCCTAAAACGACAAGGATTAACAAATCGGTCCTTCCACCAGCGCAATAGGCTGAAGCCGTACTCTTTGCCCTGTCAGGAAAAGTGCTTTCAGCACTCAGCGCCTACCATGTAAGTCCGCCTAAATCTGCAGCGTCGGCGCAGACTGCTCCGGCTCATTGCTCGGAGGCACAATCGGCTCCAGCCCCTCCTGGCGGCGGTGAAGCGTCTTCACGTGCTTGAAGGGGATTGCGAGCAGGTTCAACCCACGCACGGTGATCTCGCCGTCCTTGAAGGCACGCTGTTCCACCGCTGCCTGCAGCAGCAGGTCACCGCTGCCTTCGTACGCAATAAGCGTTCCCACGATGACGCGACCGTCAGTGAGCTCCACCCGCAGCTCGCGCCCGAGGAACGGGTGACTGTCGGAGGCGTTGCTGTCGTTGGCGGTCATGGTCGGTTGCCTTATCAGGTATGATGAGAAGAATCTCTGGAGAGGAATGAAAACCGTTCGTGCAAGGGAAGAGAGGGAGGGGGGGGGAGGACAGGAAGGGATGAAGAAGAAATACCAAAACGATGTTGTTACACGTGTGAAACAGGAGATATCCTTCGGTGTCGTCATCACCAACGGAGCAGCGAAGCAAAAAGTGCGGGGAACCAAACACCCTTGCAAGCTTATGTGACACACGGGGAGTCGGAGCACTGGAGACCCTGCGACGCCGTGCTGTGTCTTCACTCACCCTTTTCGCCCCTGTGTAGGGTGATTAAGAAACGCCATCGCATGACATTAACAAGCACGTGAAGAGCTGCAAAGGGAAAGGAAAGCAGCGACGGCTCTAGGTAAGGCGGCGCAGCAGTTGCAACAGCACACACCCTTTGTGAATTTGCTTTTCTCAGTCTGTTTGCCAATAATTCTAAAAAAGGTAAGGGGAGAATGCAGCAAAAAAGATAACACGAAGAAAGAAAAATGAGAGGTCAGCTTAATACATGAGGGCAACGAGCACAGTGGGAAGCTGCTGCAGAGGATAAAGTGCATTCCTCCTCTATTCCCTCTCTCCATCGCCACTAGATGGTGAATGCGAGAGAGGCACACGAACATCCACGCACACGCCTTAACGCCCCCCCCCCTCCACGCGCACAAAGCACAGAGGTAAACATGCACACAGAAATATGACGCGTTCTTGTCATAGAGGCAACATTCCTTTAATACCAAAAGCAGCTAAGAGCGAAGGAAGAAAAAAAAAACACGATCTATAGTTGATACAAAGATGTGCGACAGCCAACAACACCACCTGGGAGCAGGTGGAGGTGCTTCCTGCGAGTAGGCCCCCCCCCAGCTACCGCACATCCCTTCACCCTGAGTACAGCTCGTTGCACAGCTGTGCTGCTGTGCTGCTGTGGTGTTTGTTGTCAGTGGCCCCTTCCATGACTTATTCTGTGCGTGTGTGTGCCTGTGTGCTCACTTCTTGGACTGGTCGATCTGCCGCAGCATCGTCGCCTGCAGCCACTCAATGCCGTCGTCAATGCCCTCGCCCCTCAGAGCGTTGGAGGCAAAGATGTTCATCGGGTGGTCACCCATGATGCTGTTCAGCTCCAATACTTGCGTGATTTCCATCGGTGTCTTCGCCCCTGGCAGGTCCATCTTATTTGCAAAGAACACAAATGGGGTCCGGGTGGCTTTGAGATCGGAGTGGCGGAGCATCTGCTGCAGCTCGTCCTTCACGACACACATGCGCAAATGATCAGTACTGTCGATCACAAACACCACGCCATCAATGTTGCTGTAGTAGCTCTCCCACAGCCCCCGAAACTTCTGTGCACCGCCCATGTCGAACGCGGTGAACTCCACTTTTCCCTTCTTGAACTTGTCTACGTTGTAGCCTACCGTGGCTGCAATGTTCTCCGAGCGCTGATCCTCCGGCTTCATGTAGTTGATGATCGTCGTCTTGCCGCTGTTGTCCAGCCCGCAGATGATGATGTTCAGCTTCGTCTTGGCCTGCCCCATTGTTTTGTTCGCTTCCTCCTTTCAGCTGCTGTGATGGTTCTTGCGGAGGTGGCAATGACGTGCCTGTGAAGCACCTACAGTGAAGTCAAATGCCGCTGATGTAGAAAGGAAAAGAGGTGGGGGGAGGGATTGCTGCACAACAAATACCGACACCGCTATTGTTGCTTGTGGCGGTTGCTTGACACCAAAGAACTGCTGGTACCGCGAGTGAAGATGCAAAACAAAAAGCCGGAGAAAAGCAGATGGCGTGTCATGCCAAGAGTCAGAGAGAAAGGAGGAAGATGTTCTAAAAAAAAAGTAGAAATACATGGGGGGATGGCAGAGAGCAGGTGAATGGAAGTTCGGTGGCCTTTAGTGGCCTCATCGTATTGCAACCACCTCCACAGCACGCGATGGTGACAGTCGTCTGCTTCCTCAAGGGGGCTAAGGCTATCCAATATCCTGTGATCACGTCTGTATTCAGGGTGCGCAGTGTTTCTGGTGTGGATGATGTCGCCCTTTTTGTGCGTGTGTTATTCTGATTTGCTTTAGGGAGTATCGAGAAAAGAAAGGGAGAAAAATGCAGTCGAAAGGTGTGGGGCCATCGATGACGCACCGTCTCCATTCCTCATCCGAATACGCATCGTTGAAAAACGGAGGTGGTGGGAGAGGGTGGGGGAGGGGAGGGTGTATTTGCTCCGCGTCGTTTTGTTTGTGTTTTCGTGTTTTGTTATTCCTCTTTTTCTTCGCGTGCAGTGACTTTCTTATCAGCCCCCACCGACACAAACACAAAATACATAAAAACACCCACATCAACTCACAGGAGGGCTACCACACACACATACACGCAGCGAAAAGAAGCGCACAAGCAAACAAAATCAGAAAGGCAAAAGAGACAGATACATGTCAGGGAGAAGGAAGGACTTGACAGAAGCGCACAAAGCACGGCACTGTTCATACGGAGACTTTTCGTGCAACCAGACGTGAAGGAAGCACCGACTGTGTCCTGCCTTTTCAGGGGCAACAAAAACAATAAACGTGAACGCGCTCTTCGCGCGCGCGCACACACACACACACACACACACACACACTTAACGGATGTACGAGTTGTTTTTTTTTTTTTTTTTTTTTTTGTGTGGTGGGGGGGGGGGGAGGAGGAGGGGGAACGGGGAGGTTAAATGGCGTTTCTCCTAACGAGGAAACCATAAAGGAGGTCTATAAGAAACGAAAAGGGAGAGGACGATCAACAAAGAGCATCAGCCTTTTAAGCTACCCCCCCCCCAAGAACCCACATCTCTTATGGTCTCATAGATAAAGGCGGATGACGTCTTAAAAGAGAGACAAACAGACACGAAAAGCTATCGAGCTTTAAAAAGAAGGAAGAGGAACCGATGGAGAAGAGGGCATCACAAACATGTATACGCAAACACACACACACACACAAGGGAAAGATACGGTCCATCCTATGAGCGCTCCGAAAAAGGCCATTCTTCAAACTTGGCCTTTTTTTTCTTTTGCGTGGGGTTTCAAGCTGCATTGAAACAGCTGAAAGAAATAACAAAGAAGAAATAAAAATGCTGCACAACAAAATAAAAGAAAAGCAGTTTATATATATATATGAAAGTGAAACAAAGACTGGAGGGGGAGAACAAAGCAGCGACTACAGCCCCCCCCAGGCAAGCAAAACCGATGTGCACCGACACTGTGCAACACGACGTGACGACAACATATCACGACAGCAGCAACAGCAGCAGCGGCGAATAAGGGAAGAAAGGGAGCACACACACACACAATAGCATATAGAAGTGCCACACGTAAAGCGCAAGAAAAAAAAAGGCAGAAAATGCGAGAGAGACGACACATCTCCCCACGGCTCAGTGGAGGTGAAGCACACAGCGAAACACAGCCACCGTTGTATCACACACACGCATATAGCAAACAGCACATGTACGCACCACACCGGCAGCAGTTCGTTCCACCTGCGGCCAGCCGCAACAACGAGCGGCCTACAGACCCCTTAATAACGGGCATCACCACAGCGGCAGAGCGAAAACGACCTCCTGCGACGCACATCGTTTTTCCTGCACGTCTAAGTTGCCCACACGTACACGCCCTCTCACTCTTCTTCCTTTACAGTGGTACCGAACAGGCGAAGACTCGTCTTGCTACTGCGACGAGTGCTTGCGTCTGCAAGGCCTACCGTATTTTCCTTTCTTTGTTGTTGCTTCGGCTGTTGTTGTTGACTTGTCAATGCTGCAGCTGCAGAGGTCGGGAAGAAATGTGCATGCGTGTTTGTGTATGTGTGTACGTGCTAGGAGGGGGTGAAGAAAGGATGGCAGTGACGTGGACCTTTGAGCTACACACTCCACATTGTGTGAGATCTGCGCGTGACGAGGCATCACCAACCACCGGCACTCTGACTTGCCTTTTCCTGGCACCCTTCCTCATTCTCTTTTTTCTGCCGTTCCTCACATCGGGCACCGGCCAGCTGTCGCGCTCCTGCTGGTGCTCGGCGGTGCCAGCCTAGGACGGCTGTCGTTGTCCCCTGACGACGTCATCGTGGTCGGGTTACTCAGCGCACCCGCGTCTTGGCGCGTCGCAGGCACAGCTGCCGCATCCCCCGCTTGACTCGTCGTCGCCTGCTCCGGGGGCAGGACGCTCAGCGAGTTGTAGTGGACGGGATAGAGGTAGGAGAGAAAGATGTCGATTGCCTCAGTGCGTGATTCAAACTTGAACACGCTGACAGCTTCTCCTCCTCCGACGGCGTCACCGGCGGCCAGGGTGGTGTGGTTGTCCGCCCCACTGCTGTTCATCAGCCCACTGGCGTCTTCGTGCGAGGAGACGGGCACCAACGCGCCAAGCGACAGTGCGTAGGCGCCACCACCGGCACCGCCCGTAAAGGAGTGAGAGAAGCTCTGCTGCATAGAGTTCGCGTTGGAGGGCTCAGTGTACACGTTGCCGCCACCGTCGTAGTAGCCGCCGTAGGAGTTCGCTGACTGAAGGTAGGAGAAGCTCTGCTGCAGCAGCGGCGCCGCTCCGCGGCCTCCGTGCGTGTTGGAGGCGAGTAGCATCACCTCACCCGCCTCCTCATGCGGCCGTACGAGCATAAAAGGCACAGACGACGCCGTCAACGGCTCCGGCTGGTCGCGTGAAAAGTCGTCGTTGTCACGGTTGCTGCTAACGTTTGCACTACGGATTCTCGTGTTGGCGTCCGAAGCTCCGCGCTTCTGCGGCTTCAGCAGCGGAGCACCACCGGCTGAAGTCGTCGCTCGCGGAGGCGTTTCAATTCGCATTCCTGTTGCCGTCCGCCGCACTCGCACGTAGTCCTCGCCGTTGTCGTTGCTGCCCTCCGCCATTGCACCTGCTGGAGCGTTCTCCATCTGCTGAGTAAAGATGTGGACGGCCTGTGTGGCGTTGTCGAGGGGCAGCACCTCCGCCCCCACTGCACGAAATCGCTCGATTTGGTTCGCCTCCGCCCCTTGCGTGAGGTCCTCATCACCGCTGATCAGCAGCGGCACCGGCACGGGTGCCTCCACTGGACGCAACAGCGTGAGACCACGACCCTCCGACAGCAGCGGCGGTGCGTGCTGACCGCCGCCAGGTGCTGCCCCTCGCTGCGGCTTCAACAGCGGCATGGAGGCGGCGACGGGTCCACCGAGGCCGTGGTTCGTCGCGGTCGTGCATGGATTGAAGGAGCACGACGTGCTGGCTGTTGCGCCGAGAGGCAGGCTACACCGAATCTCTGATTGCTGCAACTTTTTGTGTAGGGCGAGCTGGATCGCGTTAGCGTCGACATCCACGTCGTCGTCCACGTTGTCGCCGTCAAAGGCAAACCCGCTCGGCTCGCGGCTCATGGGCTGCGAGCTGGGCGGCGTCGGCTGCACCGCCTGCGAGCCGAACCGAGCTACAGAGCCCGCGTCGACGTTGTTGCTACTGCAACTACCCACGCGTGTGGCATTCCCAGGCCGCAGCAGTGTTGGTGCTGCTGCCGTAGTCGTCAAGGTCGAGGTGAAGCCACCACCTCGACCACGGCCACCCATGTCCGGCATCGTCGATGCAGCGCCAAAGCCGCTGAAGTCGCCACCGTAGCGGTGGGCGCCGGGGCCTGCGCTGAGGTTGTCGTAGCTGGCCGTGGACGATGCGAGTCCGCCACCGCAGCCCCACAGGCCGTGGGAGCGCAGCAGCGCCCGCTCCGCCCGCCGTCGCTCCCGCAACTTCGCCACGTCGATCAGAAACGACGGTGCGTAGGCGGCGCGGTCGAGGGAGGGACGATAAGTAATGTAGCAGTTGCGCTCCTCAGATGACAGGACATGGATGTTTACGTACAGGCAGTCGCTAGCGGCACGCAAGGACAGCTCATCCCCCCAGGAGCCGGGCTTCGCCAAGTTGTCGTAATACGCGTCTGCCTGCGCCGGCGACTCGAAGTAGAAGTCGAAGCACTCCGCCCGCGCTGCCCGCATGTAGGAGACGACCTGGCTGCGGACGATGTCGTGGTAGTTTTCATTGCCGAAGAGTTGGTGCGAGATGGCCCGGAACTGGCAGTTGCCGTCGTTCTTCACGTGGTAGACGACGAGGTGCAGCTCGTTCAGGCGGTGGTGCAGCCGCTGCACACCTACGCGAATTACCTGCTCCCGCTGCTGACGCCGTTCTGCAGCCGTGAGCAAGGCCGGCTTCCTCTTGGCCTCCGCCGCCTTCGCTGCCTTCTTCGACGAGGAGGGCAAAAAAGACAAACTACTCTTCTTCTTCTTTGGGGTTTCAGGTGGCTGTTTCGCTGCAGCGGCAGTGCTGCTGCTGCCTCCGTCCGCGCCGGGTGCATTCGCACCTGCCGTCGCCGCAGCACCGGAGGAGGCACCGCCGGCAAGCGGGGTCGCAGGGGTGTCGGTTGCGATGATGGGGGACTGCCGGCTGTTGGGCCCGTAGAGACGCTCCAGGTCCTCTGCAACGCGGCGTCGGCACGACGGCTCGGCAACGTGCGGCACGATGGGTACCACCGGTGTGGCGGAGATGCGGACTGGGTAGCGCTCAGGTGGGGTGTTGTCGCCCCCACCCGACATTATCGGCCAGGGGTTTCCCCACGGCTGCGACTGCGAGGTCATGGAGCTCGCCGGCCCCATCGATGCGTTGTACATCCCCGGCTGCACGGAGCTCCTGTCTGAATTGTGTTCCTCCCCCCCGCTGCCTTCGGTGGTGGTGTTGGTGGTGTTCGTCGTGGTGGTGGCAGTCGGCATGACGTTGGAGCTGGAGAAGGCCGGCCGCACGACCGCCGCACGATCAAGAGATGAGGAGGACATCATGCCGCTGGTGTCATCACCAGTGGGGTGGTTGCAGATGGACTGGTAGTGAAGCGGGGACAGCGTCGTCTCGGTCTGCCGGAGAGCACTGGGACGGCGCCGAGAAAGAACAGCTCCGTTCCCTGCAGGGTCGTGATACACCGTGGAGGAGTGAAGGGGGTCCTGCGTGGCGCCTATCCACGGCCGAGCCGCGCTGAGATTCTCGTCCTCGTCGTCGAGCTCTGTAATGATAGTGATGGTGGGTCGATTCGCTGGCGGGGGGCTTTTGCCTGCCGTGGAGGCGGTGCTGGTGGGCGTGGTGGGGGGCATAGAGGCACTGCACAGGGCACTAGGTGACGTCATCGAAGGCGAGGCAAAGCTCGACATGGGACCCCCGCTCGGTGGAGGGGGCGAGGTGGCTGAGGTGAGGGTGCCACCGATGGGCCTGCACGGGGGAGCAAAGGCGCGCTGACTGTGTGATTTGTGCGTGTGGTTGCCGTCCGCAGAGAGGCCGCCCTTGGAGCTGGAGCCGCCCCCACCCAGCATGCCTATCAGGCGCACCGTCACCGGCACCGGCAAGTCCAAAGTGCTGTGGAACATTCGAAGCACTTGTAGTAGTAGTCGTCGTCGTTGTAGTAGTCGTGTGCGCAAGGACGCTGATGTGCCAGAAATGGGGCAAGGAAAAGAAGAAAACAAAGAAAGAAAAAAAGGCCGCACAAACGCTGACGGGGGCGGGGAGGAAGGGAGGGAGAGCGAGGAGCACACCCCTTTACGATGAGAACAACTCCACACACACACACACACACACAAAAGAAAAAAAAACACAGAGGCGAGTCGTTCCACCTGTTCTTTGAGTAATTTGTTGGCAAGCACACAGAAAAAGAAAGAAAAAAGAAAGAAAAGAGGTCAGACACGGTAGTGCCGCTGCGACACACTCCACACGACCTAGCTTATATATGGTAACACCCCCGCGGCTGATGGGGATGTGCGTGTGTGAGTTTGTGTTTTTGTAGATGCAGGTGAGCCTACAGCAGTAAAGACTACAAGAGAACACACTCAGAAAACAACAACGGATGAGCTAGTTGCACTGTACCTACTCGAAGCTGTCGCGAACCGATGAAGATCAAAGAGAGAAGAGGGATGGCAGCAAGAAAGCAAAGCAAAAAAAAAGCTCGAACAAGCAGAAACACAGAGAAAAGGAATACAGCAGCGAAAACAAAAGGGAGCAACGAAAGCGTCTTCACCAAGAGACCAACAAACAGACAAAAAAAATAAAAATAATAATAACGAATAAACAACAAAAAAGACGGTTTTGGTCTCTTGGTCTTGCGATATACGAATTTCTCGCTCACAGACTGCCTATAAATACTAAGAAAAGTGCGGCAGCCGCAGCTTGGGTGCTACCCTTGCTGCGTAAGCGGGTGGAGTCCAAGAAAAAGAGGAGGGATCTGCGGTGCTGTCGGTGACGGCGAGAAACACACAAAAAAGAAAGAGGAGTGACAGCGTCACCAGTGGCAACCACCGTTGCTTCTCTCAGAGTATCACGACGAGCGTGCCTGATTCACGACACAGAGCGAAAGAGTGTCGGGTGTTTTTTTTCTCTTTAATGCGAGCGGAAGGGAAACAAAAACTCTCGTTATCGCTGGTCCTCTGTCCCGTACAAGGTCTCTTGGAAGAGGGCAGAAAGAGAGAGAGGGAAGGAAAGACGTCAGCAGGCGTGTCAAAGAGAGAGGAGAGAGAGGGGAAAAAAAAAAACCAGCAAAAAGATGAGCAGTAAGATCTTTGAAGTTAAAAAAAGGCCGGCGTAAAACCACCGCCGAAAAAAGAGAGCAGTATGAGGAAACAAGAGAGCCAGCAACCGTAGAAAAGACGCTGAACACCGCACACACACAGCAAGCAAGACTACAACAAACACAGAGGAAGAGAAAAAAAAAAGGAGAAGAGTAGCACGTGGGAATGCGCTTGACGTAGTTGTAGTTGTTGAAGAGGAAACAGAAGACGAAAAACAGCGATGGGCAAACAGACATACACAGAGAGAGAGAGAGGGGAGGGGACGAAGAAAGAAAGAGTGCATTGGGGAGAACACAACCAATCGAACAAAAACGTGAGCACATCGAAAAGAGTTGGTGCGAACGACGCCCTTCGGGTTGGGAGAGGGGGGGGGGGAATAGAGAAGAAAATCGTCCAGCCCTGCCGTAACAACGACAGAGAAAGAAAAAGTAAATCTCCTCCCTTTTTGTGTGTTCGATGGAGGTGGGTGACGGTGACGCTCTGACACCACCAAGCCCCTATATTTTGTGCCAACAGTCCCCTTTCTCCTTTAACAACACATGCGAGACGAACATCCCTGCCGCAGGGTGAGAAGAGGGAAGGGTTTTCATCACACCTCGAGTTGGAGAGAGGTGAATGCACCTTTCTTACGACGCCAGTCAACGTTTCCTTTGGTTTTCCACAGCCCTCCCCCATGTGATGCTCAGCACGGAGGGTGTGCGTAGGGGTAGGATTAAGACGTTGCGCATTGTTGTTGCTTCTTTTTTTGCTGGTTTTGCTTCTCTCTTCGTTTGTTTGAGAGGCTTCAGCTTCACACATACATATATGCACATATATATGTGTATGCGTTGTGGAGGGAGCGTGCGAAGGTCAACAACGGTATGCCTTTTTCTTGTCCTCCCACTTCTATTGGCACTGTAGCGCAGCCCGAACCCACTCAACTAGCCCAGCTCATCAGAAAAAAAAAGCAGCCAGAAACAGTTAGTGCATCATTAACCGGCTTACATTACTGAAAAGCAAAGAAGGAGCAAAACCAAAGTGTGCCAGCAGAGACGAGTGACGTCAGCGCAGGCCGGGCACAATGTAGGTCCAAAGCCTCGAACTACGATGCCTCGTTATCCTCTCGCAGCCACTCCTCCTCAAAGCCGTGCAGCAGCGTGCTAATGACAGCAGCAGCGGACATGCCGCGGTCACCAAGCCGGATGCTCGACACCTCGCCTGGGCGAGCGTAGTCAACCGTAACGTCACCACGGGACATGCCGCCGATGATGAACGCAAAGGGCTGGAACTGCCGCCGCTCCACGGCTTGCCGCTGCACCTTCGCAAACTCCGACGTACCCGTCTCCGCACTCGTCTCGGCCAGCGTGCCGCTCGTGCTGGAGGTGAGCCGGCGCCGGGCCAGGCTGATCGCGCGATCCGCCTTCTGCGAGTC
This sequence comes from Crithidia bombi, assembly GCA_900240985.1. Classification (NCBI taxonomy): domain Eukaryota; phylum Euglenozoa; class Kinetoplastea; order Trypanosomatida; family Trypanosomatidae; genus Crithidia; species Crithidia bombi. Next base: position 143,274 of record OESO01000144.1, on the reverse strand, counting down.
AGCGCTGTCCCCCGCATAGCCGCAGGTGGCGCAGAACTGAAAGGGATTGATGAGGTCGCCATCCTTCTCCACGCGGTATAGCCGCGTGCCGGCGGGGATGTGGTCCGTGATGGGGTTGCCAACGACACGCAGAAGGGAGAGGTAGCCGGTACTCGCCCGCACCTTCAGCTTAAACAACAAAGAGACCATCATCTTCTCGAAGAGGCGCACGTTGCGCGGCACCCGCAGGCGTGGGTCGACAGCGATGCAGACTTGTTTCTTGGTGCGCAAGTACACCTCCAGCATACCGGCTCGGTTCAGCGCCGAGTCCTGTAGGTGCAGGAGGCACTGATGCACCACGTCAGGACGCCAGTCAGCCGGGTCTTGGTTGTGGCGCGCGTGGTAGGAGCGATGGCGGTCGCTCAGCAGTTCAAACCCACGGTCTGTCTGAATCGTCTGCAGTGGGCAGTGCTCTAATATAACGATGACACGCTTCCAACGCTCCTTCTCCTCAGCGCTGCGAGGCAGGCGTGCTGACTTCTGCGTGTACTCCATCCGAAACCCACAGAAAGAGAAAGAGACAGAAAAGGGCTTCACCACTACTGCTGCTTTTTTGCCCAAACTGCTTTCACCGACAGTCTTCGTTTTTAATATCTGTTTATGTTTCTGGGTGAACGCAGCACCGCTGTCTAACCAGCCAAGACAAACACTGCAGCGACAGGTTTCTTTTTATGTCTGTTTCTTTGAAGGGAAGGAGAAATTTGATGGGAAAAGGGTGAGTAGGCGAGGAAAGACACACGCGACAGAGAAAGGAAGGAGGGCAGAGCTGCACACCCACTAGGCCATAGGTGAGAACGAGCCGCAGGGAGCATAGAGAAAGAGCAGCAAAAAAGGGAGCTTTCACTGTCGCGCTGGCACGTCCTCAAGAGGGGCTTACGCACACCCAGTGAACGCACACAAAAAGCCTGGCGGTTCTCACCATGAAAGAGCCGCGTCTGCCCACGTGCATCGTGCGTCCATTCCAGGCTTCTGGAAGCATGGAGAAAGGAAGTGCGTACAAAACAAGCGGAGAGAATCGACTGAGTAGCGAAACCTGCTGCGTCCAAGAACAAGTAAACATTAACAACAAAAAGAGGGCGCGAGTGTATGTACTTTATTTTCTTTTCGATAAGCAACAACACAGTGGACGAAAAAATCCTTCCCATCTCCCTCAGTCAGTTGTGCTCCACCTGGAAAGTCTCACGCTCGCGTCCTTTAAAGTGCAGAATGATTTCATTCTTCGAGTCGCCACGCAGCTTGTCGCGGGCAAAGCGAGCCTCAGCCTGAAACCCAACGAGGCTCAGCGCCCCTGTCATCACACCACACAGCATGTTGGAGTACCAGAGTTGATCCTTCAGCGCGCCATCCGGTAACTCCACAAATAGTGCGAGCGGGTTCTCCTGAAAGCTGATGGAGAAGGTATCGGCGGAGTCCTTCACCTGTGTCAGCTCCGCACTCACGCCGAGAAACATGCGCAGGCCCACCAGTGCAACGCCTTCGGCGGCCTGTGTGAAGCTGCGGCACGGCGCCGCACCGCTGCGGACGCTGTACTCCTCAATCAAGCGAGCGCCGATGCGGTGGCCCATGTTGTACAGCTGCTGATTTACCTGCTCCACATCGTCCTCCTGGGAGAGCTCCTCTGCCATCTGCTGCACAAGCGCGCCGTAGGTGAGCGCAAAGAACTCGGCGCTTACCTTGACATTGCTGTCGAAGGCGGCATCACCGAGCTGCGCGGGAGAGGTGGTGGTGGTGCGAGCCGGTGACGCCATAACCCTCCGTCGCAGCACACGTTAGTGGTCGAGCAAGCAAGGAGAAAAAAAAAAGGAGCGCAGCGAGTTGCTTTAAGAACACGGATATCTACGCAGCGCACACATACAAAACCGTACACTTTCTCTCACAAGACGACACGCAAACAAGCAATCCTGCAAGAAGCAGATGGAACGTGGTGCCGTGGTAGCCCAGCTGATAGGATGGAGGAGGTGGTGGAAGGGGGTGAGGAAGAGCAGGAACACGTGGCGCGGTGATGGGGGTGCGCATCAGTCGAGAGTCAGCAAGGAAAAAAAAAGACAGGATAAATAGTGGGCAGCTGATAGACTTCGAATTAAGGTGGGTGATAGGGAGCATCGAGACACAACAACAGCGCAAGCTCTCGCGAACACCGCTGGTGACACCTTCGTCTTGCCTCTCTTTCTTTCCTCGTTCCATGGACCAGGAGAAGGCTTCCTCGTGCGATGGGTGGAGAGGGACTGTATGGGACTGCCCTCCCCCCTTCCCCCCTTTTACAGCAGGCGGTGAAACTCACGTCGATGGAGGAAGGTCACCCCGCAACAGTGCGCTGTTAAACGATAACGCCTTTCCGGTATTATTTTAATGCTGTTTTTGACTCTTTTTTTTTTTCGAGTGGGTTGAAAGAAATGGTGTGGCAATGGGACTTCGCCATCTGTACATGAAAACGACAGCAGTGTGATGTGGGGTCGACGGCACCTCCTCACCTGGCATTCCTAAACATCTCTCGTGCTTTTTTTCTCTGCCCTCTTCGCTGCGCCGCACATCACGGCCGCACCGAGACGAGCGTGAGACAAGGCAAAGAAAAAAAAGCAGAAAACAGAGAACGCTCTGAATGCACAAGAGAAAGGCGGCACCGACACCCCCGCTGGTGTCACCCACCCCTTCCTCAACTAAAGCACCCCAATCCACACATACGGAGCATGAGGCCGCTGTAATGCAGGCTTTCAGGCAGCAAAGGACACCTCTACTGAACATCAATCCCTGCGTATCGGGAAGACGACACCACTTTACATGAAGCAGACAGGTCCCACAAAACCTGTCAAGTCAAACTTGCAAACAACCAAATAAAAGCAGCACCGAGGCAGTCGACAGCGTCGGCTAAGCAAAAAGCCCCTCAACCATTTAACACACACACACACAAAGCCCCTGTGCGAAAGAGCGCAAAAGATAAAAGTCGAGACAGAGGGTTTAAAGGTGCATTTTGCTGCATCAGCCAACGGCGACACATTGAAAATCACATTGAAAGTCACACACATGCATGCCAAGCTCCTGCAGCAACACGTCAGGCCTAAAAGAGCTCGCTGCTGACGACGTCGGTGTTCCCCTCCTTTCCCCTCCAAGCCTACTTCACCTTAGCGCCACCCTTTTTTCCTTTCTTGGTGCCCTTCTCCAGCGCTTGCTGAGCCTGCAACCGGGCGTGGAAGGCGCGGTAGTACGCCTGAATAACCCGCGCATCCTGCTCCTGGCGCTGACGAATAACGTGCGCGTGCTCCTGCCGCTGCTCCGCCACGGTGAGTTCCCACGCGTGCTCATCCCTCTGTTTCTGCAGGCTCTGCACCTCTGCCTCCAAGCGCACGATGCGCTCCGTGTCCTCCTCGGCCTCCTGATTGAACAGTCGCATGGCCGCCTCGAGTTGGGCGGTCTGTGCGTCGTAGTCCGCAATCGCCCCACTCACCGCGGCCTCGCGCTTCGTGCGCTGCGATCGCAGCGCACTCAGCTCATCCAGGTCCTTCGCCTGCGCCTGCTGCAGCTTCTGAGCAACGGCCTCGGCAGCGCTGCGGTGCGCCTCCAGCTGCTGCCGCAGAGTGCACCGATGGTCGTTCTGGATCGTCTCCTGCACACGCTGGAAGGCCTCCAACTCCACATCCGCGGCCTGTCGCACGTACTGCAGCTCCTTCTCCAGCTGTTGGATCTCGTCGTCGAGCTCAGCCACCTCGCGCTGGCGTGCTGCCTTGACGTCAAGAAAACGCTGGTTCAACACCTGCACGTCCGCCGTGCCTGCCTGATCCTTGTTCACTGCGTCGTGCAGGAGTTGGTAGCGGTGGATATCCTCGTTCACGGTGGATTGATTACGTTCGTGGATGAGGCGGTACAGCGTCGCGACGAGCTGGCGTAGATGATCGAGACCCTCCTCAACTAGCCCGCATCCGTAGACGTGCATCTGCACCAAGTCCGACGCATCGGCAGCGCCTGTAGTGGTCGCTGTCTTCGTCTTATGATCTTTCCTCCGCGTGGTGGTTGGCTGCGCGGCTCGCGAAGACGGGTAGAGTCGCCTCAGAAAGTAGTGCATGGCACTATCATAGCCGCCCTCGCGCAGGGTGTCGACTAGGGCGCGGGTGCTGAGGTGGTGCACCTGAATGTCGCTCGGGTCGGCGCAGCCTGTTGTCGTTGCAGCGTTCAGCAGTGCACGCTCCAGCTGCGCAAAGTCGCTCACCTGCACGACAGCCTCGTTGCCGTCGCCGTCGGTCGGGTCACCGAATTGGGCGGCTGTGTGCACAAAGCACGCACCTTTGATGGAGCGCTGACGCTCCTCCTCGTCTTCCGGGGTGAGGGCCGAGGGACTCAGTGCATCCGCACCGCCGCCAGCCGCGGCCTGCAGCTCAGCCCACCCCGCGGAGGTGGAGGAGCTCGTGAGGGAGTCGGCCGAGTTACCCAGCTGGGCTGAAATGAAGGCGGTGGGCGGTGCGGTGACTTTCTCGACACCACTATGGTGGTGGCTGTGGAGGTGGCCACCCCCCTCACCAGCGCTGCCCGGTCTATTCACCGCGGCGTGCAACTGCGTCTCCCTCCCCTTCTCCGCTGCCTTTCGTTCAGCGTGTGCCTCGTACAGGTGAAGGAAGGTGCTGCACTCCTCGCCCATCGCAGCGACCACCATCTCATCGCGCACCCACGAGCTAAACTCCTCCGGCAGCAGTGAGAGCAGTCGCAGCTCCTCTGCGAGGTCGACCAGGATGCTCTCAACCTTGTCGGCCTCCCGCCGCGTCATCGGATCCATGTCCATGGTGTCTGTTAAGAGGTGAGAATGAACGGGGGGCCACTCTGTAGGCGCGACTGTTACGACAGAGGCAGGTGTGCAGCGATAAACGCCCCCGCGTGCGTTTCCGTCCTCCTTCCCTTCGTATATATATATATATATATATGTGTGTGTGTATGTATATGTATATATATATAGAGAGAGAGAGATGTATGTGTGTGTGTATTTGTGTATTTGTTTGTGTACGTGTAAAATGTTGCGCACCACGCTCGTGTGTGGAATGTGTGTGTCGGCTGATGAGAACGCACAGGAAAAGAGAGGAAGAAGAGGAGGAGGAAAATGCTGTAAAGCAAGCAGGCAAGTAGAACGTGTCGTGGCGAGGGTGGTGCGAGAACTCAACAAAGAGAAAGAAAGAACAGCAGCGGTGTTTTCTCCTCACCTTTTCAGGCGTCTGTTTCCCTTCAGCTGCTCGTTGAGCACCGCACGAAGCGACCCGCAAAACGCGAAGGTTGATGCGGTGGCGCCATTCACGCAAAAACAAAGATCACAAGTGCTGCAAGTCACCAACACACGAATGCAGAGGAGGAAAAAAACGAAAGAGAAGAGAACTCAAGCAAAGCCACAAGCAGTAAAATAACACCGATGCTGCTTTGCCCAGCACGCCGGCCTTCCTCTCCCACACTCCTCTCCACCTTCTTCTACCATGGAATCCCCTTCCTCCTCTTTTTTAATCATGCAGCGAGGCCTCTTTGCACACGCTGCCTCTGTCATGGACTCCTCGATGTACACGAATTGTGCTTTCTTTAAAAACAGTGTTTTAAATCTGCGTTTCCCCAACTTCGTTCAGCATCATCACCCTTATTTGACATTTGCCGGAGGTGGATAGGTAGACAGGAAGACACATAGAGGAAGAAAAAAGAAAGCATGTATACTCTAAGATGCGATACAGTGATTCGTACTAGACTCACTACTCACACACACACACACACACACACACACACACACGTTCTTTCTCAACCCAAGGCTCAGCAAAATAGAAAAAAAAGAGAAAACAGTGAGGCCGCCAGAACAACAACCACCACTGCAGCGCCACGAAAAAAAAAGAGATAAACCCGCTGAATGTAAAGAAACACACAGGCTGCGTTGAAATCGACAGCAGCCGGCAAAGGCAAATGAGCGTGTACGTGCATGCATGAGTGAGTAGGCACTGCTTTGCTGAGCAGGAGCCCAACAAAAATACAGAAAAGAAACAGCTAAAGGGAAAACACTTTTCCTTCTTTCACACCACAGCACAGCAGTCAGTAAACCGAAGTGACGTGTCTTTTCTTCTTTCCCTCACTCGTTTTCATTTTGCTTATTTTGTTGAGAGAAAAAAAAAACAAAGGCGAGGGGCAGCAGCCTGGGGAAGGTGTTCTAAATAAGGTTGTAGGAATCTAATCTCTGATTTTTCAGGAGTGCCCTTCTACCTCTCGTCTTTCTCTTCACACCTCTGAAAGCAAATAATAACAACAACAAAAAAAAGGAGTGATACTATAAATATATATATATATATATATCGACGTCATCCGCGACGCGACTTCACATTTATCGGTTTACCTTTGGCCTGCATTCCCCACCATCTTCCCGCCGCTGAGCAGTGACAAATACTCCTCTTCAAGTGTCTTTCCTTTCTTTCCCTGTGTTTGTGTGTGTGTGTGGTGTGTGTGTGTGTGTGTGTATGTGTAGTGAGAGCCGCGCGCTACTGCCAATGACGTAACGGAAGTAAAATAAAAAAGAGAGAGCAAAAGACGTCCTATAAGTACGAAAACAAAACCAACAACAAAAAAAAAATGACTTGGACATTCACCACCACCACCACCACCACCACCACCGTAAACAACAACACGAAAAGCACGATTAAAAAGTAAATAATGATGATGATGATAATAACAGCGTAAATGGAGAGAAAGACAGAGGAAGACGGAAAGATGAAACAACAAGAACAGAAAAAAAAAAAACGTGTCGTGCACCGGAGCACCGTGCCACACCATCGATATTAACGAAGAAAGAGGGAGGAGGGGAAGGAAGAAGAGACAGAAACCACAAAGCAAAGAAAAATGAACTTTGAGTAGTCAACGCTGTTGGTGCGCAGGAGGGGGTAGAGGTGATCCCCTCACGTGCGTCTTTTTTTTTTTTAAGCATGTCCCTTCCCCCTGCCCCGTTGCAAATTCAAAGTTAGGAGAAAGGAGCTCGCTACGCACTCCTCCACACTGCTGTTTGTCCGCTGTTGTGCGTAGAGGACGCTGAAAAGGGGGAGGGGGGAAGAAGGGGAGGGAGGGAGTGGACGGCGTCGTCTGACCACGCAACGTGAAGGGACGCAGCGCGCGACGACGCAGATGACCACCGATGTTGGAAACGAAGGAAACTCATTCAAAAAACAAAAAGCACTGAAAACTCCAAACCAAAACAAGACGAATGGAGCTACTTTCAAAAGGAGAGCTTGAGAGAAGAAAACAAATACGTAGGGTGCTGCAGCCTTGACGTGGCTGCACAGGTGAAGGAAGGCGGCTCCCTCCCTCTCTTGAGAGCCCTCAGGGGGCACCCACGCTCACAACTCCGTCTAATATCATTCAGCAACGTGGCATGCATACGTGTGTGTGTGTGTGTGTGTGTGTGTAGGTTTGGATGTGGCGATACAGCAACAGAAACATCCACACATAAAAAAAAGAGGTGCTGCTGTGACCTTCAAGAAAGGTCACATACATCCCTCTGACCCCCTCTCGTTTTATCTCCCTCTCCTTTGCCGTGTCAGCTGATGCACCACAACAAAACACCCCGTTAAGAGCTTTGAAGGGCAGAAGACAAAGACAGCTTTCGAAGGGAACGTGGAAAGCTGTGGGAGTTGGAAGCAAATTTGCTGCAGTCTGCTCAGCCACCTCTCGCAGTGAAACTACGAAACAGCCTCGCCCGCCGCCATCACATCCTTCTTCAGCAGCTCAAAGGAACCCACCTCCTTGTAGGCCAAGATGGTGGCCACCTCCGGTGCGATGGCCGCCGTCGCGCTCTTCGCCCCCTTTGCCCCCTTAAGGACCTCTGCAGCGTCGTCTTTCGGCCAAATCACACCCTTGTACGCCGCCTCAGGCAGCTCGGCCACCACCGGCCTCGTCTGCAAAAAGGCCTCCACAAGGGCATTGATGTCGGGCCCGGTGCGGGTGTGGACCCACGCCACCACGCTGCCGTCCGCCTCCTTCACGGCAACCACCTTCTTATCCGCAGCGACCTTCGTCGCGACGTTGACGTCGACGATGGCGGCGCGGCACGACTCGCCCTTCACGATGGCAGCTACGTTGAAGGAGGCACAAACACACTGCTTCCACCAGTACGGCAGGGCCCCGCCATCCGCCTCGGCCGTCTTAGACTTGTTATACCGCGCGTCACTCTTCAATGCCTTCTGCAGCTGCTTATCCTCCTGCATTAAGTCGGCGAGCAGAGAGCAGTCGCTGTCGGGGTTTTGGATTTGGGCCATGACCGCCTGCACCACGTTTAGCCGGGGCTGCAGAGTCGCGATGAGACGCAGCTTCTCCTTAATCTCCGCCTCCATTTCCTTGGTGCCCTCCGCAACGCTCGCCTTCTGTTGGATCATCTCCTCCTTGTGCTGCTGCTTCTGCTCGTCCATCTTTGCCTTAAAGGCTTTTGTTGTCTGCTGCTCCTTAATCTTCGCCTCTGCCTCCTTCTTCTTGTGGGTGATCTGCAAGAAGCCGAGGGCCTGCTGCTGCATGATTTGCTCATGGGCGGCTTCCTCCTGCAGTACCGCCTGCTCCAGCAGCTGGGCGGAGGGCAGCAACTTCAGCGTGGCCGCCTCGTCACGGCGGCGCGCCACCTCCTTCAGGTACTTCGCCACATCCGGCTGGTACGCGCTGTAGTTCGGCGCCGTCGTCGACACCTTCGGCATAAACGCCTTCGACCCGCTGCCACCGATGCGGCGGCTGCCGTTGAAGGACGCCGCTGCACGCGGAAGAGAAGCGGAGGGCGTTTTCAGCGGCGTGCGCACGGCAGCAGGCGCCTGCTGATGTTGCCGCGAGGGCTGCTGATGCTGCTGCAGTGGGAGTGGCGGCACTGCCGGCGGACGAATCACAGTGGTAGTGGTGGCCGCCGTAGCAGCAGCAGCACCACCAGATACGCTGTTCCGTGTCGCACCACTGAGACGGGACTGCGTGGGGGAGGACGTCGCGTTGTTGCTGCTGCTGTTCGCCGTGGTGCTCGTGCGCGTCTGGGACGCGGTCGGCGCCGTGCCGTTGTGCGATGCGCTGAGACGGTTCTGCGACCCGCTCGTCCGCAGCTGCGAGACGGTTGGCAGCGGGTTCGAGGCGTCGCTCTTCACTGAAGAGTTCAGCGCAGACGCGCGGGCCGGCTTGTTGTTCGGCGTGCTGATGCCCTTCGCATCGTGCACGCCATTTTCAGCGTCGAGGTGGCGGATGCTGTTAGCGCGCTCTGACCGGGCGGCGCTGCTGTCAGCCGATTTCGCTGCAGCGGCTGCCTTTGAAGCCCGCTGGGTGTTGTCCGGGGTGCTCACGACGGAGTTGTCGCGCATCACGATCTCCGGGCTTTGCTCACGAGACGACATCGCTGTTGTGGGATGCGGGCGTGGGCGAGGAGGGGGCGGGTAGCTGTTTGTTACGTGTGTGTGTGTGTGTGTGTGTACGATGTGGACAAATAAAAATGGGGAAAGTAGTTGGCTTGATGCACAAACCGCAGTCTTCGTTCGCAACTGAGTTTTTTTTTGTTTTTGATGAGTTCCTCAACTGCAAGCAACGATAAAAAAGAGACACCTGTGGTGTGTGTGCGTGTGTGTGTGTGCGAGGGAAACGCAAATGACGGAGTGCGAGCACTGATCTAAAGGGAGATCGCTCTTTGCTTGAAGCCGACAAACAAACTGACGAATAATAATAATAACCTGAGTGCAGAGTCGAAAGAGAAGAGTGTTTGTTTAAAAAGAGATGGAAGAGAAAGAACAGACTTGTAAAAGTGTGATTTGGGAAACTGTGTGCATGTGTATATGTGTGTGTGTGTGTGTGTGAGCCACATGGCGGTGGTGGCGTGTGGAGAAACACGAGAACAAAATAAACAAACAAAGACGTGAGAGAAGTCGCAGAAGAAAAGAAGAGGAGTCGGGGGATGGGAGGTTTGAGCAACGGGAGAGACAAGGGGAGTTTAATCGTAAGCACAAAAGTATGCCGCTTCTCAAAAAGGCGAGATGTGCACCAGAGGCCGAGTGTGGTGATTCGAGAACTGCAGTGCACAAGGCAACAGAAAAAAGAAAGAGAGAGCCAGCTTACCACAAGCGATTCTGCTATTCAGCATATCCACAGCAGCACCATGTCCTCCTTGCTTTCCTTTCTCCTCATAGAGAAAAGAGGAAAAGAAAGAGGAGACAGATGAAACAGCGGCCACAGCAGTACCGCGAGCTACGGGCCCTCATCTATCCACAGACACCACTGACACGCACATAAGCGCACATGCGCACCGCACATCCACAAATGATCCACGTTCTTTCAGCCTTTATAAGAAGCAGCGGGAGAAGAGGAAGCAAGGGAAGGGGAGGCGGAGAGGCAGACACCAGCAATGACAATGCTACAACCTCTTCGACCTTTGCAATGCACCACGCGTTTCCTGTTTCTATTTCCTCTTCCTTTATTTTCATTTCTGTGTGTTTGTGTGATGTGTTCAGCGACAACAACACGGTGGCAGCGAGCAGCCTGCGCTCCGTGGGAGTAGTCGCAGCTTCTTTTGGCTTCTTCTTCACTACTCCTGCTATTTTGTCTCACCTCAACGTGCAGTCTGCAGCACCTGCCTCGTCCGTTGCTCACTTACCACGATCATCACCGTCACCGCCATCGCCGCTTCACTGGCAACGCCGGGTTCAACGCAGCTCAAGCGAAAGGTAGGGAAAAAAGGACAGTAAGAAGTGGGAGCGTAGAACAGAATACCAGCCGCATGAACAGCGCGCCAACACGGAGAAGATGAGGGACGACATACAGCTTCCCTCCACTGGAGACGAAACAGCCTCACACAAACTCACATGGACACACGCATATATATAACGAGGGAGACAAGTGTAAATCGGTGTCGCGTCTTCTGTGAGTTCACGAACCCACAAACGACAACACGCATCCAGTAGCCATACAAATCAGTAAATAAGCAAAGCGAACATCGTGAAGACAAACGCGACGGCACGCCGCCTCGCGCTGCCGTCAGCGCAAACAAACAAAAACCAAAAGAAAACTATAGGGTGAGGGAGGGCAAAGGAAAGGGAGAGGAA
>OESO01000144.1:114227-125954 GCA_900240985.1 Crithidia bombi | reverse complement strand
TAGATAGAAATAAAGGTCTGTGAGTGAACCTCTTTTTCTTACCAGTACAGTTTTCGCTGCGATTCGCGGCAAGAGGCGAATGGGGTTTGTGTGTGTGTGTCTGTGTGGAGGGAGGGGGGGGGGGGAATACGGCTGAAAATGGTAAGGCTGGTGGATGCTGAAGATGTATAGAAGAAGGAGAGCAAAGAGAGACAAGCTGGGGTGTAGGGTACCCTGTTTTCGCCACTTTGAGTACATTGGCCTGGCTTGTAGTAGTGATAGTATACAAAGCGTTGAGTTAGCGGAAAATTAGAGGAGATCAGCAGCGCGTGCCGGACTCTATCCTTAGTCTATCGCTACGTGAAAGGCGTTTTGGGCACGTTTGTTTGTATCGGAGTGCGGCAGCTGAGTGCTGCGTTGCTTTCCTTCCCTTTTTGTTTCTTATAAATGTGAATAGAAGCACACACACAAACACACACACACACACACACACACACACACAGGTGTACGCTGGCCGTCGTAAGGGGGCGTGTTGAAGGCTCAATGAGCGTCCACCTGCGATTGCCACGCTGCGCCGTGGTGGTACTCTTCTGTTTTTGCGGAAGGGTCAGGTCGGGTCGCGTGATTGGTTGTTACAGTGAAGAAGCCATGTTCTCGTGACGTGGACGAAGAGGGAGGAAAGGTGCTCTCAAGGCTCGCCTCTACACACAGGCTGACTGACGCTGAGCGCGCTCCTCTACTTCTTCCCACGATCCTCATCTCTCGCTGCTGTTGGTCGCTGATGGCGGCGCTGGCGGTGTACGGCACCACGGTGTCGACGCTGTGTTTCGAGCAGCAGTGTCTGTCGCAGCCCCGCCGTCACGCGGCCCCCGTCAGGGAGGTGCGAGAGCCACGTGTGAAGCACCGCGTAGCCCTCTGCATCGGTGCGTTCCATCGCCGCCACGAGCCAGATGAGAAAGGAGGGAGAAGGAGAGAGAAACGTGTCGAGCAGCCAGCTGTGTGCCAAGGCTGGGTGACGCAGCAGCGCTTGGAAGAGACACCACGCCGGCCTCTCACGAAGAACGATATCGGGCAGCGGACCGTGCAGCTCCGTGAAGGCGTTCAGGAAAGATTGCATGTCTGCACGAGAAGGTGCAGCGAGGTTGTAGACAGCGCTGGAGTGCTCCGTTAAAAGAGCTGTCAGCAGCATACGTTGGAGCAGGACATACGGCTGCAACGTGGACACCGTCGCTGTGCGGGATGAAGAAAGCAGCATCGGCCACTCGCCCTTGGAAGAAGCGTAGGCTGACGTGCTGGATGGTGATGACGTCGTCTCATCTGCTGAAAGAACCGGTGAGAGCAGCAGCACCTTTACAGTGGCATCGACGTAGTGCACCGACTGCTGTGGTGCACGCAGACGCATCTGCACACCAGCTGCAGCGTAGCTGTGATGTAGCGCGAGGCGTAGGGAGTTTTCCCCTGCCCCTGCGCTGCTGCTGCTGCTGTTACCGCTGCTCGTGATCGAGCGTCGGAGGTCGCTACCTGTAGTCCCGAGTAGCGTGGCAGCGCAGACTGCCCACAGCGCCGTGCACTGCTGCAGCGCCGATCGGTGTACAACCGCCGTGGTCCAGACGTGGTGGAGAAGCACCGGAAGCTGCAGCTTCGCCCGGTGCGTTGTTAGCTGCCCTCCTGCACCGGCTTCGCTAGATTCTACCGGGGAACCGCTGTCGAGCCTAGCATCGCGGGACAGCATCGCCTTCACTGATGTGAGTTCAACAACGCTGCGGGATGACGAGGGGACGAGTCGGGTGTCGGCGCCCTGCTGAACCCACTCGCGCACTTCAGCCACCACAGCTGCCGCCTCCTGTGCCAGCTGGCGTTGAAGAGTGACCATCTCGTCCTTCCTGAGCGGCCAGGTAGCAGGCGTGTCGCCGCTGCGGTTTGCAAGGGATAATTCCGATGGCTCGCGCTGTGCTGAAGCAGCGGTGGTGGTGATGTACACTGTCTGCATGGCACGAGCGGCACTGGTGACACTGTCCATGAGCGCCGTTGCGTAGCGGCTGTGCCGTTCACACGCCTGGTACTGCAGCGCGAAGAGCACCGACCACGTGGAGAAGCGTAGCACGTCCTGGAGAAGAAACCGAAGGTAGCTGGTATGCCGCGTCTTGTCGGACGGCGGCGTGTGACTCTGAAGCAACTCTAACAGGAGCGGCGTAGGGGGGATGCGACGATGTGGGGCCCCCATATCATTCCCCTCCGTAAAAGAAAGACGTCGTGGTGACGTCACCGACGGCGAAGAGGTGCGGAAAGGCGTGTTAAAAGACGGAGCATCACCAACCCCCATAAGCCGCAGAAGGCAACCAGCACAGCTGCCGGTACTGTTGCACTGCGACGGCAGCAACACCGCTGAGGCGGAAGCCCAACCCGGTGTGTGCGGCGCTGCTTGCTTCCCCACTCGCTGCACCCCCTCACACGCGCCATCGGTGTCAACACCGCGCAGAGCACCTTCCACATCCGCCAGCGACGGCACTGGCAACCCTCGATGCTCGGTGAAGTCAACCAGAGCCCCACGCAGACAATCCTGTTGCACGCCGTCGACGAGTGGACTGCCGGTCACACCCATGCGCATCCCCACACGCGCCACCTCCGCCACCACGTGAGTGGACAGCGCAAAGGCCAGCCCAATGGGACGAACCGCACGCCTCACCAGCGCACCGGGCTTCCCCTCGTCGTCCTCCACCTCCCCCACCAGACGAAGCAGAGGAACGCGCTTCTTTACCAGCACGTGACGCAGCAGTCGCCTACTCCACACACGAGCGTGGACGGTGCGGTAGCCCTGCTGAAGCACCGGCCGCGGCTGCTTGTCGGCGTGGCGCAGCATGCGGCTGGCGTGGACGATGGACGCGGCTAGCTTAAGAGCCTTGTAAGGGTGGCCGCCTTCCAGCAAGTGTCGCAGCAACATCGCAGTGGCATCGGGGCTGACGGTGACAGACCCGTACGGCAGCAATCTGTCCAACAGTGGGACACCTTGCAACTCCTCCAGACGCGCGCACTGCTCGGCTTGCTGCTCTTCACGAGAGCGGGCGTGATACTTGCGGGTGCGACTGCCACCTGACCCTGCCAGCTCGTCACCACCGCCCATCGCAGCTCCTCGTTGACTGCCGTGTGCGTCGGCAGCCGCGTTCTCGAAGGCGGTGCGCCGCTGCTCGTATTCCTGCATCAGCGACTGCTGCACGGATAGCTGCTGTCGGCTGAGCTCCTGCAACGCCGTGAGGAAGCCAAGCGAGAGGGACACCAAAGGACGCAGGTGCTGCTGGCGGAAGCGGTGCTCAGCCTGCCGCGCCACCGCCCACCACCGCGTCGCAGTGCACGTCTCTGCCGCCTCGCTCTCCCGAGGGGAGGTAAGAAGCAGCTGCCGCACGCCGTTGGGCTCTTCGGTGTGAAAGATGGCACTGGCATGGCGAGTCGACAGCAGCAGAAGGCCGTTGAGCAGAGAGTTGTGTAGGCCGAGACGAACCACCGGCAGGGAGTGCCGGGCGTAGGCGGCCGCGTTGTACACCGCCGCGTGCTCCCTCCGAAAGAGCTGCGGGTCCGTCCATGGCTGCCACCCCGCCACGTCGCGCAGCAGCGTTTCGTAGCGCTGAGAAAACGCGCCAGACAGCGTTGTGATCAGTTGCAGCAGGGGTATCTGAAGGAAGAGCGCAAGAGCCACTGCTGAGGGTCGAAAGAGGGGGAGGGACACCGTTGGGCCGTGTTGTGACGGTGTTGACCCTTCGCAGTTCAGCACTCCCCACTGCAACTGCAGGACGAGGTCGTGTAGCTGTGTCCAGGTATCGTCGAATCTCAACTGCAGCGCAGCGACGCCGTTTGGATTGCGGCTGCGGATGGTAGACGGCGTGAGTTGCACCGCCGCTGTGGGGCGAAACTGGGGTGCCGGCGTCGACAGCGCCGACTCCGCCAGAGAGAAGAGCGAGCCGCGATGCACCAACGCCTCTGCATGACTTCGCTGGTGGCCGTCGCCGTCCGAGCCGATGTTCAAAAATAGACTCAGCACCGAGTTGAGCGTGTGTTGTGCGTGGTGGGGCAAAGAACTATCCTCTGCTTGCGCGTCCATGCCGTCGCCACCGTCCTCGAGGTTGGGGAGGTGCATCGGCCGGCCTACCGCGTCCCCTATGCCGTGGCGTACGAGGGGGATGTAGGACGCCATCAGCAGATCGCGCAGCAGCGACACCGGAGCCCACCGCGTGGGCTGCTGTGGTGTGCTCGAGCAAGGTTTCTGTCTTGGAGTTGACCCCTGCGCGACTGTGGGGCGACCTTCTGGAAGAGGGGACTCGCTTGCTTGGGGACGACCACCACGCAGGAACCGCTGCAGCTCTTTCCTACGCCACCCCAGTAGGTACAGTGTGGCGTGCAGAAAACACGCGTATGGTGAGGCGGGTGCTGGAATGTGCTCGACCTCACTGGGCACTGCTTGTAAGTCCTCCCGGACTGTTGCTGCTGTTGCAACCTCCTTAGCGAGTTGAGCGGCTGCTGCGTCCAGCACCCACGCATTCACGCAAGGGGTGAGACGAACGCGGGACGTTGCAACGGCCGTGGTGGTGGTGGTGGGCATGACGTCTGGACTGCCTTCGCCTTCCCCCTGCGTCCTTCCCTCTACGGCGCTCGTACGGTCCCACACCGACGCCGATGCACGAATACCATCCTCTGTAGGGCAGGTGAAGAAGCTGCTCCAGAATGCGCACTCCTCCCGTGACAGCTGCGAGCCCTCCGGTGCCGCGCCGCTGGCCTCCCCATCCAGCGAAGAAAATGCTCGCGTGCACGCTGCCTTGTCTGCCTCTTCCTCCGTCGCTGTCGTTGCCGGCGTCTGCGCCTGCGTCATCGCACACCACGCCAGTTCGGCAGGCACGGTGAGCGTCTCCACCCGCCCCTCCGCGCCTGCTAGGGCTTCAATGCGCACAAAACCGTCGCCTGCCGTGGAGTGCGTCAGCCCTGGCGGCTGCGCGCTGAGCACGTCACGCAGCACACGCATCCGCTGAGAAGGAAGCACCGCACCCTTCATAAATCGCTCGCGGTACTCCGTCGTGGCCTCCTCCATGATCGCCACTACCGCATCCACACAAAGGCGCAGCAACTCCCCCACCTTCTCCGACGAATGCTGCAGCATGTCGAGGTCGTTGTTGTCGAGGTCAAGAGCGGAGAGCGGCGCCACTCGCGCAAACACATCGGACTGTGGTGTCAGTGTATCAGCTGAAAACACGATGCTAGACGACGAGACAACACGTACCACGCCATTGCCGACGTCGCCGTGCGTCCACGGGCAACAGCCCACCTCGTGCAGTGCGCACTGTCCTTCCTGCAGCTGTGAGAGGCAGTAGTCGGCTGGGAAGTGGCGGTACGGGCACACACCAGAGGCGCCGTGACGGCACCCGCCTTGCACGTGGCACGGGTGAACCGTGCTGCCGCTGCCCTGCTGTACCCGCTTTAAGCGGCGGCGTTCGCGGGCTGCGCGGGTGCGCTGCTGCCGCTCACGCCGCGCCTGCCGCTGTGCAGGTGTCAACGACGCTGCAGGCCGCTCCTCGGAGGCGCTGTCGGGTCCCCTGCTATTTGGTTGCACGGCAGCACCCGCCTGTAAGAGATGCGCAAGTCGTCTGTCAATGTCCGTGGGATCAGAAGAAGTCGGGAGCGGCATGGCCGGCTGGTGGCTCTCGGCGGCTGATGAATGCGGTTGGTGCTGCAGCGCACGTCGGACCGCGCCGGGAGCCACTGCAATTGGCGACGACTCCCCCTCCACCGCCACTGCCGTCGTGATGCTAAGCGGTGAGAAGGCAGCAGCAGTGTTGCCCGGCACGGCGGTTGTGGGGCTTTTCTTTGCGCCGCCCGTGGCTCGTGTGCTCGCCTTGCTGTCCGACTTGGCGTGCACATAGGCAAAGCTGTTGGGCGGTGGAGCTGCAATCCCAAAGGCGTCCACATGGCTGCGCATCCCTGCCAGCGACCTCTGTGGAGTCTCCGACACTGCGTCATGTGCGGGAGGCGAAGGAGAACAGCTGTTTTTTGAAAATGAGAAAGACTGTGTTGCGGGAAGTCCGGTTGCGCTGTGGTGCACCACGCCGGGGCTGATCTCGTCGCCGTGAGAGCTGTGAAGCTGGTGGCGCTGCTGCTGAGAACGCTGGAGGTGGGGCGGCAGTGCATCCGTTGACTTGCGTGTCGAAGACAGAGCTGTGTCGCACAACAGCGATGTTGACGACGAGGAGGTAGCGGTGACGCGTGTCTGGGACGCCGGTTCGCGTCGTCGCCGGGGCCCAGCTGCCCACGTGGGAGGCCGCGGTGTGTGCCCAGAGCCTCGAGAAGCCACGCGCAACGACGACACGACGGCAGCAGCGGCGGCGGCGCAGCGGCCTGCTGCACTGTGCATAGAAAGCTGGCGCCATCCCATGGTTAATGAATGAAAACGATGGAGTAGCGGACAACTGAGTTGCGGTGGTCGCTCTCCTCCTCTGCTGTGTGTGAAGCAGCAGACAAACGCAACAAAGAGAGCGAGAGGGGAAGGCGAATCGAGAAAAGGAACTGCGTGTAAGGAATAGGAATGCACCCGCGACAGCAGCAGCTGTAGTGACCGTCCTTGAAGAGCGGGCTAGTTATCACCGAAAACTGCAACCCAACCACCAGCAGGCCGTTGTGCTTTGACAGCATAAAAGCTCTTAGAGCATCGGTGTGGGCAGTGGGAAACAAAGGACTCGATGACATGCGGTGCGATTGGAGTAGACGAAGCAGCGACTACCCTGTCCAAGCAGCTACCGCCACTGCGTATGCTGCTTCAGTCGTGGTCATCCATCACGCCGGCAACGCGTATATGCAGGCCAGCACAAAAAGCAAAGCCGTGCCCACACACACACACATGTCTCCCCTTCTGTGTTCTTTGTAACAGAGTAGTCGTTGACCTTCACCACAAGTTTTGTGCCCGCTCAACAGAAAAGGGAGCGAAAGAGAGTAAAATACATATATAAGAAGAAGCAGAGGGGAGGGGTGCAGCAGCAAAACGCAACAAAGCCACAACAACAACAGATCTATATTCATACATAAATGCAATGGAAAGACAGTTGGTATCTTCCGGTGGAAACCGAAAGAAAGAGAGAGAGTGGGAAAAGGAGGTCGAACCACGTTACGGGCATTACGAGACAACAAAGCCACAAAAAAAAAAGAGGGAAGGCAGAGGTGAAGGGGGGGGGGCGAACGACACGTGATTGATTAGCGTTGTTGCACCACCTTCACGTTCTTTGCAGCAGTCTTCTCTGCCTGCGCGTTGGCGCGGTCAAGGAGATCGAGGTGCGACATCAGCATCTCTTTTTGCAGCAGTGCCTGCTCATACATGACCTTCACAAGCTGACGCACCTCCATCACATCAGGCTCCAGTCGGTTGCACAACTACACATCTGCCCTATACTGCACCGAGGATGGCTGGCGGTGTCCACCCTGATGCAAAGCACTACGCAGACGAGTGGCACGTGCTGCCGCTGCACAGGGCAGCGCCTGGGCCTTCTCACAACTGACCTCGTCAAACAGCAGCGCTGCTACCTCGTCTTCACGTGCAGCGTCAGATGCTGGCAGGGAGTTTGCCTTTCTATACAGCGCAGAGCAATGCAACGGCATGATAGGAGAGCCTTCTCCCTGCACGGGCTGTGAGGAAACTGGATCGAGAGCCGCACTGCCAGCTCCGTGGCCACCGCCAGCCTTGCCAGATGGTTTCTGATTTAGCAGAGCCTTCGGATCTGCTTTTGATGCCACGCTGCGGAACGTGGCCGACCCACCGCAGCGCAGCCAGTGCGCCAAGGCAATGTACCAGTGGCGTGTCCGCCGCATCTCCTTTCGACCTTTGTGCCACTCCACGGCGTTCTCGCCCATCGCCACCTCCAATGCGGTGAGCCGCTCCGTCTGCGTAGCCAGCGCAACGGTGATGGTGTGTGCAGTGTGCAGTGCAAAATGGGCCTCTTTCGTAGTGCGCCGCAACGACGCCTCCAGTTCTGCGCAGTTCGCAGCTGCCGAAGCCTCTAGGGCTGCGACCTCGGATGATAACACGAGCTGTGCGTGAAGCTGCTCGGTCAGCTTGGTGCCTTTTGGAGAGTCCCTGGCAGGCTGCGCTTCGGTGGTGGGAAATACGGCACAGAAATTCGTCTCGATGCAGGACACGAAGGCGATAGTGTGGGCAGAGATGGCGCTGCTGTCTTTTGTGGTGGTTACCGCGGCCACATCCTTAAAGATGTTTCGTGTTAACGCGACAGATGTCATGTTAGAACGGAGGCTGAGTGGAGCCGAAGAAAAAAGAAAGCGCAGCGTAAAAGAGCAAGAGAAGGGAACTACTGGGGAGAGACGTAATGAGATACGCCACTGACACATGTTGCGTTGCGCCTCGTCTGGTGAACGGAAGTGAGTGTGATACCAACCGGTACTACAACACATTACGTCAGTTCGTTTTAAAAAAGGACGCACAGTCTACTGATGGTCCGTACAGGGTGCCCCGGCTGCGGTGCATCACCACTCCGAGGTCACGCCGCTAGCAGCATCTTTTCGAGTGCTAATAACCACAACCACACTACAGAGGCCGCCACCCCACGAAAAGCTGGCTGCTAGAGAGCTGACTCACGAAAAGAGAGGGAAAGCGGAGGGGGAAACACAGCCCTGTTCCCCGACACCCTCATCGCCTCCGTTAGCAGAAGAGCGGAGAGGCGTCATCGAACACTTTCTCACAGTCCCGCCACCCATCCACCCTGCACTCCGCGCCCTCCCTCGCTGCCTCCATTTCTCGCACTTTCCTTTATTCTATTCCCGAACGCCACCGCCGCAAGGCATTGGCTGAAACCACAATAACAAGAACAATAATAACAAGCACCGCTCGGGGCCCCGTGGGACCGTCTCTCGCGTCCGCTGCGACCCTCTCTGCGTCCGTTCGAGCTCCGGGCGGGCAGCTCCCGTGGGAACTCTCATGGCTCCGGCTGCGAACTCCTCATGCGTCCCGTTCGAAGCTCGGGGTGGCTACCCGTGGCAGAACGGCTTGCGCGTCCCGCTGCGACCTCCTGCGGTCGCCCCGTTCGAGCTCCGGTGGCTCCGTGGAACCGCTCTGCGTCGGCTGCGACCTCCTCTGCGGGTCCCGTTCGAGCTCCGGTCGGGCTCCCGTGGGAACGGCTCTGCGTCCGCTGGACCTCCCTCTGCGTCCGTTCGAGCTTCGGGTGGCTCCCGTGGAAACGGCTCTGCGGTCCCGCTGCGACGCCTCCTCCTGCGTCCCGTTCAGCTCCCCGGTGGCTCCCGGTGGGAACCGGCTCTGCGTCGCTGCGAACTCCAATGGCTCCGCGGCTGCGACCTCCTCCTCTGCGGTCCCGTTCGAGGCTCCGTGGCTCCCGGTGGGAACCGGCCTCTGCGTCGCTGCGAAACCCTCTCGCATGGCTCCCGCTGCGACTCCTCTTGCGCCCCGTTCGAGCTCGGGTGCTCCGGTGGAACGGCTCTGCGTCCGCTGCGACCTCCATCTGCGTCCCGTTTCGAGCTCCGGTGGCCTCCCGTGGAGACGGCTCTGCGTCCGCTGTGACCGCTCCTCTGCGTCCCGTTCGAGCTCCGGTGGCCTCCGGTGGGAACGGCTCTGCGCCGCTGCGGAACCTCTCAATGCCGCTGCGACCTCCTCCTGCAGTCCCGTTGCGAGCTCCCGTGGGCTCCGGTGGGAACGGCTCTGCGTCCCGCTGCCGACCTCTCCTGCGTCCCGTCGAGCGCTCCGGTGGCTCCCGTGGGAACGGCTCTGCGTCGCTGCCGACCGGGGAACGGGGCGTGCCCGCTGCGACCTCTCCTTCGCGTCCCGTTCGAGCTCCCGGTGGCTCCCGTGGGAACGCTCTGCGTCCGGCTGCGACCTCCTCTGCGTCCCCGTTCAGACTCCGGTGGCTCCCCGTGGGAACGCGGCTCTGCGTCCGCTGCGGACCTCCTCTGCGACTCCGCGTCGTTCGAGCCTCCGGTGGCTCCCCGTGGGAACGGCTCTGGCGTCCGCCGCTGCGACCCTCCTCTGCGTCCGGTTTCGAGCTCCGGTGGCTCCCGTGGGACGGCTCTGCGGTCCGGCTGCGACCTCCTCTGCGTCCCATTCGAGCGCTCCGGTGGCTCCCCGTGGGACGGCTCTGCGTCCCGCTGCGACCTCCTCTGCGTCCCGTTCGAGCTCCGGGTGGCTCCCGGTGGGAACGGCGTCTGCCGTCCGCTGCGCGACCTCCTCTGCGTCCCCGTTCCGAGCTCCGGTGGCTCTCCGTGGGAAACGGCTCTGCGTCCGCTGCGAACCTCCTCTGCGTCCCATTCGAGCTCCGGTTGGCTCCCGTGGGAACGGCTCTGCGTCCGCTGCCGCCTCCTCTGCGGTCCCGTTCCGAACTCCGGTGGCTCCGTGGGAACGCCTTGCGTCGGCGCGCTGCGACCTCCTCTGCGTCCCGTTCGGAGCTCCGGTGGCTCCCCGTGGGAACGGCTCTGCGTCCGCTGCGACCTCCTCTGCGGTCCCCATTCGAGCTCCGGTGGCTCCCGTGGGAACGGCTCTGCGTCCGCTGCGCTCCTCTGCGTCCCGTTCGAACTCCGGTGGCTCCCGTGGAACGGCTCTGCGTCCGCTGCGACCTCCTTCTGCGTCCCGTTCGAGCTCCGGTGGCTCCCGTGGGAACGGCTCTGCGTCCGCGCTGCCGCTGCGACCTCCTCTGCGTCCCGTTCGAACTCCGGTGGCTCCCGTGGGAACGGCTCTGCGTCCGCTGCGACCTCCTCTGCGTCCCGTTCGAGCTCCGGGTGGCTCCCGTGGGAACGCCTGCGTCCGCTGCGAACTCTCCATGGCTCGCTGCGACCTCCTCTGCGTCCGTTCGAGCTCGGGTGGCTCCCGTGGGACGGCTCTGCGTCCGCTGCGACCGCCTCTGCGTCCATCGAGCTCCGGTGGCTCCCGTGGGAACGGCTCTGCGTCCGTTGGGAGCTCCTTTGCCTGGCCTGGGAGAGCCGCCCTCTAAAGTCCGCGACCTCAGCGCGTCGAGGCCACACCGCGTCGCAACCCCACGTCGTCCCGCGAATGTAACTGGTGGAACACTCATGTACGCACAGTGCATATCGTGCTGCGACCTACCCGACTGTCGCGACGGTCCACTGGCCGTGACCGCCTCTACAACTACGCCAGACCCGACTAGTAGTGCTTACAAACAACGCTGCGACGGTGCCTCCTTCCACCTCGCCTACTTCCTCTACACGGTGTACTACCTACCGTTGATGTTCCTCTGCCGACGCGCCAAACTGTACGACGCGGCGTAAGAACCGTTCTAGCTGGTCCTACACTTCCTCCGACACCACCTCCAACTGTCGTTCCTCTACGCGGTCCCACTACGCTCACACAGGAGCGGTGCCGCTAACCCACTACACAGCTTGTCTCTCTTGTCGTACCTGGCCTTCCCAACGAGGGGCCAGGGCAGGGAGATGCTACTACAAAATCTAGGTACACCTACCATAATTCTCCACTTTTCGCGACCAAAACCAGGTGCGGGACACCTCTACTCAAAAACAACTGTGCCATAAAACGTTTTGGGCATTGCGCACCCCATCAACTCTCGCCAACCACACCCCGCCGAGAAAAATGTGAGGACGCGACACACATGGCGCATGCACATGAGTGGGGCCGCCGCACAACGAGCGTAGCCATACATACTGACTTTATCGGAAAAACACATGAAAAAATTTCGCCGTATATGCATATATAATATATATAATATATAATATATATATATCATACATAAA
>OESO01000144.1:85053-106971 GCA_900240985.1 Crithidia bombi | reverse complement strand
CACAGTGTCGCCGCGGAACTGGGGCCGGAAAGAGCAGCATCTCGCCGCCAGGCCAGCCGCCCACTCGTCACTGGGCACAGGCCCCGTCCGCACCGCCTGCCCGCCACCTCTTCCGCGTCACCGGCGTCATCTCCGTACAACGGCGGTGCAGCTGCCGTGGGTGGACCCAAACCCTCTGCCGTGCCTCTCCGCCAATGCAGCGCGGTGCCGGCCGCCAAACCCGTGCGTACGACGTGCACACTTCTTCATCAATATCAACGGGCCGACCGGACGTCAACCCCATCGTGGCTGGCGACCGCGCTGGCGCTGCGAATCCGCGCCGGGTGCCTCAGCCGCCACCGTTGCAACAACTCGCAGCACAGCCAGCCAGCCAACCGCGTCCGCCTGCCACCGCAGATGCGTTTCACCAGTGCGCCAATCGCCGCGCAGTAACGTGCAACTCGGCCTACGGCAACACAACTTCTAACAGCAAAGGCCTCAAGCCCGTCGAGCGGTGCCGCGGCCCAGACCCGTTTCACGCGGACATTGCGCCGTGTAGAGCCGATCATTGCCAAGTACGCAGAAACACCGACGAGTAAGGCCAAGGAGACGATCCACGCTTCTACCATGCGCCCGCAAGCAGGAGGCTTACCTGAAGAAGCAAAAGGAGGAGTTGGAGAGCCGCGAGCGCTCGCAAGACCTGCGGCCATCGCGAAACTGGGCGCCGTGCTGGAGAATCAACTCTGCCTTGCGGCTTTGTCGCCGACCAATGCCAACAACAACATCTATGCATCCGCCCGCCCCAGCCCTCCGCCAGTCGACGACCTGTGTGGGTGGTGGCCGCCTTACAGTGCCCCCAGACCACTCTCCCGCGAAGGATCTGGGCCAGCCCACAGTCCCGTGCCAAGTCGGAGGACGCGTCTCCCCGCAGCCGATCTCCGGTGTCGTCGCCGTCCGCGCGCCGCCCCCGCATGGCCGCTGGGTGCCGTTCGGAAGGGACCCGACGCAACAGCAACGGACAGCCGCAGCCGCGCAGTAGTCGTCCCACCACCCCACATCGTCAGTACGCGCCGCCTGCGCAGCGTGCGAGCAACGGGCTTTGCGGTGAGGCCCAAAGCCTGGTCAGCCAACACCCCTCGCCGCAAGGGGTCTATCGCAGTCCATACTCTCCATGCCTGGTCAGATTGATCAAGGACAGGCGCCTGGCTGGTGCTGCGTGCTGCCGCAGAGGGACGCGTGAGACGAGCTCTGAGCAGGCGTCATCCGTCCGCAGTCACCATCGATGCTAGCAGGCGTCAGCAGGCGAGCCTTCAACGCTGATGGCGCTCGGTGGCTAACCCGAAGCCAGTGAAGCACACCGTCGCATCGTCAAAATGAAGTCGTGCGCGGCGGCTGGCCGGCGGCGTGTGGTGGGCACAAGGATGGTGTTGCAGCCCGGCCCATTCCCCCAGGTGCGACGCTCACAGGAAGCGCTCACCGCGCTTGTGCCGGGGACGGTGATGACAGGCTGCGGCGCCGTCCTATACTGGTTGCCGCTGCTGGGAACGAAGCGCCGACTGCAGCCACTCGCACGCATCGGGTGCCAGCACTCAGCAACAACGGACTCTGCCAGGGTAGAGGGACATCTCTCTCTTGCTGGGTTTTTCGCGATCACCACCAGCATCAGCCATCACTGCGACGCTGCAGTCCACCCACCGTCCGCGTTTGCAAGACGACGAAATAGTGACGGATATGCCGCAGACTGCCCGAGTCGGGACCCAGACGCCATTCAACAGGCAGCGCGACCCCGCAAGCGCGACCTCACCAGGCGGCCGGACCACCTCTCGCGAACACGTCCTTCCTCGCGACGACGACGTCTACCCGACGGGCACGCGCGGTCGTTGCTTCCAGAAGCACCCGTCGAACATCCAAATGCCGTCAGACGGCCCTTCCTCGGCACCGTCACCACGCTCACCGCGCGTCGCTGTCCATGTGTCACGGCGAGCGGCTCAGGTCCGCCGCTCCTCTCGTCATCGCGAAACGCCACCGCACACGCACATACACGTTCACCCGGTTCTTGTGCTTCATGACTTCTGCGCGACGCAGGCCTGCTGCGGTGTTGGAGCGCTTGAAGCCACTCTTGCTGCCTGTCGTACTGTTGCTGCGCTCAAACGCGTTCTTCGACGGCTTGGGTGGAGAAGAGATCGTGGCGTTCGAATTGGTGCGCTGGAGGGAGCTGCGATCGCTGCCCTCTGTGGTTTTCTGGCACACACCTCGTGGGGAAACGGGCCCAGTTGCACGGGGTGGCAGCGTTGGTGGCGGGCTGCTTGGCACCGGTGGAGGCGTGCCACGGGCGGAGGCCTTTTTGAGTGGTGTGGTGGAGCGGAGCGGCGTGCTGCTGCTGCTGCCGGCCGTCTTCGTCGACTTCGCGACGCGTGCCGATGACAGCGGCCCCCTTGACGAGTTGGATCGCTTAAACTCCATCGCGCACGCTGAAGTAGATTGCCGGGTAGTTTGAAGGGTTGCCTCTCGCGGTTGTTTGAGTGTGTGTGTGTGTGTGTGTGTGCGTGGAACGGGCTGTTTTCGCTCTTCACGCGGGACGCTGCTGGAAATGTACACAGAAAATGAGGGAAGTTGATAGGGGCAGCAATGTGAAACAGGAGATGATAATCAACGCTAAAAAAAAGACAATGTTGAGCGCACTCAGAGGATGAAGTACAAGGTCGAGGCTACCAGTACGCTGCAATGGTGAAAAGGGAAGCCGTCCTGTAAACAATAACAGCAACGACAAAAAAGAGCAATAAACGATGGAGATTATTCGCTGTTTGAAAAAAAGAGAGAGGGTGCGTCGAGACGACAGCTGTGAAAAGCGTACCGGGAGCGGTGATCAGCGAACCACAGCGGGAAAAAACAGCAACAAAGAAAAGAGAGATTGCCGCACACAACGACGATGTTTCTCCGCTGAGGGAGATGGGAGAGAATATACAGATATAGATGTATATAGATAGATAGATATGTGTGTACAGTGAAAGAGAAGGAGTGTTTGTGTGGCTAGAAGAAAAGTACAAGAGAATACTACAAGAGTACAAACGTGAGTACACAAAATGAATGGTACAGAGAGTTGACTACAAAGAAAAAAACAGGGCCTTTTTTTCGATTGGCTTGCTAGTTTTGTGCGAGAGAGAGTGAGAGTGGGGGCGTAAGTGTGGTACAGATTGGAATCTAAAAGGAGGAAAAAGGTAGTGATAAGCAGAAGGAAAAAAAATGAGTCTAGGGCAATTAGGCGCTCCTGGTGGTTGTCGATGACGCACGTCCAGTCTCCGCAGTCGTGATGTCTCCGTAGCGACCTGACAAGAAAAAAAAAACGACGTGACGACGGTGTAGAGAGGAGCGAGGGGGGAGGGAGGGAGGGAGGGAGGGAGGAAGGTGAAAAAGCAGCGTACAGCAAACAAACAAAAAAATGAGAGTGTGTATTGCCGAACACAAAGGAGTGTGTGTTGGTGTGTGTGTGTGTGTGTATATATATATAATGTTAAATGAGACAGAGGCACCTATTTTTGCTGGGCCACTTTGGGAAATCTCACCTGCAACGCAACCCCGTGGACAAGGAGGAACCAGAAGAGCAAGAAGATGAAAACAAAGGGAGCGGAGAAACGCTTTGGATGAAAGGTGAGTGGGTCACTAGCGGAGGGGAGGGCACAGGTTGCCTGTCTTGTGGTTGAGTCGGTGTGCTTTGATGGGGATGGGAGAAAGGACACCACGCGTGCAACAACGCAGCCGGTCGAGGGTCAATAGATAAAAAAAGCAATCCGGAAAGTGAGAGAAGGATGGCGAAGGGTGGGAGCGAGCGTGTGTGAGAGTTAGGTGGCAGGGTAAACACACGAGCAGTTATCGTCGTTAGAATCAGTGTTGCTCATGAGGAGGGTATCTGAGGAATTCGGTTCTTGCGGACGCGCGTGCATCGCACCGGAGCGGAGTGCGGAGCCCCGACACACGAAAAAAGAAAAGAAGTCCCTCTTCCTCTTTTGTTTCACCGCAGAAAGGTGGGGGCCTTGACGAAGGCCCGCTGGCGCTGCAAGAAAGAAGTGGAAGAAAAGGCTGATGCAGTGGTGCTGGGTGACCGGCAAGCGACACACACACACACGCACACACATAGAAACACACATAGAAAAAAAAATGGCGATCAAAGCGCCCATTCGATTCTTCTTTTTTCTTTCATCTTTCCTTTTTTTTATGCGAATAAAAAGGAGAAGAGCCGACGCGCTCAACGGTGGTACAGGGTTTTTGTTTTCAGATGTGTTGCACAAGCAAAACAGAAAAAAGAGTGCGCACGATAAGAGAGGTGTACAGAGATAAGTGATGTATAGAAACAAACGACAAACACCAGAAAAAAAGATAATCATAGCATTCAGCAATGGTGCACCATCTCTATGGCGCAAACCAATAAGAAAGAAGTGCTGTGGCACGCGTAGAGCCGGTTGGAGTGCAAGGCAGCTGTCGAGCTGTCGAGGCACGGCGACACGACTCGCGGATGTCAAGCGTGTATAAGCAAAAGCTTGTCCAGTTCTGCGCGGCGATAAAGGAGCGGAGAAGGAACCAGCAACGAATACAAAGACAAAAAAAAAGACAACGAAGAAGGCCATCAAACCGTGCAGCAGCAACGAGCCTGCAACGAATCCCTCCTTCAAGGGTCTAGTGATACTCCCGCAAACACACACACACACACCACGCACATCACTCACAAAAGCCTCTCCAGCGGGCCTCTCACACACGAGGGTTGCAACCGCCGTCTTGTAGTCTCGGATCACAAAAGCAACAGCAAAAAAAAAACCACGCACTTACCCTCTCGTGAGAGCTGAAAGGGGGAGGAGGACAACGCCATCTGCGAAGTAAGACAGTCATCGAGGCGTGTGTGAGTGTGTGTGTGTGTGTGTGTGTTTGTGTGTGCGTACAAAGGAAAAGAAAACAGCAATTCGACCCACATTAGCACCCACACTCACATGCACAAACAGTTATATACACATGCATGGCATCCGCCGCTTCTGTGACAGCCTGACAGGTTTATCCAAAAGCTGGTGTGCCCCTGTTGTTATTGTGGTGGTGGCGGTATTTGCCTTTCTTTTTCTTTCTTTCTGTTCTCACCCCTCTTGGCGGAGCACGAGTAGAGCGTGACGGGCATAGGCGGCGGATGGGGCGGAGGAAGAGGGCAGGGGGCCGCGGCGGCGGATGTAGCGGGTGGGTACGAAGAGGGCGGCAGCACCTCCCTCCTCTCTTTCCTTCTCCTCCTCCGTCTCCCGGCTTTGCTCTATTTTGCACGCGTGTCGCCGTAGTGCTTCACCATGTAGTCACGCGTCAGCTTCGTTGTCGTGACGGACTGCGAGGCGCCTTGAGAGCCGAAGGTATTCATAATCTTTGACACTACCCTTGGCAGGGAGGTGTTGAGCACGATGGTGAAATTGTCCACCAACACGCCGTCGTTGACGGGGTAGTACAGCAGCATCGACCGCACCTTCGCCGTGGCGTCCGTCTTGGCAATGTGGCGCTTCGTGCGCTCCAACATGAGCACCTTGGCCGGCACCATCCCATCGCACACGGCTAGTGACTGCAGGACGGCCGGGTCGGTGATTTCCGACACCCTGAACTGAATGGTGAGGCTGAAGATGAAGCGGACGATCGTCATGGTCAGACGGAAGGTGTCCTCAAACTCGCAGTCTTGCACCTTGTTCTCCGACGGCTGGCACGCCTTCTGGTACTCGGGGGACACCATCAGGTCTTTGGAGATGTTTCCCACGGTGATGCCGGGCAGCAAGTACATCGTCTTCACCATGATGGCAATGTACTTGGAGGTGTCAGCGGGGTTGTTCATGTCCACCTTGGGTGTGTTGTTTTGCGTCACCTCATCTTCGAAGACGCTGAGGTTGATGATGGCCTCCGCGATCGCCTTCGTCTCCTGGTCCACCTCCGCGAGGGAGCTGCAAATGAAGCGAAAGATGCACTTGCCCTCGTTGAGATACGATGCCCCCTTGTCCGTCGACAAAAAGTCCCACGTACTGTTCTCCACATGCGCGCCAGGGCACGTGTGCGCATCCACGTCGCGTGCTGTCAATGCCAGCAGCTCGTACTGCTCTACCTTCGCCCCGGGCGGCGGCTCCAGCCGTGAGCGCGACACGCTCATCTCCAGCTGTGCGTCCTTGCGTCCCGCCGCACTAGTGTTGAGGTTTGGCGAGCTCGGCGGAGAGAAGTCCTCCCTGCCCGCCTTGTTATTCGTGGTGATGTTGTCGGAGAGGTGCGCGCTGGACCTGGACGTGCCGGAGCCGGCCATGGACAGGGAAGGATCCACCAGCACCCCAGGGGCGTGGATCACAAGCACCGGCTGTCGTGTTGGGAGCGTCGTGGGCGTGTTCTTGGCGTGGGCGGTTGGCGCGCTCGCGCCATAGGCGCCCTTCACCTTCCCAGGCGACGCCGCCGACCCCGCAGGCGTGGCCGCCGCGGCACTCCACGGACGACGACGCTGACGCAGCGTGGGCACCACCTGGCAGCAGGCGAGCTGCAGCAACGTGGAGTCGACCCGCCACGTACCCTCGATATTTTGACGCAGCACAGATTCCACCTCCTGCAGCCGTGCTACCCGGTCCTGCAGCGTCGCCCCACCCGCGATGTACGTCAGATCCTCATGTGTGATCGTGTTACCGGTGGCGGCGCTGCCGAGCATGGACTTGTTGCCATCGAGGGAGATGCTTGGGCTCAGCATGCTCTCCTCTAGCAGACTCTGCTTCCCGTTGCCCTGCTCCGCCAGGCGTGCCACGTTCGTCATAAACTCCCGCACAGCGCTCTTGTCAACCGCCTTGAAGCTGTTCGTGAAGCTCATGTTATTAATTGCTGCGGCGAGTGGATCAAAGGAGGCGTTCCGATCTGGTGCCATGCTCATGTCCCGCACGGTGTGCATGCTGGCGTCGAAGAGGGTGCAGCTCATGTTATTCAGCGCCGGCGGCACATTCAGCTTCCCGTCACCACCGCATGCAGCCACCGCGTTCTCCGGCACAATCATGTCAAACGCGACGGGTTGCACATGCAGCGCACGCGCGGGGACATCGTGGAAGTCCTTGTTGGCCCCTCCCTTATTCGCCGCCTTCGCACTCGCGAGGCCGTCGCCACGCTTCGCAGCACCGCAGCAGCTACCCATTTTTCTTTCTTTTCCTTCGTGTTTCTGTTTGTTTTGGTGGTTTGTCGTGGCTGGAATGCCCGATGGAGAGGCGGCGTGAGAGAGAAACGCTAAAAGGGTAAAATAATAATAAGCTGAGTCGTTGCTCAGAGCGACGCGAGGACCTCAACGCACACACAAACGTCGACTGTGCAAACGTCGCTCTTTAGGCGAAACGCACGTCAAACGGATTTCTGATGCAGTGGGGATTTTTTGTCAAGATGGGCCGCGCCGGTGCTTCTTCGCAGGTGTATAGAGGAAGCGATGAAGTCGACTAGAGATGTGAGCGTGCGGTTGGGCCACGTCTGCTTTTTTTTTTCTGTGCGTGTTTTGAGATGCAGCGTTGCTGCTGGTGGTGATAATGGTGACGATAGGTAGCAATGGCAGACAAACAGAGCGACAGGTAAACAAACAAACAAACGGGAAGGCAGGATAAGGTGAGGTGATATATATATATATATATATATAGGGAGAGCCTCACCCACGACTTGCCTACGTTAAGACGTCGTGAAAACCCTACACAAGAGAACAAAACAACAGAAAAGGAGAAAGAGAAAAGCGAAGTCGGGGTGCCGCCCGTCGCCACCGTAGCAGACGTTAGAAGAGAGAAAAAAAGGGAGGGAAGAGATGAGGGAACCTTCTTTTTTTTTTTTTACGTGTATCGGGGGAGGAGGGGGGGGGGTTGTGTGATTGTGTTTAACGACACTGCGTGAGGGGCTGAGGAAAGGAACGGGGACGAAGGAGGGAGGAGGGAGGTGCTCCACAGTTGTAAATGCAGTGGTGCCTCTCTTGAGCGTGAGACGTGGTTTAGATTGGGTACGGGTAAGAAACGAGAATGAGCAAAACGACGAGAAAAAAGCAAGAGAGCTATAAAAAAAAGAAGACTGCTTTACGTTCCGCAGATGATGCTGAATGCGATTTTTTATCGTTCAGCTCCTCTCTGTGCGTGCGTAGTGTTGTGTATGGAAAGTCTGCCTTACCGCGTTAGACGAGAAAAGAGAGAGGGAGGAGAAAAGAGAGAACGGTAGACACCTAAGTACGTCTGCAGAGGACCGCTGTTTTTGCGCTCAACAAAAGAGCCGCCCCAAACGGAAAGTTCTTTTTTTCTGGTGACTGGAAAGGTACACTTCGTCGAAGCATCTCCGTGGCTTCTCCGTACTGCGGCCCACCCCATCCACCCCCTCTCCGTCCCCTGTCAGCTATGAAAGAGGGGGTGCTACGGGTGGCTGTGCCGCCAAGCACACAGGGGAACGAGAAGAACAGCACAGCGTGAGCAGAAAAAGAAAAAAGAAGTCACGACCCACAAACGCTCGTTTTTCTCTCTTTCTTCGCTCACCTTCTCTCGTTGCACGGCCACAACGTGGTGGTCTCCGCTCCACCCCTACCCCCCCCCCGTGCGGTTTTGCTTCCATCCGCTTGCTTCCACGCTTTTTTGCTTTCCCACGCGCTCCGTCGCGCTCCGCTGCCAGAGAAAACGGCGGTGGACCTCCGCCGAGTCGTGACGTGGTTACAGCGGCGTTTAGGAGCTGAATGAACCCCCCCTCCCCCACACACACACACACGCATACACAAAGAAAAAAAAATGCCAAACAACAACGAAAGGAAGCGAAAAGAAGGAGGGGAGTGGGGAGGGCTGAAGATCGCACAGCCGCCCCACACACACAGCAGTCGTAAATGCCTCCACGGCAGCAGCATCAACAACAAAAAGAAAAAGAACTGCAGAACGATCGAAAAGTGTGCTGCTGTTCCGAATCGTTCGGAAGAGCTACGTGGTACCTCGACACCTCACGTCACACAACCGATTCCCTCCTGTCGGTGGTGTTGAGAGATAAGGAGATGCGCGGTGCACTACCCCGCTGCGTAAATTACACACAAAAAAAGGAGGAGTAGAGGAAAGCCGGAATGACTCTTTCAGCCCTGTGCTTACGGATTCGACTGCTCCACCACCGGTTCCATCAGCTCCTTCGGCACATCGAATGGTACCCGCGCCACCACCTCGTCAGCCTCCACAAAAACTAACCGCGACGGCGTATGCCCAGGTGGCGCAGCACCGCCACTGCCACCCGTCCCGTCCACGGCACTCACGCCAACCATTCCACCACTACCACTACCATTGCTTCTGCTGCCGCCGCTGCTGCCGTTGTTATTGCGGCCACTGCCGCCCTCCTCGCCACTCTTTTTGGCGCCGCTGCTCGCCGTCGTCTTGTTGCCCTCCAGGATGTAATGGATGATCGCCTCGGAGTGAAAGTAGCCCCATGGGATGATCACCTCCCCATCCACCTCGTTTTCAAACCATCCCTCGCAGTAGACACGCGCTACGTGTGCCACCTTGCGCTCGCGATGCTTTCGAATTATGGGAAAGGTCCCGAGTTGGCTCACCGCGACGCTCGACGGAAGACTCTCGCCCAGGGAATGCAGCCGGGCCGACTCCTCTTCCAGGAGCTTCTGCACCTCGTGCATGTTCAGATCCGCGTTGTTGCGCAGGTTCAACCCGCATGTCGAAGCGAGCTTTGGCTTTAGGTAGCACTCCTGCAGCCGCACGGTGGACTCGAGAGTTTGCAGCAGGTCGTAGCGCACGTCCAGCTCCTGGCAGATCTCCCGCATCACCTCGGGGGAATAGAGAGTGTTGTCGTTCGCCTTCGCAATCATCGTCTGTTGAAGATCTTTGTTCCGCATAATCGCAGCGTACTCCTCCATCTGCTGCTTTCCCGCAGCGTCGCTGTCGCAGATGCCCTCAAGAAGCACCACGGTATCCTTGTTGCGTCGCACCGCCTGGTTCACGTACTCGAGGACGCGGTCGTAAAACCTCACGCTGGCCACGTGCAGGGTGGGGATGACGGTGATCTTGGGAAGGGCGAGGTGCGCCTGGACATGCGGGGGGCCCACCTCTGCCGCGTTTGGGGACTTGGCCAGCACCTGCGTCCACCGACTACCCACCACCACCAGCTCGTCATACGCAGAGCACAGCAAACGGCTGCGGAAGAAGGACATCCGCTGCACTGCCTAGCTGTATATATGTGTGTGTGTGTTTGCGCGTATGTGTTTGTGTGTGTGTGTGTGTGTGTGTGTGGTGTGTTGTGTGTGTATGTACCAATGAAAGACACTTCTTGTGCGTGAAATGCCACGTAACGTCCCCACGGCCGTTTCCGGAGCCAGCACTGTGAGGGAGAGAGGAAGGGGTGGAAATGGGAAGGCGTAAGAAGAGGCGTCAGTATTTGTTGCAAGGGAAGCAGCGACGTCGTTGCGGTCGTGTTATGGGACGCACGCTGCACGGCAACCACGATATCCCTCCACCTTGAAAACAGTCGTTGTTGCTTCTTCTGTTCTCTTCTACTTGTTGAGATGAGAGAGAAAAGGGAGAGGGAGTGAGTGCTGGAGAGAAACACGAAAGCACGAAAGTTGGAGAGAGGACCAAACACGCCGACGGGTTTTTCATCGACGCAGGCTGGAGTAGTCATTGACGCCGTCACCCCCACCACCACCACCTCCACCTCCCTTCCTTTTGAAAGGGCAGCCTGCATACCACGTGCAGTGATCTGAAAGCACCCTCAAGAAGAAAGAGACGGAGAACAAGCACTGCATAAAAGTGAAGCAGCAGCTTCAATCGCAAGAGCAGAGGAGTTTCGGGCAGCGGTTGCTTGATTTCTCTTCTTTTGTAGTGTCGCGTTGTCCCATCATGTGCTTTTACGCTCTTTAAGAAAAAAAAAGACGATTTAGCGCGCGTGCGTTGATGTGATGATGATTAAGTGACAACGGAGGAGATGGAGACTGTCCAACCTACGTCTCGCCGCACGGGTGTATACGTATGGGTGAGCGTGTCAGATGTACCGGCGCACCTTGGGGATGACGGCAGAGGAGAGCCGTCGCTGGTGCTCTGCGCGGAGCTGGGTCAGCGACCGCAGCTTCGCCTCTAGCGCCAGCGCCGTCTCAGTCGACAGCCGGCCAATGTCCCGCGTGATCAGCTCCTGAACGGCCGCCGCGACCACCGCGTCCTGCAAGGCGGCGTTGCCAAGGTGGTTTGCCTGCTCCAGCACCGCCATGAGGAGCTCGAGGGAGGCGTTTTTCATGTTGGCAATCAGCTTATTCGAGACGAGCTGTAGCACTCGTCGAGACTGAGGCAGAAAGCGCAGGAGCTGCGCCATCGCTGCCGGCGACGACGACGTCCCTGCCGCAGTCGAGGCAGCAGCAGTGTTGGTCGCCCCCCACTCTAGCTGCGCCACCGCGCCTGCGTAGAGCTCGACAATTTCCATCTGAGAGGCAATCGAGACGTACGCCGACGCGCTTTCCAGCGTGGTGATCAGCTGTGCGGAGAGACCCTCGCAGACGTGCTGCAAGGTGGCAAGGTTCTGGGCAGCGACCTCACGCTCGACAAGGTGCTGACGTGTCGCAGCTGAGGAGGTGAGAGAGCGGCCAGCTGAAGACACGACAGGCGACCCACCCGCTGCGGTTGCCGCTGCACCCCCCTCCTGGAGAAGAGGAAAAGGCGTTGGAAGAGGGAGGTGGACACCTGCGACGATGGACTCCGCCTGCAGGTCGGCTGAGAGAACGCACAGTGAAGCAAAGTTGTCCATGTAAAGCTGGAACACCGCGAGCAGCTCGGCGGGAGTGAAATCGGTAGACAGAAACAACACACGATCGGCCATCAGCCGTGTCAGCTCCAACGAGAGGGAATACGAGTGCCGCACCGCCGTGAAGAGGAGGGCGGTGGAGCGCGGGCACGTGTGGGTGAGGTCGCGCGTGAAGGCCTGCAACAGGCGGCGCTGCACCGACTCCGTGAGCACGTCGTCGTTGCCGTCGTCATTCGCTTGCAGACTCGTATATAGGACCGCGATGTCCATGCAGCTCAGCTCATCCACATGCTCCAACGCGCGCTGGCGGGGCGACGACACGCGTTCTGTCATGCGCAGACGCACCTGCGGTGGCGCCACGCTCCACGTATCTAGCACCTCCACGCACTGTGAGGGTGAAAGCTCTTCCTGGTGGTCTGTTAGCTCTACCAACACCTTCTCGACGAGCTCCGCGGGCGTCTCGGCGCTGCAGGCGTGGCACACCTGCAGGCACTCGTGTGTCGTGAGATCCGCCACAACAGGGATCAGTGCGGCGGCGACACGACGGTACAACTCGCTCTCCTGCCGGCGTAGCTGCGGCATGCAGATGAAGAGCGACACCAGCTCAATCGCCTCCAGCGCTTCCAGCTGCAGGAACAGTTCCGCGAGAATTTTGTCCACCTGTGCGGCGTCCCAGAAGCCGAAAAAGGCGGCACACTGCAGGATTGCAATCATGTCACCCAGTGGGGCGGCCCGCAGGTCACACAGCTTGCCCGTGAAGTACTTGTACTCGCCACGGAGAAGGTTGCGCTCGTGAAAATCGCGAGTATCCTCGTAGCGCGCCTTAACACGCGCCATGCGGCGTGCGATGTGGGCCAGCGGGACGGGACGCTCGGAGAGGAGGTAGCTGCGCTTGGAATGCTCCAACTCCGTCAAGGAGCTCTGACGCCAAAAGACGTAACCGGGGGTGCGTTTGCTGAGCACCCGAGCAGTCTGACGGAGCATCTTTTTGTTGTTGTTGTTTTTTCGCTTTGACTTTGGCTTTCAGCTCGCCACTGAACAGTATCAGAAAAAAAGGGGGGCGGGGTCAACCGGAAGGAAGTGAACGGCAGACGGACGCGTTTGTGTGCAGATGTGTGAGATTTTCAGAAAAGGGAGGTGCGTTGCATAGACATGGAGGAGCTAAGAACAGGCGCAAGTCACTGTGTGAGGGGAGGGGGGGGGGTGAGAAAGAAAAGGGAACACTTCAAGAAGGGAACGGACCAGAAAAGGCGCTCTCCCCTTCCCTTCCCTCTGACGCTTTTATTCCCCGTGGCTCTTAACGCGATGAGGAAGGGACGGCAGTACGGGCATCCACCGCCCTCCGCCACCCGGTACAGTACGCACCGCTGCACCGTCGGCTGCACCGTCGACGACGCCACGGTGGGACAGCGAGAGAGAGCAGGACCAAGCGGAAATAGAATACACGCCGTGTACCCTTCACCTCCCTCTCCTCTAAAAAGAGAAGGAAGAAGCACGGCCACTTATCGCGGCTGCTCTTGTCTTGGCAGTTGGATGCCTGGAAAGACCCAAAGCGCCGCACTGTACAAAGGGAAAGCGATGTATCACAGCAGCACTTGCACCTCTTTTTTTCTTTGTGTGTGTGTGTGTGTCATGGCGACGCGAGGCGAGAACAGAAAGAAAGAAGGGAGCTACAGACAGGCCCCACCACACAAGAGGGATTCCCAAGACGGGTCAGCACTACCGAAGCTCGCGATCGGGGATGAGCACAAATGGCAGGGCAGAGAGCCTCTCCAGCAGCGGTCGCAGCTCCACCGACGGCGCGGCATCGGGCGGGTACAGGAGGCACAAGACAGGATTGTACAGCGTCCACAACACACCCGTGCCGCCGCCACCCGTCCATGCCTCATACCCGTTCGAGGGCGGAAACAGCGCACACACGAGGGGGTACAGCTGCCGGCGGTTGAGGCACTCCCGCAGGAAGACACGCACGCGCAGGTCATCCAGCTGCTCGTCAGAGAGCGTCTGCAGCTTCGTGCCGTTACGGCCGTGTGCGTCCGTTGTGTCAGTCAGGGCCTCCACCAAGTCCATGATGGGCAGCACCTCAGCTGCGGCCAGGGTGCGGGAGCTGGTAGCGAGCATCTTCTTCAGCGCTTTCACCACGTCCCACAGTGTGCGGGTGCGCACGAGCTGGTAGCGCCGCACCAGGCCGCAGGAGAGGAGTGACACCAGCGCGGGCAGCAGGGAGGCCTCCACAACAGCCCCCACCTCCGGGTATATGTGCTCGTCAAAGTACGAGGCACTCGTCTGCGTAGGAGCCGGCGCAGGGCCGTGCGCGCGCAGCTGCCGTGTGAAGTAAGAGGCGACGTCGCGGACGGCTTCTTGGAGGCGACGCAACGCCTTCGCGCTGTGCTTCTCACGAGCTGCGGCCGAAGGTGCTTCACCCGCCCCTGTCCGTGGTGTCGCGCTTACCGGTACCTCCACGGCAGCGGAAGATAGCGCAAAGCTACCGGACAGGGTTTGCGCCAGCGTCGGTGGCGGGAATGAGCGGCGCTGCTGCACAGCGGCAGCCCCTGGCGGTGGCGGCTGCGTCGCCGCTAGTACCCCGCCACTGCTGCCTGCCCTCTGCAAGTCGCCTGGATGCGAAGAGGGAGCAGGAGGGAGAGGGGGAGCCGAACTCCACAGACGCGGTGGGACGGGCACCTCAACAGCAGTGTTGCCCGGAAACAGACACGCCATCGCCAGCGCCTGCACAGAGGTGGCTTGCCATCGCAGGGCATCACACACGTGCGCCGCAGCGAGCAACGCGCGCACCGCCTCCGGCCGTGCCAGCAGAGAGTCCGGCAGCAGCAGCGCACGACGGCCGCGCTCGCCGAGCTG
Organism: Crithidia bombi; assembly: GCA_900240985.1. Taxonomy (NCBI): domain Eukaryota; phylum Euglenozoa; class Kinetoplastea; order Trypanosomatida; family Trypanosomatidae; genus Crithidia; species Crithidia bombi. The sequence goes on along the minus strand of OESO01000144.1, from coordinate 92,385 downwards.
CATGACGCCGTCCACGACACACGCCATGCGGTGGGAGAAGAAAAGAAGGGCCAGCAGCACCGCGTCGGTCCGCTGCCGCGCGGCGTCGCTGTCGTCGGTGCTGCGATAGAGGCGCTGGAAATCGCTCGATAGACGCGTCACGTACGGGGCGACGTACTCGCCGTCGGTGTTCTCGTTGCCCATATCGCGCACCAAGTCCCACACCGTACGCGGGGTTTTGATGAGGAGCCCGCTGGGTCGCAACTGGTGCTCCAGCACCGCCCTCCAGGCTTGAAGAAAAGGGGCACAGAAAGTATTATCAGCTGCGATACTCATGGCCTGCTCGGTGTCGGTGGCTCCGCTAACGTCGTCATCGTCGGAAGCAGATAAAGCAGCAGAGTGTTGTGTTTCGGCGGTGGCAACGGCGCTGTTCACCAAGGCCACCGTTGCTGCGTAGAGTCGCTGCAGCACCGCCTTCGCACTGGGCATGGCAGCGGGGATCGTCTCCGCAACGCACGCCACGCCCTCCATCTCCTTCAGCACCTTTTCTACTCGCGGCTTCTTGACCGGGGCACGATCCGTCGCACCCGCAGCAGCAGCTTCAGCGGGTACCTCTTCTTCCCCTGCAGTGAGAGGAGCCGCAGACACAGTCGCTGCACTCTGCGCCAACACTTCTTTTTTGTCTGTTTCTTCGGTGTCCGCAGGGGCCACCAACACACGCCGCCAGGGATCCACCACGATGGAAGCAGGGGAGGACGTGGTGGTAGACGCAGAAGCGTCATCGGCGTTCGTCTGTTGGGGACAGCGCTGTGCTATTGACCTCCTTGTCGTCATCGCTGCGACAGCACGACGGGCCGCCTCCACGGCAGCATCGGTGAAGTTCACTTCCTCGGCCTGCCGCAGCGACGCCTCCAGCAACTCGCGGCTGTGCAGCACCGCCGCCGCGTGCAGACGTCGGTGTAGTGCTGCCACCCAACGCTGGTGACGGCGGGCACGCTGCCACTGCACGCGAATTTGATCCACGAGGCGCGGCATCGCAGCGCTGTCGTGGTGCTCCTGGATGTAGGCCACGAGGCCGCCTGCATCGAGGGTCGCGATCAGCACCCCCACCTCCGCTGGAAGGGCCAGCGGTGCCGCATCGACATCGCCGTCCTCCGATGCCGCTCTCGTGCCCGCCGCACCAGCCGACGCCTCTGTGAAGCGCGATGTCACAGGCATGTAGGAGCCGTCGCTACCGTTGGTCCGCCCGTAAGGGTCGGCCCCGCCCCGCGCTCGCTTGTCGAGCAGCCGCTGCGCTCGTGCAGCTACCGTCTGCAGCCTCGACACCAACTCCGCTAAAGTCGCTTCAGCCTTTCCTGCGGCTGCTGCAGGACTTGCGGTACGATGCTGCGAGCCCTGCGTGGGAGAGGCAAACGACGACGGTGCAGAAAGTCCGTAGCGGGCCGCTGCCTCGATGATCCACCGCTGCAGGTGCACGCACCGTTTGATGCCCAGGCGGATGAAAGCATCCGCCTCGGTGTCCGCGTTGGCAAGCACCGCGTCTAGCTTCGACACAAGTTGGTCTACTTGACTGCCCCACAGCTCCAGTGCCCTGCGCTGACGCCGCTCCTGCAGCGCCGCCTCACACCGTTGGCGACGTGTCGCTGCACGCTGCGCCGCGAGTCGTCGCTTTTGCAGCTCTCGCTCGTGTTGCTGTTGCGCCTTCAGCTCCTTCTTTATCATTGTGTGCCGCAGCTGCAGGCGGTGCTGCTGCTCTGTCAGCATCGCGTGCTCCATTGCAAGGACGGACTGTGTGCCGTGGTGCAGGAAGGGGTGAGGTTGCGCCACAACCTGTTCCTCTAACTCGACACACGTGGCGAGCATTGCGGCGACGATGCTTGGCGTCCACGTCTGCTGCCGCTGATGCGTCTGTCGCGCAGCGATAAGCGCCTCCACGGCTCGGGCGAGGTGCTGCTGCTCCTCCACCTTCGATGGCGTAAAGGCGTCTTGTACCGTCGCAACCGCCCGATGCAGCGCAGACACCGCCGCCTCTCGCCCCTTCGCGTCTTCAGCCGAGCCTGTTGCTTGCGGTGCGGCGGTGTTGTCGCTGTCGCATGCGTCCAGCACAGACAAGGCGAACGTCACTGCACCGCGGATAAGGGCAGTTTCGCCTGTCACGACGGACCGTGACAACGCCAGCTGCGCAACCCGCACGTTAAGCCGCAGCCGCACCGCAGGGGAGCGTACCACCATCGCCTTCACCGCTGGTCTCCACTCCATGCCGACTTCGCCCGCGGCCTGCTGCAGCAGCACCCACTCACCCACCGACATCATCGACAGGCGCTGCTGGTTCGCTGGATCGCAAATCAGTCGCTGGATCTGCATGCGCTGCACCAGCACACGCACCACACGCACCGTGTAGCCCAAGAAAGCGTCGTCGAAGCCGACACGACGTGCCTCGTGCAGGAGGTCCAGCAGCGCCGCCTCCAGCTCCACAAAAGACGTGCCATTGGCGCCATGGGGCCGATAGCGGTAGCGTTGCACGCCGCTGAAAATCGAAGTCAGACACGCCCGACGGGCCAGATAGCCCTCGTAGACGCGCGTCTCCTCCTCTACGAGCAGTCGCAGGTCGGGCACGGCGGATGCGCGCTGCAGCGCCGCCCTAAACACGGCGGGATCGGTGCTTGACGTCGCCTCCATAAGGGCTGTAGCGCTCGCCTCCATTTCACGGTAGTTCCGCAGCAGACGCTGCGCCCGCTGCATCTCCTCGAAATCCTCGCTCGTCAGCCCAAAGCGGAAGCAGCGTCGCTGCACAAAGTAAAGGAAAGACTGCCGCTCCGCCAGCGCCGCACGCATGCGACCCCACGTTGACCGCTGCAGCATGTTGCCGCCGCCGTTGACGCTAGCGGCGGATGACGGAATTGGGCGGCGGTCTTTACGAGCGGCGGCCTGTGCGCGTTCAAAGCTGGCGATAGCGCGCTGCAGGCACCGCAGATGCCACTGCTGTGTTTGATGGCGGCACTCCGCGGCGGGACGGCTGCTCTGCAAGTCATTGAAGTACGCCGGTTTTGTCAGCGTGCCGAGCGCAGCGACGCAAGGAACCTGCCGCACCGGGAGGCCGTAGTCGTCGAGGGTGTGGCTGCCCTGGCGCTCGTAAGGGAGGTAGTGGCCGTAGTTCGTCCACTCCACGTAGGCCTCCTGCAGCCGGGCCACCACCTCAGCTCCACGTCCTTCGACACGGAAGTACATGTCGTACTCTGACGGCACCGAGAGCAGCAACGTGTCAGGGTCGTGCAGGCCAACAGCAATCCCTGTGATGTCCGTCAAGAGGGTCCGCCGCACCACCTCAAATCCGCCCTTGGTGCAGTGGTAGATCGCCACGTTGGTCAGCACAAAGATGTAGGACTTGTAGAGGTGGTTGTTCTGACGTCGCATCTCCGCCCCGGGGTCCTCCCCTAGGCGGCCACCGCACTTGCGCAGCGTGGCCGAACGCACCCGCCACGCCACGCCGGAGAAGTACATCGTGTTGTCGCCAAAGCGGCGGCAGGCATCGGCCACGTCTGGGATGAAGGCCATCCGCAGCCTGTCGCTGGGGAAGCTGTACGGCGTGTAGCGCAGCGCCACAGTGGGGAAGGGGTCAAAGACAGTCCGCTTCAGCGCCATCGCGAGGTTTTGCGCACGCGGCGCCGCATACAGGGGTAGGAATTGCATGTGGTCTGTGTTGCCGTGGCGGTACCGGGCGTAGCAGCCCATTGCCGCCGTCATCACATCCAGCATCGTCTGCGCGTTCTCCAAGTGGAAGAGGTAGTCGACGGGGTGCGTGCGATTCGTCAGCAGTGCCACCGAGGAGCCTTCCGTGCTGTGGCACCGCACCACCGCGGCCACGGACGACCACCCTACCATTTCCATAATCAAATCATCGTCCTTTCCTGCACCACCGCTGGCACCACCACTGCTGATGTGGTTCACCGCCACACTCAGCCGACTCCTCGCCTTACCCCTCACCGTCGTCGAAGCTTCGATGCCGCCCCCCGATGGCGGGCCCCCCGCAGCCGTAGCAGAACTGGAAGCGGCAGCCGCAGTCGCAGAGGCGATGCCGTTGCGCAGAAGCAAGAAGCCCTCTGAAGTAACACACACCGCCCGTGGCGTACCCATCTCTTTCACCACACTCGCGTGCATGTCGAGTGCGGACGGCTTCGCCAGCGTCGCGCACTCCTTCGCGTCCAGCAGGCGGCACGCCGCGGAGAGAGAGATTTCACCAACACGCATGCGAGTCGAAAAGGTAGTCCGCAGCCGCAGCGTATCCCAGCAGGGGAGACCGGCGGAGGCCTCGTACTGCTTCCACAGCGCCACCGCGTCGTCGTAGTCCTGCAGCACCTCCTCCACGAAGCGGAACTGCGCACAGAAGAGGCGGATGGCCTGCGAGTTGCGGAAGTCGCTTTGGAGGTGGTGGTGGAAAGCCGCAGTGGCGGTGGCGCTGTTGTTGTCTGCCTCCTCATCCGCAGCAGCGGCCGCAAAGGACGAGAGCAGTTTCGTGCCGCCGACAGCCTTCTTGCCCTTCGCCCACGGAAACCGGCGGCGACGGCGTGCGGCAGAGCGGGTGGCCCCACCCCCAGCCAGGCCCCCAGCGCCGCTCAGCGTGGAGAAACTGAAGAGCTTTGCGTGGGAGTAGAGCTGTTTCGATGGGGTGAGGCGCAGCGTGCGGCCGAAGCCGTCGGCCACGGCGGTGGGCAGCACCCGCAGAAAGTTATCGAACTCAACACTGGACTGCATGTTAAAGAGAACGTCAACGCCGCGGCACTGCAGCAGGATGGACTGCGCATCGCGGTCATATTCAACGCGGAGGAGGTCGCGCATGGGGGTGCGGCGCATCACTTCCTGCAGGGTATCAGAAAGTGAGTACACAGAGCCTTCCGTCACGACGAGCGCGCAAAGGCGCGGCTTGCAATCGGCCTGGACCTGCCGCACCATCGATGACCAGTAAACCGCCTCATCTGCGTTCACCGCGAAGGTCTCCAGCAGCGTCGTCTTCTCCCCCACCCGCATCTGGTCCCCGGCGTGAACAACCAGCGGGGGGTACTTCGCTTCCTCCGTGCGCCGGATCTCTTTCGCCACAGCAGGGGACTCGTGGAAGCGGAAGCGGTGGTCGGTGTGGACGTCGCAGTGAGCCTTGTACAGGTGGGCGATGAACTGCTGCTTCACCTCGGCTGGCGTTCCCGGCACACATGAGTTCTGTGGCACCACCTTGAGCAGGATGTCGTGGAAGGTGGGAACAAGGACAGCCATGAGCGTCTTGTCCGTCGTACTCTCCACCACGCCTGTGATATCGTGGGTGTCGATGCAACGAACCTTCTGACTGCTCGCCAGCCGACCCTTAGTAAAGAGGTACAGGTGCCGCGTCGTTAACACCACCTCACGCGTCTGTGCATTGTCGCGCTTCCCAACCTTCTCCATCGTGCGGGAAAAGGTGACTCCGCTGCCGTCATCGCCAGACTTGAAGTACCCCTCCAGGGCCGGAATGCGATAGCCGATGTGCGAGTGCGGCTCGGCAGCCAGCGGCAGGAGAAACCGCGCGTAGCTCACCTCGCGCGGCAGTGGTCGCTCCGCCAAGCCTCGTTCCTGCTGCGACGGTGGTGCGTCAACGTCGACGATGGCGAAAGACCCCGATGAATGAGGAGTCGATGTCCGTGCACGTGCGCCATCCTCCTCCCCCTCTTCCTCTTCGTCGTCATCGCGTCTGTCCTCGCCCTCAGTGTCATCAGACGAGACGTCGAGCAACGACACATCTCTATAGGCCCTTCTGTCGTTGCCATCGCTGATCGAATCGCTGTCCTCCTGTTCTTCCCCTTCCTGCTTTTCCTCCCCTGAGTGAAGTGCACTATCCGGGCTCTCCTCGCCGCCTTGAGCCGAAGAGCGGCCAGCCACGGCTGCACTTGTTCGATCGCTGTTTTTGCTGGGGCTGCCACTGCCGCCGCTGTCCCTCTTTCCAGCTTGGGCAGCAACCGCTGCCCCTTCGAGCAGCTCGGCTTGCGTGTTCGGCGGTGGAAGTGCAGCACGTTGACCAGCCTCGGTGGTGACGGTGGTGGAGGGCTGCGGTGTTGGTCGCGTCTGCTCACTGAGTGCCAGCATGCTCGTCTCCTCCGTCAACAGCTCTCCTGGTGAGGTGAGGGTGGTCAGCGTGCCGTAGTGGGTCTCCTCGTGTGGGTGTTCCGCATCGTACTGCGCGCCAAACTCTGCCAAGGTAGCCGCGCGTGTCGGCGTGTGCGTCTCTCCACCGGTATCGCCACGTGCCGACGCCGCCCATGCCGCCGCGCTGGCGATGGAAGCAGCGGTGGGGTTGCCTTTCATGGCGCACAGCAGCGCAGTGAGGTAGTCCACCCACTGCGCCACACTCCCCTCCGACTCGGCGCAAAAAAGGAGTGTCCGTCCCTTCACGGCGAGGCACCAGCCAAAGCTGGCGAACTCTCGCGGCGCGTGCTCGCGCTGCAGCTTGTCTGCCGTCTCCCTCCGCACCGTCTTGATAAGTTCGAAAGGAACTTGCTTGTCTTTTCGGCCCTTGTCCTTGCCGTAGCAGAAAAGGTGATTATCGAGGAAGACGAAGCGCCGGTTCCAGCGTTTCGCGCCGATGTGACGCAGCTGTAGAAGCGAGGCGGCGTGTTTCACGTTGCCATCACTGTCGACGAGCTTCGAGCGCGGCTTCCACATCCACGCCGGTGGTGGCGGTGGCGGAAGACCTCGATGTGGATCCTGCGCGCTAAAGTCCGGCTCTTGCCGCGCCGCCTCTGACGAAGAAGTCGTTGCAGACATTGATGTATTGAGAACAAACAAACAGGCAAAACAGGTGTACGTGCAAGAAGCGGCTAGTTCACAGACATGAAGTACAGCTGTGTGCCGCTGATCCGCTGTCAAGATTCGGTATTATTTTTTTTTTTTTGAAAGCGACAGAGAGGCGCTTTGGTGTGGGTTTGCTTCTCTGCGCTCTCCACTGCAACCCCGATGAGCAATGAAAGAAAAGGAAGGGATGAGGAAGAGGCTCGGTGGGGTCGGAAAGATATGGCTGAGGTGGCAGAGAGGTGAGATGCAAAGCGTCCTGTACGCCACAGCGCCAGCGAGCACATACAAACACACACACACACACACACACACACACACGCACACACATCTTGCTTGCTATAGTAGCCGCGCCCACCACGCGCCCGCCCCCGTTCGGTTCCCCGCCTAAATCGATACTCTCCGAAAGCTCACACGCCTTACTTGCCTCGACCGGAAAACTGATCATGCGCACACGCTCAGAACATACAACGGGTTCCCCGCTGGCACGGCTCTCGTAACGCTTCGCCCTGTCCGGAAACACGACACCGAGGAGGTTGCAGA
>OESO01000144.1:20845-84767 GCA_900240985.1 Crithidia bombi | reverse complement strand
GCACACACACACACACACAGACACACACACCAAACATACACGAGCCGACCGCGACACCGCAATGTCCTGGAAACCGTAGAAGTGGAGAGACGTGAGTCGGTATAGAAAGGCTGGGGTGGCTCGGAGAAGGAGTAGGAAGGAAAAAGAAAAGTAACGAGTAGCCCCAACGTCACCTCTCGCGTCTCTTCGTTTTGTGTGGTTTCGCGAGAGACAGCGAAAGTTTTTTTTTTTTTTATTATGCTTAGAACTGTTGCCTAGTCGCCTGTGTCGACATGGAAGTACAGACACTTAGAGAGAAGACACACACATCTGCTGTATAAGTAGTGTCACTGGTATCACGTCCAAGAACGTCGGCAGGTGCAATGAAACGCCAATACTCCCTTGATAGAGCGCAGACCAAAAATGACGCGTTTGCTGCAAAGTGCGTTCGTCTTTCCAGTGTTTTCCCACAACAGGCTCGATTGCTGTCCGCATCAGTGCGACGCGTAAGGATGGAGGAGGGTTAGGCAGCTTTCTCACGCGGTTCGTTGAATGCGCAACAAAACACAGAAATATATGGATCAGGAGAAACTTGACCAGGTTTCACAATTTACATTGTCATACTCAGGCATCAACAAAGTGAATGGAAAGAGGGCAAGTGTGATCGCGAGGAGACGACGGGTGCTTCGGCCACAGGTGTGTTCGCAGTTCCTCGCCAGAAAAAAATGCACGTGCTTATTATACATGATCATCATCACCAAGAATGAAATAAAAAAGCGGTGAGCGAGGAGAGCAGGATGGGAAACGGCTTCCCATCTTTTCTTCATGTAAACTCTTTCGAAATCTATACGTAGATGTTCTCATCCTCCATGTCATAGGTCGTGAGATGCTGTCCCGCGATTGAATATCAACGCAGCGTAAGCGATGGAGAGATGCCGTCGCGTGTTGACGCCAGCAGCTTTTGTTGCGTCTGCATGGAGCCCGTTGTATCAAAAAACTGCATGCAAAAGACGCAAATCTCCTCTCGCTTGTACAGTTGCGACGGCGGTGGCATGTGATCGCCGCGCCGCACATCCATGCCCCACTTCTGCCGCAACTCTAAGATCGACTTGTGCGTGATAGCACCAGGAAGTTCATTTACGTAGAAGGTTTGAGTGCACAGAGCACACTTTCTACGCTTCTGCAGACCCTGGCGAACGCGAAGGTCGAGCTCCTCTCTCGACTGCGTCTCTTGTGCTTTCTGCGACTGAGCCATCTACCAGGCGTTTTCTTGCTTCGCACGCAGGCGATCACTCGAAGCCAACAGCAACAAAGACAAGCTTGCAGCTTTTCTGCTTGCCTCTTTCCTTCCTCACAGCGGGACTATTTGATGTGCTGCTGCACTAGAAAAACAAGACGCGTTTTTTTTTTGTTACTCTTACGCTGCTAACTCTTGCTTAATGAGCCACGTCACTCTGCGCAGTACAGCAGGAACGTCAACCAAACGCATAAAGAGGACATGTATTGAAAAGAGGAGAGAGGAACGAATGAAGGAGAAAGCGCAAGCGCAGAGGGAAGGTGAGTTTTCCCATCTTTGTTGTTTTACCCCTCTTCTTTAATTTAAGCTGGCAACGTTGTGGCTCTCTCACTTCAGTTTGTTTTGTTGCTGCTGCTGCTGCCAATTTACAGTTTACGCTACCTCAAACTCTCCAGATTTAGGCAAGGTAGAAAAGCAGAAACAAAAAACAAATCGATCACGATGGCACAGCATGCAGCACACACAAGACCAGCGAGGCACAAAGTGACACTTCTCGAGAGACGCACGGGCACGGTTCAATTGATATTTAGCACTCTTAGGATTTCTTTTTTTTTTATGGGAGAGGCCCACTCGAGCCGTCGTAAGAGCGGCGTGTTTTCTATCTTGACTCGACTAATTTCTATTCAAAACTCTGAAAAGCAAACACTAACAATGATGATATTAGAGAGCCCACTATTCAGAGTCAATGTGAGTTTTAAATTTGTACGTAGAGGGAGAGGAAAACAACAAAAAAAAAGAGGGGCAAGAGAGAGGTCGGCAGCAAGCGCGGCAGGGCATTACTGTCCCAATAAAACAGAAAAAAAAACAGCCTATTGCGTCCCTTCGATAACGAGCGTTTCCTCCATGGAGTAATGAAGCGGCATCACAGCAGCTGCAAGCTCCTTGGCCGCAGTCATCGCGGTCTCATCCTCCTCTGCCGATCCTCGCAACGCTTCAGTGCTGCTCTCTACGGTACGACTGCTCTCCGCAGCACCCTCCCCGCCGCTCTCGCGTCGCCGCTTCTTCTTACCACCATGATGGCGATGACTATTTTTCGTTTTTTTCTTCCTCTTCCCGCTCTTCGCGTCACCGCCAGCAGGGGAGGTGTGCAATGCACCGATGTGGCTCTCGTTATCTTCCGTCGCTGCTTGACTACCGGCCGCCTCCCCTTCTTCATCCGATTCTGCCTCGTCGTCAAGCACGGTGCGGGTCGTCCTTCGTGACTTACGACGAGAAGACGTAGCGGCATTTTCGGTGGCAACAGACGCTGCCGCAGAACCTGATGCGCTGGACTCTGATGTGTAACGGTGCGCCTCAATGTCATTGGCCTCACCGGGGAGGGGGATGACAGTGTAATTCGTCAAGTGTGGCATGCCCTTCTCCTCCAAGTAGCTGTACTCTGTGGCGCTGAAGCTGAAGAGAGCGCGCGCGCATCGGAGAGCCACCTCGAATCCTACATGCGATTGTGCACCACTCAGCATCCCGCTGGCTACTTCATCAGGAAGGGTTGCTGCCGCGCGAGCGTCTTGCATCTTTGCAAACGATGGGTTGAAAAAGTCATATACGATGCGGTCACACATGACATAGAGCGGACCATGTGTCTTCTCGCCGCTAACGAGGACTTCGCGCATAACCAGCAGAAACGCGACGTTGAAAAACACAGTTTCGCAATTGTTGCGCACAAGCCCTTCCATGAGGAAAGTCAACGCGAGGTTGACATCAGCATCATTAATGCGCCAGTGACGCAGCGCCGAGTAGATGAGACCCACATTTTTCGCCGTGGCGAGTCGGTGAAAATACCCACTCACAGCAACTTCTCGTTCAGAACTGATTGTTGACAGCGCTGTCCGTCCGCTGGACGCAATTGATGGAGGACGACCCTCCGATAAGGCCCTCCCCGAGTCCATAGCCACGTCATCATCCTCTAATTCCGCCATCCTCTCAACAGTCTCGAAAACTGGCTCAGGTAGGGCGAAACCTGTTTCCCCCTCAGCAACTATAGGAGCTGCTGCGCTCGATGTAGTAAGAGTCTCCCTCTGCTCTCCTTCCCCCTCTGCATCCTCTGTTTTCAGGGTCCGTTTTTTCGGCAAGTCGACCACATCAGTATCGTCAATCATGTCAGCCATCTCCCGCAGCATCTCCTCCTGCATGTCTTCCAACGTGGCCGAATTGACGCTTTCATTGTCATCTTCACGCTCCACGCCACCGATATCCGCTGCGTCCACTACGGCGGCCTCGCCCCCTTTTCTCTGTTTTTTGGGTCGCTTGGGGAGAAGAAGATTGCCCTTATAGCTGCACTTCTCCATCAACTGGAAAACAGCAAAAGTGAACAGCGTAAATTGTTGCGCTTTTCGGATGGCAATGACTCTGCTCGAGTACTCCGACAGAAGGCCAAAAACAGTCCTGATGTTCTCCTCCTTGTACAACACAGAGGAGGCCAGTGCGTGTGCGGCCACTTCAACCGCTGGATCAGCCGCAATATCGCCTTGCAACAGCAGATTCAGAATCAGCAAAATCTCTGAGAGATATCCCACGACGTTCGTAACATCTTCGCGACGACGGATATCCTTGCAGTCAAGAAACGATCGCAGCACTGAAAACCCAAGTTCAAGGTAATCGAGAGAAATGACGGCGGAAACGCTCTGCCACTGCAGCGGGAACATTGAGAGAAACGGTATTTGCTCGCTCTTTAACTGTTCAATAATAATGCGAGTGTATCGGAGGGTGCAACGGCAGATACTCATGTAATGAAGGATATGACTCAGTTTTTGATAAAGCACAGTGTCAATCGGCGAACTTATCTCCAGCGTCTCGCCTGAGCTTTTGTATCCCGCAACTACCTCTCTGTGCTCTTTCGTGGCACGTTCAACATTCGCAGCAGTTTCCTGAAGTTTGCTAAATGTCATCGTACTAAGTGGCTCGAAACCAAAACTCAGAAATGAACTGATCTGCTGCGCCAGTTGTATCTTGGTGGGAAGTGGAAGATTACACTGTGGAGTGACCCCTTGAAACATGCCTTTGATAAAACGACCGCGCTTCCGCTGGTCCATGTCCTTCATCACTTCAAGAGGGTCTTTCCTGCGCGATCCGAGCAGTGCCGACACACTTCCGACTGCACGACCGCCACTTGCACTCCCACCGCTGGAGCGCACCAAAATGCCATTCGATGTAACGGATCCGTTTCGGCTTCTCGCCACAGAGCGCCACTTTTCGCTGTTCTTCTTGCATTCGCGAAGCTGCTGACCATTACGCAACGTGTTCAGCAGCTCATCAGGAGTCGAAACGCTCGAATGACTTAAAAGTGTTAGCTGAGCGAGCTCTTCCGATGGAACGCAGCGAATTACGCTGGCAATCGACGCAATTCCCAAGCAATTCCATTTCCACAGCTGCTCCTCGCTCTCCAGTAAATCGTGAACCTGCTGCTTGAATTCTTGCTCCAGGGCAACAGTGAGAGTATTTGGCAGTTGCGAGAGGGATGAAGAGTCATCATCCTCCAAGTTGACTTCGTCATCATCGCCCTCCAATTTAACGTCGTCAGTCATAGATTCGGTTTCTTGTGTAGTTACTCCATCGGCACCTGTAGCAGACGGATGAACGCCAGTGTTGACCGTATTCTTGTCCGCTTCCTTTTGTGGATGTGATGCGCCAACAGTAGCTGCTTCTTGCATGCGGGAATAATTTTGATTGATTACAACGAGTAGCAATTCGATTCCGTGGTTTCGGCAAAAAGCGCCGATGATGCGCTCGGCGTCACTTGAGTTGCCATCCAGCAAATATGTGATCATTGTGAGGATGATTTCCAAAATCACCACATCCTCGCGCTGCAGCTCGCCTGCTGTACGCTTCTCCGCGATGGGGGCGACACATTGAACCAGAAGTGCAAAAAACTCGTCCGTTCCGCAACGCGACTTAATGCGCTGCAGAAGATCTTTTTGCAGCACCTCGTCCGCGGAATACCGCGGAATAGGCAAAAGCATCACCGCTAGGAGTTTTAACAGTTGCGGCAGCAGCGAATCACTGTAATTCATCCCGTGAGCAACTAATAACGGGATTACCAGCTTTTCGGCAATCATCATTTCGCACACGAACACAAATTCTGTCCTACTAACGCCGTTCTCAGCAACAAGTGCATCGGCATTGTCCCGTTCGTAATCAGAATCTTCATCGCTCATTTCGTCAAACATTTGGCGCTCCCGTAGAGCTTCAATACGTTCCATCACGCGAGTGTGCTCGCGCAGCAAGCGGTTTCGAAGTAGTTTAGCGGCCGAACATGCGTCGGAGATAGCCTTCGGGCTAGGAATTCGGTTTAAAGGAATGTTGAGGCTATCGACGGCAATGAGAATCTGCCGTTTCACTACCTCTACAGACATTGGTGCGATTCGACCTTGTTTTCTATAATGAACTGAGCTTCTATTCTCGGGAGGGAAGAAATTTCTGAAGAAAGAAGAGGGTTATGGTGAAAGTGAAAAAAAAAAGAGCTTCAGCTTCAGTTACTGTTGTTGGGTGTGAAGAAACGAACAAAAACAAAGCAGCAAGAAGGAACGAGAGAGTATTTTGCACTTCACTTTTTTTTTTCTATGATTGATGAAAGCAAATTGTGAATATCACATGAATAAGGATACAATAACTGGAAGTGGTTCTGTGAGGTGCTAGGAAAATATAAAAAGGGCAGCAGTTTTGAGAGAAGTAGCGAGCACAAAAAAAAAAAGAAGATTGACTCGGTGACATGATCCGATGCTCTTTCGATTGCGGTGTGCGCCGATAGCCGTTGCGATTCCGAGATTTGAGCTCTTTGGATCATTGCCCACTATTATCACCAGCAGTGGGCAACGCTAATTCCGTACTTCGTGATGTGAGAAAACAACTGGTTTCGAACTCATCTGATTTCATTAGCTTTAACCAGGATACCATCACAGAGCAGGAATAAAGAGAAACAAAAGTGCCCTGATTATTGAAGGGCAAAAACGCAACATATCGGAGTAAATGGTTATGTGAATCATTCCGAAAACACACCACTTTCGTCTCTCACAAGCATCTTTTTAAGAATCACAATGATGACGCACAGCACTGTGGAAATGTGGAAATCATAGCAGATCGTGTTAGGCATAAAAAAAAAAAAAGTTAGTGTAGCGTGTTACCTTGAACTGCACCGCTTGTGAAGTTCCTTTGCAACCAGCGTCTCCAAAAGCGCACAAATGGGACGCACTCATCTCTTACACTCATGGAAGTGTTCAATGCAATAAGTACGCTGCAAACCTTGCTTAGCTGCAATCATCTAGAGCCGCGTCAAAGAGCGGTTTCCGTCGATTACCGACTGAACACATCTGTACATGGAATTGTCATCGAATTGGAAGATATTTACGGTTCGGCGAGGCGACTCGCTTCCGTCCCTGATTCTCAGCATTAATCTGGCGCAACACGTCCAGCGAGGTTAGGTGGGCACCGTTAGCTCTGCGATGCTGGTTTCTGAGGCTGTTGCGAACTGCGTTGGAATCGAAGGCGTTATAGGCACGGTGCTTTGTCTCACCCGATAGTTCATGTGCAAAACTTCGTTCGTGGAACGGCTGACGAACAAATCGATTGAAATGCGCGGCTGTTGGCCGCCCATCCGCGCGACCTTTCTTGCGCAGTACTGTGCGCCGCGCGCTTGCAGAAAAAAAGTTCTTAAAGGTCATACCCTCTTTTTTGCTCTCTGAACCAATAAGCAAAAAGCAGCTGGAGAGAGAGAGACGGAGTAGAGAGGAGAAAAGAAGGTTAGTATCACGTTATGGAAAAGAAATCACGATTGGGGTGTTTCCCTTGTACTATGGTTGTCTTTCGAGTCTCCTGACATTACCAATACGGCATTTTCCCTTTTCAAGACGGGCATCGCAGGCGCTGTCAAGATCGTGACGCATTTTGGGACCAAAGCGGTCAGACAATGACTGTTGCCCTCCACCACGAAAACCACGCTTTTCGCCAAATCCAGCCAAAGCTGTTAGTGTTCTTTTTCGGGCAAGCTGTCAAGAAAGTCTCATTTAGCACTGCTATCGCAAGCAATGCAAATGGTGGCACAGTTTTTGCCTCCTGCAAAGAAAAATATGGGGGTGCAGTTGTGAGTATGGAACTGCGGACACACAACACTCCGATCGAGTGGCTCAATTTCGCGGAGCAGATTGTGAATGTCTTTCCCCCTTCTCCCCCTTCCTCCCTTCTCTTGCTCCTTTCGAAAACGGAGCACTCACTTCGTGTTTTTGCGTTTCTGTTTTCGCCACGAACACTTCTCCCCCCTCCCACCTGCTTGACACTCTTTCCATCTGACGGTACTCCCCCGTAGTGGGCAAACTAAAGTCACGCCGAGACTGTCTCAGCCCAGAAGGTGGGGGGCTGCCGCGTTTTCGTTAAACTTTGTTTGCTGAGTCTTTAGACTTGCCTATCAACCGACGTGAATGGTTGACTGAAAGAAAAAAAGGGAAGAGTGCACCAACCAAGAGCGGTGAGACACTGCGACTCGAAGCAAAGCATCACAGATGTGTTTGCCTTTTGTTGTTTGCTTCTCTCTCTCTTTTTTTTTTATCGACACCGTACGATCTTTGCATTGAGTAGCGACACCAGAGCTCACCCGAACTAACTCGTAACCAAATCTTGCAGATGAAGGCGCCTAGACGCAGCATCTGCAGGTGCCTGTGCAATGCGTTGCGTCCTTGAAAAGTGCACACACCGAGGACGCCTCAAGAACGTTTCTACACTCGCTAACAGCTGCCTACGGGTAAGTACTAATCGATGCGCCGTTATTTCTTTCCACACCGCTGCCGCATTCATCCCACACTGCTGCTTTTTTCCCCCCTTTGTCTCCCCTGCTTTCTGTTGTTCGCTGCGACATAGATTCATCTTAATTGCCCAGACTACGCCAGCTATCTATCACCTCTTAAACTCGCTCCGTATACGCCCCAATAAAGAAAGATGAACGTCGAACTCGTTCTCAAGTGCCTTTTTGCTGCCTTCCTGGCGGTGTTCTTTGTTGTCACGTTCGAGCCCCCTAAGACGCTGACCGCTGCAAACAAGAAGTAGAGATGAACGCACCGCTTGCGCTTCTCGTCCGCAAGTATCTTTTTCTCCGTTATGAAGAAGAGGTAGCTCCTTTCTTTTTCTCTTTCTAATTGTCTAGTGTACTAGATCGAGCTAGCAGTCATGGCGAGAACGATGATTCAGTGCCGCTTTGCACGACAAGGCGCACAGGTGTGACTATGACAGTAGTTGCTAACCCTTTGTTTCCGCCTTTAATTGGTTGTTTCTTCCCGGATCAGATACAGGAAAGAAGAAACGGAGCTGTGGAAGAAGATTTGTCATGGGTGTTTACGTGAAGAACTTTTTTTTTCAAGCAAGAATGGAGGCGGCAAAGCTTAACCAGCCAAGTGAAGGGAGCACTGACCTTTTCTCTTCCAGTACCCCAAGCGGCTGTTTGTGTCGGCTCCCTCTCTCTCTCCCTACATCTGACTGTTCACTGAGATCACGTTCTCCCCATTTTTTCGCGCTTCTCTTCCTCTGCCCGCCTGTTTGTATGTCCTCTTCGCAACTTTCTTAACTCTACTCTTCCTCTCATCTCTGAGTTCAACTCCTTGTGCAACGCACATACGCACCGCGTATTTTTTTTCTTTCACAAACACAGCGGATAAAAAAAGACTCATTTTTACCTTCCAATTAACTTCAATCACAGTCAAACGTGCACAATGGGCGTTGAAGCTGCTCTAAAGTGTGTGTTCGCCGTGTTTCTGGCGGTGTTCTTGGCTGCCACATTCGAAGCTCCGCGTGCGCCTGTTGGTGCTGCCATTACTCAACCGCGGATCGTTCTCGATACGACGAAACTGGACTACGGTTACTGCCATTCCTCTCCAGCCGAAATCGATGACGGAACAACGTCGCTGCTAAATGTGCTGAACCACATCACGGCATCTCCGTACTTCCGTTACTTCAAAGTGAACAGTAATCGACCTTGTCCCTACTGGGCTGTAAGTTTGCTCTGCACCAGTGCCGAGAACAAGTGCGATGTCTGCAAATGCGATGAGAGCTCGATCCCAGAAGCATTGCACGCCGATGAGGACATGAGCACTGTTGATACACCGGACGGAAGTATCACCGAAGCAGCCTCAAAACCAGGAAACCTTGATGACTGGGGAATGTGGCAGAAGACAGATGATGGTGCTCTGTACGTTGACCTCGTCGCCAATCCGGAAGGCAACACTGGTTTCTCTGGACCGCTGGCGGCTCAGGTGTGGCGCGCCATCTACGCAGAAAACTGCCTTACTTCCAAACAGGACGACATGTGCCAGGAAGTTGCGATCCTGCGTACTTTGCTGAGCGGGCTGCACATGTCCATCAATATGCATGTTTGCACTAACTTCTACAAAGACCCAGAATTGACATCCCCGCAGCACAAGGCAGGTATCTATAACAACAATAATATTTCCTTTTACCCCAACTGTGAGATGTACAACAAGCGCGTGGCCCCGTTCCCCGACTACGTGGGTAACCTTTACATCCTGTACCAATTCACGCTGCGTGCTCTCGCCAAGGCAAAACCATTCTTTCTTAACGACCTCAGCATTTTTAACACGGGTATCCATGGCGAAGCAACTTCAACTGACATGCAGCTTCGCGACAGCATCAAAGATCTTTTCGATTCACGTCTGCTTTGTTCTCCAACTTTTGACGAAAGCGTCTTCTTGGAGTCGGAGAAAGGGCGTGAGCTTATTCCACAGTTCAAGTCTGTCATGCTCAATGTTACTCGTTTGATGGACTGCGTCACGTGCGAGAAGTGCCGCATTTGGGGAAAGCTGGAAACGAAAGGCATCGCTGTGGCGATGAAGATAATCATGAACCGCGAGGGCGAAGTAATAACTCTGGACAGAGCCGAGATGGTGACCCTTGTCAATCTGGCTCGCCAACTGGCGTTTTCGGTTCGCAACGCGCAACGCCTCGGCATCGTATGCAAGGAGAGTTAAGTGGGCTAACTCTTTTTTTTTTTCCTAGTCGTCTGATGTGCTTTTGTTACTGGGCTGTTTTGCAGTTGGCTTTGCGGAGCACTATCGGTCTCTATTCGGTTTCCTTCTTATTACGAACATCGCAAAAAATTCCTGTTCACTGGGCTGTTACTCGGCTTTCCCTTTCTTTTGTTCGCTGTTATTATTGAATCCAATCAAAACCAAATGGATACATGCTGGTTGCCTTCCAGCTATTTGCCTATTTCACAGCAGCATGTTATTTGAATCAACTTCAGTTAACCTACTTGGTCTAAAAAGAGAGCAGCACAGCTGCCTGTTTCAACTGAAAGCTCCGATCTGAACTGTCCTTTTTACACTCCTTTAAAGATCACCAAAAACACCTTATCGCTTTACAAGAGAGCCACTGCAGCGCTACTGGCCGCACGCGTTTTCCAGCAGCGAATCTTAGGGGAAAAGTCCCAAACAGCTTTTTTGTTGTTGTTGTTTCGAGAATCACGAGAAATAAAAACCACTCTTTTTTCATCACAATTTTCCCTCTCTCTCTTCCGCTTTGTGGCACTTCTTACAGCTGTCATAGATCCTTAAGCATAGAACCTAACCCTTCAGCTTTCTTTCTTTCTTTGTAAGCCACATTTGCTTAGAGGCGCTTCCGCTTTCCACATATTGTGGCGTCATCACAGAAACAGTCGCTGTTTTCTCAGCCATCGAAACACTACCCATAGACATAGGACGGAGAGTCGCTTCACGGCGTATCGCTCTTCGGCAATGTCAGAGAACAGCAGCAGCACGGCGAGTCGCCGCGAGGTTCGCAAGCCAAATGCGCCGAACTTTGGGGAGACGCAGGAAGACCAGTGGAGGTCGCTGCGAGAGGAGATACTTGCCTCTGATGAGGATGAGAACCTTCCGTCGTCTGGCGACCTGAAGATCCCGCAGCTTCCTTCAGCTAAGAAAGCTGCCGCCAAAAAGACCAAGAAAGCTCCTGCTGTTCCCAAAGCTCCAAAGGCGAGACAACAGACACTGGAGCAGGTGACACTTGATATGAATATGGAGCATCTCATGAAGAACTACGAAATCGATGAGAACGTCGTTGTGGAAGACGATATTGACGTTGAGCACCTGCTTCAGGCAAGGAGCGAGTTGGGCGGCGACAGCGACGACGAGGACGGCGGACACCTCAATGCCGCCGAGTTTCTGGCACGATTTGCAAACGCTGGCATGGATGTTGCAGCGCCTGTTGTAAATCCGAAACGTGAAGCAGCGCCTGAAATAAGCACCACCGTTGTGAAGCTTGAGGATGAGTCGCTCAACTTTGACGGCCCTCAGGCAACTAAGGTACCACATGCCAAGCCTGCGGTACTGAATGACGGAACTGGGTATCGCAGCGTTGACAAACCGAAGCAGAATATCGAACTCACAGCAAGGCTGGCTCCGCAAGCTGAGACACCTCAGCTTCCTATCACTGCGGCGACGGCAGAGCCAAGCGAGATGACGGAGGGGACCTTTTACTGGTTTGATGCCCGTGAGCAACCGCACTCCCTTTCGGTGGATCCCGGGTCGCTGTTTCTCTTCGGCAAGATGGCGGTAGAGAGGTATGGGCAAGTCACGTATCCGTCTTGTTGCGTGCGCGTGCGGAACATGTACCGAAGTATTTTTCTGCTCCCAAAGGAAGGCTCTTCGCAGGCGGATGTGGTGAAAGAGATCAATGACATCTGCCGGAATCAAGGCATCGAGCAGCGTCGTATCAAGTTCGTGGAACGCTATTACGCTTTTGAGGAACCAGGTGTACCTCATGAGAAAACAGTGTGGGCAAAGCTGCGCTATCCCGGCCGCTTTCCACCGTTGAATACCAAGGGCCCGTTCCGTCACATTCAAGTCATCATGGGAGCGTCATCGTCGCTCTTGGAGCTCTTTCTGATTAAGCGGAAGCTCAAGGGTCCCTGCTACTTGAAAATTACCGGACTGACGGCGTCTACCAACCGCATCTCTCACTGCGCACTGGAGTTTGCCGTGGAGACGCCGAAGAATGTCCACGTGGAGGAGGCGAAGCTGCCGGTTCCGCCGTTCACGCTGGCAAGCATTCAGCTGCACGCACAGCTGGACAGCAAGGGCGCCTGCAATGAAATTCTCATCGCCTCGGTGGCCGTCTACAAAGATGTGAACATTGAGAGTAAGCTCCGCTACATGCCCGACACGTTACTGACGGGTGTGCGGCCCGGCTCCGTGGACACACCTCTGCCGTTCGACCTGGAGAGCTTCTGCAACGCTAAAGGACTCCCTGGCGTGCGACGCTTTCCGACGGAGCGCGCGTTGCTCGAGTGGCTCTCCGTGCAACTCGGCGAGATCGACGCGGATATGCTGATAGGCCACAACTTTCTCGGTTTCACTCTGGACACCCTTCTTCGTCGCTACCAGGAGCTGAATGTCGCGTCGTGGTCGACGATCGGGCGGCTGGACCTGAAGCGGCACCCTCGTCTGCAAGGCGGCATTAACAACGTGAACCAAGAGAAAGAGACATGCATTGGCCGTCTCATTGTCGACTCTTACTCGCTGGCACGCGAGCATTACAAGACAGTCAACTACAAGCTTCTCTCGCTCGCCGAGCAAATGCAGTTGCAGGGCATTACGAAGGGCAACAGCGTCTTCGAGCCGGGGACGTCGACATTGACGCCAGCGATGCTGTCCGCTTTAAAGGACATCTATGATGTCCTTCTGCAAGTTTGCAACTGCGCCGTCCTGTCGGCTGCGGTAGTGTCGCACCTGGACATGATCCGTCTCACGAAGCGACTTACCACGATTGCGGGAAATCTGTGGAGTCGCACGCTCTTCGGTGCCCGCTCGGAGCGTATCGAGTATCTGCTGCTCCACACTTTCCACGACCTGAAGTTCATCACTCCGGACCGCTACGTGCAGGAATTTAAGCGCGGCCGCGACGACGACGATGAGGAGGAGGGCAAACGCAAGGCAAAGTACCAGGGCGGCATGGTGTTGGACCCGAAGTGTGGCTTGTATTCGGATTACATTCTTTTGCTTGACTTCAACTCCTTGTATCCGTCGCTGATCCAGGAGTTCAACATCTGCTACACCACGGTAGACCGTGAGGGCAGCAGCGAGGTTGACGTCCCGCCACCGGAGAACCTGATCTGTTCGGCCTGCGCAGCTGCCGGGCTGTCTGCGCCGTGTCTGCACAAGTGTGTGCTGCCTAAGGTTATCAAGAGCCTTGTCGACAGCCGACGAGAGGTAAAGCGCCTCATGAAGACGGAGCGCGACCCCAACAACCTCGCCTTGCTCGAGATTCGGCAGAAAGCGCTCAAGCTGACGGCTAATAGTATGTACGGTTGCCTGGGCTTTGAGTACTCGCGCTTCCATGCACAGCCGCTGGCAGAACTCGTGACACGGCAAGGCCGCCTTGCGCTTCAAAGCACGGTGGACCTCATTCCGCAGATCAACCCCTCCCTGCGCGTCATCTACGGCGACACCGATTCCGTTATGATCCAGACAGGCATCAAGAACGACATCAAGGCGGTACGCGACCTCGGCCTGGAGCTGAAGGCGAAGATCAACAAGCGGTATCAGAGCTTGGAGATCGACATCGACGGCGTTTTTCGTGCCATTTTGCTGTTGAAGAAGAAGAAGTACGCTGCGCTAGCCGTGACAGATTGGCAGGAGGAGGGCAAAACGTACAAGAAGGAGGTGAAGGGACTAGACATGGTGCGCCGCGATTGGTGTCCGCTGTCGAAGCGGGTGAGCGATTCGGTGCTGAGCCGCGTGCTGAATGCCGAAGGGAGCGAGGACATTCTAGACTACGTCATGAACTACATGCGCGATGTCGCTCAGCAAGTCCGCGAGGGCCGCTATACGCTGGATGACTTTGTCATCTCGAAGAGCCTCACCAAGGAACCGGAGGCGTACCGCGGCAACAGCTTCCCCCACGCCGCCGTTGCGTTGCGTATGAAGCAGCGAAAAGAGTTGGTGCGTGTCGGCGACCTCATCCCGTACGTCATCTGCACCGGCGAGCGGCTGAGCGACAAAGCCTTCCACGTGGAGGAGGTGCGGCAGAACAGTCAGCTGCACATCGATGCAGAATGGTACCTGAGTGCGCAGATCTACCCGCCTGTGATGCGTCTGTGCGAGCACATCCAAGGCTTCTCCAACGCACAGCTGAGCGAGGCAATGGGCATCGCCTACCACACCACCACCAAGCCAGGGGAGGAGGAAGAGGCAACCACAACGAACGACTTTTCGCACAGCTCGCTCTTCCAGAACCGCAGCCTGGAGGAGTGCTTCCCCACCGCGCTGCCCCTGCAGGTCGCCTGCACCCACTGCCGGCTCATGACGCCCATCAACCCGCACGCCCGCGTGATGGAGGTACTGGTGGATGCGGCGCGGCAGTGGGAGCGCTTCGACCTTTACGTCTGCACCAGCTGCCGCAGGTCGCTGCCGGTGGACTACGTGGCAAACTGCTTCACGCAGACGTGCTACAGCATCATCCGTCAGTTCTACGAGTGCGGCGGCACCGCAGCAGCGGTGAGAGCGGTTCGAACCCAGTTTACGTATTACCGCGCACTCTTCGACGTCCCGCACGCTCCCGGGTGCCCGACGCGGGTGAAGGACGCGCATTACTACCTGGCGCAGCGGTGCCTCGGTGTGGATCGCCGGCTGTACACTCTCGCAGAGGCGGCGGACCCTGGCGTGCAAGAAGTTGCCGATCCGGTAGACCCCCTGAACGCCGCCGCCGAGACGATTTACAAGCGCATCGACCACCTGTTTGTGAACCTCGACTCTCTCTTTGCTGGCGTCTAAAGCCGAATGAAACACAACGGAAGGGAGAACGGCGTTTCTCTCGCGTCAGCGTCGCTGTCACCGTTTCTCCTTTTATATAGTTTTTGCTTTGCTTTTGCTGCTTCGGCCAACCTCGTAGAGAATATCTACTACATAGAGGAATGCGCAAGGGGAATGCACTCGGCAGGTGGGGGGCCAGCAGCGTCGCACATCCCTACAGCGCTGTTGCAGTACTTTTTTCTCTTTTTTTTTTCGAATACCCAACGCGTCGGTGATGCCATACCTACCCCTGCAACTAAATCCAGGAGAAGATAGAGGCAACAACAGCAACTGCAAAGCAGCGACGGACACGACCCAAAACAGGCGGTGCAGAGACGAGGACAGCACAGGAGTTGCTTTTGGGCGTCGGAACACGGGAGCTGCGGTTAGGTGAAAGATTGCTCATTGTCTTCTTTCATTTCTCTCAACTGCCACGGGTAGTGCGTAGCAGTTTGTTTCTCGCTTAGTCCGCCGCTGTTCTACGCGGACACGCACATACGCATACGTTTATCAGAGGGGATACCGACGCGTCGAGCCACCTAGTTTCAGCAGATTAAAGGGTGGTTGGGCTTGTGGGTAACTACGTAGCTGGTGTGCGAGAAGCCGACGAGAGCGGTGGGGCAGCTAGCCTTGCCACCACAACACAAACAGCGAAGTGTAATAGATATGTGATGTACGAGAGTGTGTGTGTGCGCTGCTGGTTCCTGGATTGGCTTGAGCAACTCTTTTTCTTCTCCCCCCTCTCCTCTGCTGCGTGCCGTTGCGATGTCTTCGAGGACCGACGCTGTATTCATGTGCGCGCTCCATTCCTCTGCGTGCCTTTCCCCCCAAAAAGAAGTCAGAAGTCGAAAAGCGGGCTGGAGTTGATGTACAGCGGGTACCCGCCGCGACGAACTCATCTCCCTCTTTCCCCCTCCTTGTCATCGCCGCAACTCTCATCATTTTTTGCTGTTCTCGTCTCACTCCTCTGTTTCCTGTCCTTCCATTCTTTCTTCTCCTTCAGTAGAGAGAGCGAGAGAGAGAGGCAGTGGGGCAGACACACAAACACACACGCGTTGCTTCACAGTGGGCGTGACTTACCCACCTATTCCCCCCTTTTTTCCCTCTCCGCTTTGTTTCTGTGGTGGCTGTCACGCGCCTATCGAAACAGACAAAACAAAAACACACGCATAGGAAACAAAATCAAAACAAGGAAAGAAACGGGCAACTCTCGGTGCATGAGGTGTGCGTAGCCATGTCGCAAAACCCAAAGATGATCGAGCGGCGAATGGTGTTCGGCGTGTGCGAGGATGTCAAGGACGGCATCCACTACCTTAATGAGGACTACATCGTGTGGATCGCTGGCGAGAGCGTCGTGCTGCTCGACACCCAGCAGGGCACCCAGGAGCTCATCTCGTGCACGTCAGCCTGCGAGGGGGTGACCGCCATGGCCCTCGCATCAAATCGCCGCCTGCTTGCCGTGGCTGAGTCGGGTAAGCCGCCCTCTATTGTTATTTACCTCTTCGACCCCGTCGCCACTCCACGCGTCAAACGTCGCGCCGTCCTTCACCTCGCTGACGCGGGCTCGCACGAGTACGTTTCGTTGTCCTTCTCCCAGGACGGCCGCTACCTTGTTGCGTTAGGCGGCTTCCCAGAGTGGAAACTCGTGTACTGGGATGTGGAGAAGCACAAGATGCTGGCACGCGGTGCCGCCCTCGACAACACCCTCGAGGCGAAGGATGTGCGGCACCTCAGCCAGTGCTCCATCGCCCCACACGATCCCTCGCTCGTCTGCGTGACGGGTCGCGGCAGTGTGAAGTTTTTTTCCTACGCGGACGGGCACCTGTTCCCGGCCACAGGTGGGGTGGAGGCACCTGAGGTGCACTACCTCGCCCACACATGGCTGATAGAGGAGGAGCATCGGCTGGTGGTGTCGACAGACAACGGTGACCTGCTCTTGTTTGCAGACCAGCAGTATCAGCACCCGCTGCCGCTTTCACCGTCGGACGGCATTGCGATCACCGCCCTCGCCTCCTACACGAAAGGGTTTGTCTGTGGCGGTGACATGGGCCTCATCACGCTGTTTGAGCGGACCCGCAGTAAGGAGATGTACCGCAAGGTGCGCACCTTCCGCTTCAACGCTGACGGCACTCAGGGGCTGTCGACCGACCTGACCACGGCGTCGAAGATTGGGGCGGAGGTGCCCGTGATTCGCGCCTTCACCTTCACCCCACCGCCGGCCGAGGAAATGCTTGCTTTTCTCACCAGCACCAAGCAGATGTACGCGCTGAACGTCCCCAACGCGGACTTCACCAAGGCGGAAGACATGGTTTTTCAACCGGTTGGCCAGCCGCTGCATACGAGCAGTATTGCAGCGGTGGACACGTGTGCGCAGCGCCCGCTCGTGGCCACCGCCGGCCGCGACGGCAGCGTATTTCTGTGGAACACCATCACGAACGTCGTCGAGCTGCGGAAGCACTTCCGCGAAGAAATTCTGAGTATGGCGATGCACCCGTCTGGACTGCACATGATCGTCGCCTTCACCGACTCGCTGCGCGTCTTCAACATCTATGAGAAGGATCTCTGCGAGTACAAACGGCTCAGCATTCGCAACTGCGGTGCCTGTCGCTTCAGCCACGGAGGGCAGTTCTTTGCCGCGGCGAACTCCACCGTGATCCATGTGTATTACACCTACACCTGCGAGCTGCTGGGCCACATGCGCGGCCACAACAGCAAAGTGCGCAGCCTCAGCTTCGTGCCGCCGGACGACACCCGCCTCATTTCCTCCGGCGCGGACGGCGCCGTCTTCGAGTTCAGCCTCTGCGACTTCCACAAGGTGCGCGACAACTTGGTCAAGGCGGTCACCTACCACTGCGCCGCCGCAGACGTGCACACCATCTGGGCCGCCGGCAACGACCGCAAGCTGCGCCAAATGGACCGGGCCACGATGCAGCAGGTAGTCGAGTACGGCCTGCACGACGCGTCGATGCGGTGCATGTCCGTCAGCAAAAACCTGAAGCTGCTCTTCGGCGGGTGTGACGACGGCACGGTGCGGGTGTACAACACCTACCTCGGTGAGAAACTCACCGGCCCCGCCGCCGACCGTGGTGGCGGTGCTACTGCCGCTTCTGGTGCTGGTGCTGGCACCGCTGCGGGTGCGGACGGTGGCGCCGCTCCCAGCACGAACGGCGGCAACGGCAGCGGCTCGCGCACCGTCGCCGCGCTGCGCGACATCACTATGGAGTCGCACATCACCCACATTGGCCACGTGAACGCACTGACGCTGTCTTACGACGAGGAGATGCTCATCACGGTGGGGGACGACGGGATGGTGGTCTTCTGGGACGTCGTGGCACCGCACCGCGGCGCCGTGAAGGAACTCGAGTACACGACGGAGTTGCTGGTTGACCGCCGCGACCTCGACGCAACGATGAACCTCCTACGCAACTTGACGGAGCAGGTGGCGGACCTGAAGCAGCGGATGGCGCAGCAGCAGCTGAAGCAGGAGCGACAGCACGACGAGCAAATCGCGCAGCTGGATCGGGAGTACAGCAGCGAGATGAAAAAGCAGAAGGACCACATCGCGGCTCTCGAGGCGGCGAAAAGCGAGCAGGCAATTCGCTTCACCGAGTTCATGGCAGAGCTGGAGCAGAAGTCGGCCCAGACCTACGAGCAAACTGAACAGGACTACCGCTGCAAGCTGGAGTCGTTGAGCAGTCGCGCCAACCAGCTACGCCACCTCATCACTGAGGAGAACACGAAGCACAGCAACGAGAAGGCTGCCTTGATGGCCGAGGCGGAGGCGCAGCACCGGCAGGATAAGCAGCGGCAGCAGGCAGAGTTCGAGGCGCTAGATGAGGAGCGCCACCGCATCGCGGCAGAAAAGGAGCGCAACGACGCAGAGACGGAGGCGATGTCCGCCATGATTGAGGAGGACAACGACACCGAAATCGTGAAGGCCAAGGAGTACTATGAGAAGCGTTACCGGGAGCAAGAGGAGGAGGTGGCGGCGCTGCAAACCGCCAACAACACCCTCCTCTCCAAGGAGAACCTCAGCCGGGCTGAGCTGCAGGCGAAGATGGCCGACGTCACGGAGAAGCTGCGTCAGCAGACGGTGCTCGAGTCGCACATCGAATCTGCGAAGCGCGACATCGAGGCGCTGACGAATGAGCTGCGGGAACGTGGCGAGACAATCGCCGACAAGGACCGCCGCATCCAAGAGCTGCAGACGAAGAATCAAGAGCTGGAGAAGTTTAGGTTTGTGCTCGAGTATAAGCGCAAGGAGCTCAAGACGCAGATCGAGCCCAAGGACAGCGAGATCAGCGCCTCCAAGGAGAAACTCGCTCACATGAAGTCCGAGACGGCGCAGTACCAGTCGAGCAATGAGCATCTAGTGCTGCAAATCAAAAGTCTGCGACAGAAGCGGGCCGCGCAGCAGAAGGAGCTGGACGGCATCGCGGCAAAGATTGCGGAGGCAAAGGCCTATCAAAGCCGCATGTGGGCAGAGCTGGGTGACACCCACAAGGCGTACCTGGAGACCAAGGACAAGAAGCGTCTCAAGGAAATGGCGAAGGCCCTGCACGACAACTACACCGCAGGCCGGAGGCCGGTGAGTAAGAAGACGTTCCGCTCCGCCGGTACTGCCACGGATGAGGTGAAGGACTACCACCGGGAGCGCGACCACCTTGAGGTCAACCTGGCGAGTCTGAAGAAGAAGATCGCCAAGGACGAGGAAAATCACCGGGCGGAGAAGCAGTGCATCACAACGGAGAACGTGATTCTTGTGAAGGAGATCAACGACCTGCGCAAGGAGGCTCGCACGCTGGCGGCGAAGGCGGGCGTGGTGCGGCCCACCGACCCCAGCGGCGTCTCCGTCTACGCCGAGGAGTACGCGCGAGAGATGCAGATTCAGCAGTCCGAAATCAGCCGTTTGCGCAGTCTTGTAGGGCAGCTAGAGGCTCAGGTGAAGGCAAAAGGACTCCCGCTCCCGGTACCGGAGGAGTGAGTGGCGGTGTGCGTGTGTGGAAGTGGGGGCAGGGTGAACAGAGGAGCGCTCCGCGTACACGCGAGGCGCTTTCGCTGTGTTTCCTTCTTTTTTTTTCTTTTCTGCAACACGATGTACACTTCCATGTAAAGCAGAGGGCTTCACGCGGACGGGGGAGAAGGGCCACAAGAAGGGCGGTGCCTTCCCCACCGCGCGAGCGACGATCACGTGCGACATCTTTGATTTTTCTTTTGTTGTCAAATGCTGTGTTTCCGCCTCTCCCTCAACGAGGATGATTAAAAAAGAAAAAGGTGGAGATGAAGAGCGTGCTCGGTGCAAGGAGAGCGACAGCCGCCAGTTTGGGTGGCACGAGGTTGGGAAGGGGAGGGGGAATGGGGGAGAGGTGGGGTTGGGTTATGTGAATCTGTGCCTTCCTCCACTTAAGATGCTACACGCAGCGGCTCCCTCTCTCTCTCTCTCACACACACACACACAGTCTGTGTGTGGTTTTGTTTTCGACCTTTCTCTCGTGTTTTCTTTCATCGTGACGGCAGCAGGT
This sequence comes from Crithidia bombi, assembly GCA_900240985.1. Taxonomy (NCBI): domain Eukaryota; phylum Euglenozoa; class Kinetoplastea; order Trypanosomatida; family Trypanosomatidae; genus Crithidia; species Crithidia bombi. Next base: position 64,191 of record OESO01000144.1, on the reverse strand, counting down.
GAGGCGTCTCTCCATCTGCACATTCATTTTACAATGGATGTGACGACTGCTGAGAGAAAACCAGCAGCACCCCACTTTCTGCCGACGACGACCGGCCTTCTATCCTCTGGGCCCCCCCCCCCTCCAACTCTCTTTGCCATTGCTGTCTACTGCCGTCACGCTTTCTCGTCGTCTCTGTCTTCCTCCCTCATCCGTGTATACACACACACACATGTGCACACTTTCAATCCTTCTTTACTCACGTGTGCAGAGAAGTAAACACCAGCAGCCGCTTCGCATCTCATCTGTCTATTTTTCTTTCACCGCTTCGTCACACTCGCACACGCTGCGGCCGCAGGAGAGAGAGAGAGAAAGAGAGAGAGAGACAGAAGAGCATAAAAAAAAAAGAGCCCGCTGTCGTGCCCATCGAATCATGCTGTTCCACACGGCGGTGGGCAGGTGCTTTGCATCGCTGGCGGCCGCCTCTGCCTCCGCGTTCATGCAGGCGCATGCAACGGATGCATCGGTGCCGGGCGACGGTGAGCCGGCACTCTGGATCGACGACGTCGCTCCTGTGCAGAGGGCGTTAGAGGACCACGTGCACAGCGCGGCGTACAAGGAGCTTCACCGCCCCGCGCTCTCCACCTCCGCGATGGGGCTGTTTGGCGGTGAGCCAGGCTTTGAGAAGGCGCATCGCGTGTGGGTGGATCCAGATCGACCTCACATGAAGCACATGTTCAATCAAACCCCACTGGCCAAAAACCTGCGCTACACCCGCTACGGCTACTTCAAGCGAGATATGCACCTTCTCGACATCGATAAGCTGGTGCGTCACGCGCGCATGCTGCCCACGCCCAACCGTCTCCTGACCGACTTTTTGTATCAGCGTGTGCCGCTGCCGGATCGGAGCTGTGCAGCCATCCTGCGCTATCAGCTGGAGCAGCTGACGCTCATCGAGGACTGGCAGCGCACACCCAGCTTTGCCTGCGCGGAAGAGATTTTCGAGCGGATGGTCGTGACGAACATTCCGCCGGTGGATGTCGGGTCGGAGACGCACGCAGAAATGATTCGGTGCTGCGCCGTGTGTAAGGAGTGGGAGAAGGGCTGGAGTGTGTATCTGCAGCGCGCACGCGAGCTCGAGGCAGAGGCAACGGACAACAGCTTCACCCTCTCCACGTACTTCTTTGACGCTGTCCTGGAGTTGTGTGTGGCGTGTGAGAAGCCGGCAGAGGGGATGGCGATCATGGCGGAGGTCATCGAGCGTCATCTGCGGCCGCGACCTTCGATGCTGGCGAAGACAATGCTCCTCGTCTCCATGGCAGCAGAGCAGCAGCAGCAGCGTTCGGCGGCGCCATCATCGCTGCCTGCCAGCGACGCAGCTTCCCGTCCCGGTGCAGCGGTGGAAGCGGGTGCAGCGCCAACTTCTTCCTCCAACGACTTGGACGACACGGCATCGGAACACGGTGAATCCTTGGGAGTGTACGTCGCGCGTGGCCTGGATGTGTGGTCCCTGTACGACTTCTACGACCTGCAACGCAGCACTCAATGTGTGGAGGCGTACATGCGCATGTGTGCGATGTTGCAGAAGCCGACGCTGGTGCTTGAGGCGCTGAGCTTTGCAGATGGGGCCAGCATTCGCGTCTCACTGGAGTGTTTCTACTGGGCTGTGTACGCCATTCGGACCGTGCCTGGGATGGGAGACTACCTGGTGGACCTCCTCGGCCAGCTGCCACAGCGGGGCTTGTCTGCCGATTACGTGCTGTACACCATGTGCTTCCTCTACTGTGCGATGCAGGCAGATGGCGAGCTGGCCGTCTCGCTGTATCAGCAGTTTTATCAGCACAGCGAGATCAACCCGACGCCAGAGATGACGTTGCTGTTTGTGCAGGCGTGCGCCGTCAGCGCGGAGCCGACGATGTCAATGCACGTCTGCTGTGAGGCGATGTTGCGGCAGCTAGAGGGGGTCGGCAGCGCCGTGGACATTATCGACGCCCTGTACGACCAGTGCATCGAGCTCGCAGCTCGGGTAGGTGCCGTGAGTGCAGCGCACAGCAAAGTAAAGAAACTCGTCAGCTTCGGCAAGCCGCTGACAACACGCATTTTGAACTCGCTGCTGCTGGCCAATGCGCAGTCGGTGGACGGCTCGCTGGGCATGACGCTCGAGGTGGTTCGCCTCTACACCTTACTCGGGATCGCAGCGAACGACGACACCCTCACCTGCCTCACAATGTGCCAGGCAGCGCACGGGACATCGACAGAGCTGGACGTGTTTCGCAACACCATCGAGGCAGCGCAGGCGTCGAGTTCGACCAAGTCCCTCGGCGAGGATGCGGAGACGGTCATCGCAGGCACCCCACCGCATCAGCTGCGGCAGCTGAAGACGCCGTGGCGACTGCGGCCGCGCGACACGGTGCTTCGCCGCTTTGGTCAGCACACGAAGCCTCCTGGCAAGGAGCAGGTGGGCAGCATGTTGGGCAGCGTTGTGCCTTTTGGTCGGTCACCTGGTGAACGCGTGGTGTAAGTCTTGCTCGAACGGGGCGACGTAAGGGAAGGGTATAGAGACAGAGAGAAAGAGGCGTGCTAGTGTCGTGCAGGGTTTTGATTTTATGGGGCACGTTTGGATGTCGTTGCGTTTATTCACAGTTTCTCTCTATTTTTAGTATATTTTGCAGCACGCTGCAGCGATCCCGCTTCGGTCTCAAGCGAAGGATGTGTAAAGGGCGAGGGGTAAGGTGGGAGGCTGTCCTGCTCTCCACCTTGATAAATGTTGAACCCGCTACAACGATGATTTATCAATATCTCAAACGTGTAAGCCGGAGGAAGAGGGAGGGAGTTGTACCCACGCACACAATCCTCAACCCCCCAAAAAAGGGTCACTCAAGGCGGGGGGTTGATGGGGCGCTGACTTTGCCGCTCCATTTTCTCTTTCCTTTTGGGCGTTCTCTACATCCACTGACGGCTGCCGGCGTAGTGTGGCGCACGGTGTGCAACGCTCCTCTGAAGCGCTGTGGCCCCCCACAAGAAGCTCGTGTGTGGGGTGGCAGTTGAGCCTGCCTGCATCGTGTGCTGACCATACAGAGAACACTTGCCTTTCTTTGCTTGTATTACTTTCTTTTTTCGGTCTCCGCCAGCGGTGAATAGTGTTGCAATATCTTCTTCGTGTTGTCATCCTCTCATCTCAGTGTCCGCATGTAGCTCTATGTGTTTGTGTGTTTGTGTGCGTTCCCATCAACGGTGTGAACCCCTTTCGAGCTCAGCTATCGTCTGTTGGGGCGGAGTATTGCAGCCAGCAAAGCTATCTAACAAAATCGTTTCTGTTCTGTTCTCTGTCAGCTGACGTACGCCTCCCTCTTTCCTATCGAGTTCTGCGCACGGCCCCCCCCCCCCCCCTCCCCCCGCTCCGTATGTTGCAGTGGGATTGGCCGCAGACGTGGAGCCACGACGACCGCGAGGCCATCCGCGTCTCCCTCGAGACCTCCATCCGAGCCGCCATGGCGAAGGGTGAGAGTAAGCTGGTGCGGGGCGTGGTGCAGGTCGAGCTGCCGGAGATCGGCCCCACGCCACCACAAGTGATGCTCAGTGGCATCCGCGAGTTATCGCTGGAGCACACGGCAATTATGGTGAAGGTGCGCTACGACGGTGAGTTCTGCCTGAAACTACGCGGGCTAGAAGTGAACGTCGATACCGTCGGCTCCAACTCCATGTCGAGCAACGACCCGACCTTGTCGATGCCCTTCTACTGCCCTCTCGAGATGACGCTGCACGATATCCACATCGACGGCGTCGCTTCCATCGAGATCTTCCAGGAGATCGACGACGCCACGGATGGGCTGGCGGAGTCGCTGAACGGCGCCACGTCGACATCGCGCTCCACCAACACCACCACGTCCCCCGGGATGCTCCACCAGGTGCCCCACAACGGCTCGACACCTGTCCGCTCGCGCACCCCTTCGGTGGCTGCCCGCAGCTCTCGCCCAGGAGGGTTTCCCAGCTCCGGCTACGGTGTGTTACTCGGCGCCGGCGGACGTCGCGCGATGCGGCCGCCCGATGTGCTGCAGGGCAGCAGTCCGCAGCCCACTCCGCCGTCTCTCGCACCTCCGCGTGGGGCGTCGCCGACCACGTCGAACGCAGCGGCGAGCGACGCTGCTTGCGTGCGTACCGCTGAGATTGCGAGCTCCCATCATGCCCGGCATTCCCTCATCGACCTCGCAAAAAAGCGTGCGGTGGTGACGAAGCGGCGGGTGAAGTTGCAGCTCTTTGGCGATCCCATCAAGCGCTACACGGTGGAGTCAAACCTGGTGGCGGTCCCAGGTGCGGGGAAGAAGGTGGAGGAGCACATTCAGAATATGCTGAAGCCGATCATTGAGCGACTCATGACGGACGGCCTTAACGTGGAGCTGAAGGCGTAGGGCGTGCATGTGTGTCGTGAAGCCGCGTCTCCTTGCTCCCCACTCTCCCCCTCCTTCTTTTTCTGCCTCCGCTGGTGCTCACCACTCTGTACACAGTGGTATCGTGTGTCCTCCTCCTCACTCTTCATGTTGCTGTGCTTTATTTTGCTTCTTCGTGGCGGGGCGCAACGGATCTGATCATCAACGACTGTGGTGGTCTCTGCCTTCACCACTACGACGCGGGAGTCTTTTTTTTTCTTCTTCTGGTTCTCTCCTCCCCTCTCGTAGTCGACAGGAGTGTGCTTTTAGGCTGCGAAAGTCTGGCGTCTACGCACGTGTATGTGTGTCTGTGTGTGTGTGTGCGTGTGTGTACGTGTGTATGGTGGAGCGTCTCTCTGCCAAATGCCACACTCCTTCTCTCTCCCTCTCCCTTCTTGTTCCTCCCCCTACGCACGCACTCGGCGCCTCCGCCATCTCTGTCATCGCATCTCCAACCTACCACACACTGTTACACGCAGCGTTGCTACGGCAAGCAGACACAGGCCTCCTTCCTTTCCCACAACTCAACCTTCTCGCCCTGCCGAGGGCACCAGAGCAGAGCCACACACACCGGCTTCATTAGAGCTGTTTTTCTCATCAACACCTCTTCTCGCCCTCTCTCTCTAGAGAGAGGGATTCACCACACCTTTGTTAACCTTGAAAAAGGGGATGGACAGTACAGAGGCGCGAGTGACGGTGGCGGTGCGGGTGCGGCCGCAGCTGGCCTTCGCCGCCAACGCCCTGCAGCAGAGCGAGCGGTACGAAGAGGTGATCTGCATCCCGACCTCCGATACCACCCTTCGACTGGCCGAGCGGCGTGCAGCCAAGCTGAATCGAAACATGTCCTTTGCCTACGATCACGTCTTCGACGTGGACGCGACGCAGGTGGATGTGTATGAGGCGGCGGCGCTGGATGCGGTGGACAGCGTGCTGGGTGGCACCAACGCCTCTCTCCTCACCTACGGACAAACCGGCAGTGGAAAGACCTTCACGGTGTTGGGTAAGACAGCACAGGGTTCAGTGGGCGATGGGAGTCTAGATAAGGTGGTTGGGCCTGACAGCGGACTTCTTCTCCGGGCCATCCAGGACATGCTGCTCTTTGCTGAGGCGGTGCAGCGTAAGCAGGAGCGGTACGTGGTGCTGGGGCTCACCGCTATTGAGATTTACAACGACGAGATCCGCGATTTGCTGTGCGAAGGCGGCCGAGGCCCTGCCGCCCCACTGCAGCCTATCATGACAAAGGACGCGCTGCACCTACCTGGTCTCACACACATGCCACTGCGCACGCTGACGGACGCGTGCGCTGTGTATGAACGTGCGACGGCGCGGCGAGTGCAGCGGGCGACATCGGCCAACGACACGTCCTCCCGCTCACACGCTATCTTCACCGTGGTGGTTTTTCAAGCACCGATGTCACCACCGTACCCGTGCGCACCGACGCTGGCCGAGTGCTGCGCAGCGCGGGATGCGCAGATGTCAGCGTCTGCGAGGTCGGCACGCTCGCCCTCCTTGTCTCCGTCGCCGCCGCGCAATGACTTCTTTGATGGCGCGCCGTGCGTGCTGCAGGGTGCGCAGGGCGTCCCGATGATGCATAGTGTGCTGACGGTGGCCGACCTCGCCGGTAGTGAGAAGGCGAGGCATGCCGACGTGCACGGCGCCGGCTTCGACGAACTGCGTCGCATCAACGCCTCCCTCACCGCTCTCGGCAACGTCGTCCACCACCTCTACCACGGCTCTGCCCACGTTCCGTACCGCGACAGCAAGCTGACAATGGTGCTGCGCGACACCTTCGCCGCGCCTCGAGCCCGCGTGGTGCTCTTCGTGAACGTAAGTCCGACCGTACTGACGTGTGAGGAGACGCTCTCTTCGCTGTACTTCGCTGATAAGATGAAGGGCATGACGGTGCCGAACACGGCGGCCACGCCACAGCAGGCGGCCCTGCAGACAAGCTACTTGAAGTCCCTCCGTCTGCACGACACGCTTCTGGCGGAGATGCGTATCTTTCACGTGCAGCAGGAGCTTTCACCTGGTGGGCTGCTGCAGCGCGCGACGTCCACCGCATTCGCAGACGACTCTGGCGAGCTTTCCTCGCCGCTCCTGCAGCTGCCTTTCTACACGGCACTGACAGACGACCGAGAAAAAGCACGTCGGATGCAGCGGCTGTGCGCACAGCTGAAGGAGGTGGCGGGTGCCGAATCGTGTGAGGCTCGTCTGCAGCGCCTCGCTGACACTGCACGACGTGAGGTGAGGAAGACGCTCTTGAAAGAGTACAGCCAGCGTCGCGCTGCAGCCCACGCGAACGTCGCGAAGGCAGAGCAGTCGAATGCGTTGCTGAGGCAGGAGTTGGCTGAGACGGAGGCAGCGATGTGCCAGTCGCTGAGTCAGGCGAAGGCGGCCGCGCAGGCAATGATGGTGGTTCGTCAGGAGCTGCGCAGGGCTAAGGCCGCACTGTGTGATGGCCACCGCGACAACACGAACAACGCTGATAACCAGGGCACCTGTAATAATGATAGCGCTGGGGTTCCAGACGAGCTGGGCGACTTCACCGAGGAGGCAGCAATCCCCATCAGTCCGACAGAGCAGACACTTCGGAGCGCGCTGGAGGTTGCTGCGCTGCGACACACCCTTCTCGAGCTGGTCGCCTTCAACGTGCGCACCGATCTTGCCCCCACGACGCCGGGCACCGACCACGACAGCAGTGAGGGGGGCTTGCCGCCGCGTGCAGCAAAGTCGCGTAGTCGCAGCGGTACCGCCACGTCGACGCGGCACCATTCACGAACGCACGCGACGGTGAAGGACTGGGTACGTGGGGCGGTACTCGCCATGGCCAACAACGCGGTGGTACAGTCCACGAGGCGCTCGGCGAAGTCGCAGGAGCGGCCACCGCCACCACCGTCGTTGCAGTCCAGTCGCACTCCCTTTGGTGATGTTACGAACGGACAGCCGTCGCAGCGAAAGACGCAGCAGCTGCCCAAGTATTGGAAGGTTATCCAGCAGGGTAACGGTGCATCCCAGTGTAGGGAGGGCGAGGCGGCAGCGCAGCGGGTGCAAGTTGCACGAGGCTCTCACTCCTCCTTTGACGACCCGTCGCTGCTGACACGTGTGACGGCGTACATGGATATGGGCGCTTCACTGCTGAAGCTGGACCGCAACGGACACCCGCAGTCGCGGTGGTTCTACCTGGCCCAGCGGGAGGATCGCCTTATGCTGTGCTGGGACGAGTCCCGACACGGTGCCGGCCTCAGCGGGGGCGGCCACGTGTACCTCGATGCAGTGGAGAAGATTGTTCTGGGACGCTCCTCACCAGGCTTTCTCCAACATGCCAAAGTCAGCTCTGCTGGTGCTGCTGCCGTGAGTGCCAGAGTGCAGAAAGCAGCTGCCGAGGAGGGCTTGTGCAACTCCTTCACCGTTGTCTACCGTTCCCGCTCCAACCACCGCGACTTCAAGTTTGTGGATATCATCTGTCCGAGTACGAAGGAGTTGGAGACGTGGGTGGTGGGTCTGGCACACTGGGCCGGTGTATCGCCCTTCTTTGAAGACACCCGCCAGCCAGCCGGTGACGGCGCTGTCGCGGGATCTGCTGCCGTTGACGAAGACGGGGGAAAGAGGGCGGTGACGGGGGAGGCCACCTTCGCTGCGGCTGATCTACGTCCGCAGGAGGCTGCGCTGTGCCGTGCATGGCACATCCCTGCTGATGTACTGCGCAAGACAACGCAGGAAATGGACACGCGCCGCGCACGTCACCACTCCGGCACGCTGCGTCTCACCCCAGGTGAATTGCGTGACTTGACGGGGCTCGACATCTTTCGCGCGAGTGCGTTGTGGCTGCACTGCGCCAAGGCGGGGTTGGTGACAAACCCAACGAAGACGCTCTGCTGCTTTGTGGGCACCGACAAACCTGGTGAGGCTGCGAGCGAGAGGGCTGCAGTGGCGTAGAGCGGGGGGGGGGTGAGGGAGAGAGAGCGTCACGTGGGGCTTCGTGAACCACAGCACTCGTATCCCGCCTCTCCCCCTCTTTCTTGTGTCTTACTTTTTAAATAGTTTTGTATTTACAGGAACTTTCCCCTGTGGGTGGGCGCTGATAGACTTAGATAGAACACCTTAGATGTTTCACACCCCTCTCCCAGTTATTTGTTCTTTAGATCGTACTTTGCTCCCCAGATTCTCAGGGGCGTTGTCGCATAGAGGCAGTGGGCGTCTCCCCTCCCCGCTGGGGCTGCTCCGCGGAGCGTCACACGCACACCCCTCCTTTCTTCCTTTATATCGCTTGCTCGGTTTTTTATTGTTTTCTTTGCTCCTCCTTTCTTTGCTTCAGTTTTTTTTTTTTGATTCGCTTGACGCTACATTTTTTTTTTTTGAGCGGCTTTTTTTGTCTCTCTCTTCAGCTCCGCGGGCCTCACGAAGACGACGAGCCTCCTTCTACACCCCTCCCTCTCACCGTTACATCATCGCAGATGCGACGTGGCCAGCCGAGATGACAGCACCTTCTGTTTTTTTTTCTGTGTCTTTGCTTGCAATACGTTAAATGTGATGCAGACCAAGCATGAACAGCAGCAGCAACAAACGACGAAGTGGCTTAAAGAAGGGAAGGCTGAAAATGGTGTCATGCTGCACCGCACCACGCAGGGCTCACTGACTCTGCCGCGGATTTTGGTTTCGGCTTCTACAAGCTGGCAAGCACACGTGCTCATGAGGTGAGGGTAGTGAACTGGGTGGGAAGGCCAGGCTGCCTTTAATGGCTCTCCCTTCCCTCATTGCCTCCCTGTTCCTCTCACTGAGTGCTTGCCTCGCTTGTTGTCCACTGCGATGAACGCCGTTGCACGAGAACCCCAGACTGCTTCCGCGAAGGGAGTGAAGCAAAAAAAAAAGAAAAAAGAACAAGAACTTGAGATGTTTGCAGTGGGTGAGCACAAACGGTTTTAGCGGCCTCGGAGCGTTCTCATTCTGTAGGTGGACCGCCCCAGTGTTTGTGTCCTCGCATCGCCATTCTCTCTCTGTCTCCAACTTCCTCCTGTTCTTTCCCAAGCAGCCATCACAGAGAACGCTAATCAGGCAGAACGGGAGAAGAGAGGTGGGTAATTAGCGCAGCCCACATCACGACACCATCTTCCCTCCCTCCCTCCCTCTCTGTTACACACAACAATAAATAAAAGAAGGAAAAAAAATTTGCAGACACTTCACGTTTATGTGTTTCCTCTCTGTCATCCATTGGGGCTTTGTTACGTTGCGCGCAGAAAAGCAAAAGGAGAGAGGCAAAGCGTGCAAACCGTTACGTTAACAACACCACGCCATCTCCACCCACCAACCCCTCGCATTGCCCAGCTCAAACGTGCCGATTTCTTGATTTATTTCTGCAGCTCCGCATCACACACACACAATATATACATGGACGGAACTAGTGAGGCGGAGTCGATTCGGCAGAAGAAAAAGGCCGCCGCGCTGGAACGTGTGGCGGAGCACATCGCGTGGAAGCGTGTGTTTTTTCAGGCCCGACCACCACCGCCGCCGATCGGTCAGCTGCATCGTCGCCAGCACGGGAAGACGAAGAACCACGCGTGCTACACCGCTTTTCAGTGCGCCGTCGCCCTGCATCAACGCCTCCAGGAAAGCGAATTGAAGGAGGTGGGCAGCACGAGCAACAGCGAGGTCTCTCCTCTCGCGTCAAGCGTGAAGACGACGGAGGACCCGCTTTCCCTCTCTAAGCAAGAGGCATGGGCGGCACAGCTGCACGGTGAGAAGGAGCGGCGGAACCCAGCCACCGACCTCAACGTGCGGTCTGACCCAACACGCACGGTGATCATGGCGAACCTTCACCCCGACACCGCTGAGGAGGATCTGCGACACTTCGCTGATCAGTTCGGCCGCGTGACGCAAGTGCGCATCGTGCGCCACTACAAAACAGGAAAGAGTCGCCGCTACGCTTTTGTGGAGTTCGGCCTCGCGGGTGAGGCGCGCAGGGCCCTGCAGTTCCACCGCCAGAAGCGGCTGAAGGGACACGCCATCATCATTGACAGGGAGCGGGGCCGCACCGAGGTGGGGTTCTTGCCGAAGCGATTGGCCACAGCAGAAGGGTTTCTTGCAGTGCAGCAGAAGCTGAATGCGGCCACAACGACGTCGTCCACCGCCGCTGCTGGCGCTGCAAGGGATGAGAAGCGCTCGAACGGGCAACCGGTGTCCACTGCTAGCGACCCGCATCACGCGGGATCAGAGGATCCTGCCGTCGTGTCGAAGGGTGCCGCGCCGTCGATTCCTGACGATGACGATGAGTTTCTGAACTCCATCCTTAGCGGCTAGCCGAAGGATCCTCTATACACCTGTATGTCTCTCTCTCTCTCTCTCCTCTGTGTGTGTGGTGTGTGTGTGTGTGTGTGTGTGTGTGTTGTGGTGTGCTTGTTCGTGTTCCACGGGGGTATTCAAACTATAAGCGTAGATGGATAGGAATGAAGAAGACGTGTGTTTCAGCGACAGGGGAAGAAGAGGGGGGGGGAGAGGGAAAGTGAAGAGGCTGCAGGTGGTGTCGTCGTCTCCAGAAATGGAACGCCAACAAACGCAGGCCGCACTCTCCTTTCTCTTTTTTTTCTTACGTTAGCGATGATGGTCTTGCCTCACATAGGCGGTGATGATGGTAAATGTTTGATGCTACGAGTCTTTGCTCACGCGTGCACCGGTGCACTGACCCAACTGCACCTGCCTATCTTCGCACCTGCCAGCACTTCCCCTCTTTCTCTCGCGTGTGTTTGGTGTGCTTATACATGCAAGTATTTGCATGTGATGAACATAATGTGCTTCAGCACTTCCTCTTATGTTGCGTGGTCGCCCCCGCTACACGAACATTGCCATTCCTTCTCGCCTCCGCGCCTCTCTTTCTTTCTTCCCTCGAAGCTTCTCTTGTACTTTTCTGTTGCAAGTTGAAGAAGAAAGAAACAATCGCCTCTCTTGGCCTGCCGATTTCTGACCCTCTGCAAACCCCGTTTATCCCGCCCTTAACCTGCCTTTACACCCTTACCAGCTCAGCTGTTCGTTCCGACACCCCACCCTGCGCAGCCCTTGTTTCTTTGAAGTTTAAGTGGTATTTCATTCACAACACACACACACACACAGGAGCAACGACACACCAAACAAACTACCTAGCGTACTCTGCGACGCCACGATGCAGTTTACAGTGGAGCAGATTCTCAGCGTGCGCAACACCTACCGCGAGGCGCCGTACCCGGGCTTTTGCCTTGAGGAAATCGTGCGTCGTCGTCGCACCGGCCAGACGAAGCTCGTGCGGGGTGAGAACGCGTGGGTGGCGAAGGGGGCTGCGGACACGGAGAAGGAGTGGGTGCAGCGTCTTGTGCAGAGCACACTGAACAAACTGACAGCGAAGAACAATGACATCATGCTGGAGAAGCTATGCGTGCGTGAGATCTTCCACAAGCGGGAGATTACGGATATGGTGGTGACCATGATCTTTAAAAAGGCCCTCGACGAGCCGGAGAACGCGAAGCTGTACGCTGGTGTGTGTCTCAGCCTGGCACTGTACGAGGCCAACGTTGTCAACGAGTCTCAGAAGGGGGCACGCCCGCAGTCTGACCTGCGCGACGCCGTCATCCGCGCTGCGCAGGAGCAGTTCCGTCAGGCGCGGGAGGAGCTGCCCACGACGGAGGGCATGTGCGAGGAGGAGGTGGAGATGCTGCGCCTCAACACGATGCGCCGCCAGCGGTCGAACATGACATTTGTGGGGGAGCTGTACCTCGCTACGGTGCTGTCTCATGCGACGATGTTCGACATCCTCAGTATTACGATTCGCCCCACCGGCGAGGCCAAGTACCCAACGAACGACTACATTGAACTGCTCGTGGCCCTCCTCACCACCGTTGGTGAGCGCCTCGACACGTCGCACAAGAAGAACCTCGACCCGTACTTCAACACCCTCGCCGGATTCCTCAAGAAAGCGGACTGCCCTTTTCCCCACCGCATTCGCTTCAAGGTCATGGACTTGCTGGACCTCCGCAAGAACGGCTGGGGTGCTAAGACGAAGACGGCCAAACCGGTCGCAGCCGCGCCGAGCCACGGAGGGAAGGAGAAGAAGGGCACGACGACGTCATCGTCGGCTGCTGCTGCTGCAGGGGCCGGGCGGCGTGGTGGACGGGGAGAGCCCAGCGAGGCGGGTGGCGCGAAGAACTGGCGGGACACTTCGAGCACCAACAACAATAATACGAAGGCCTCCTCCAGTCCCCGCACTGCTTCCCCGGCCGGTGCCGGCCTCGGGCTACAGGGCCGTGGCACGAGCACGACGTCATCGTCGGTCGCAGCGCCGGCCACCGTAGCAGACGCCGCCTTTCGCGAGAAGCCCGTTGCGGAGGTGCCGCTGGTGAAGTTCGAGCTGCGGGTGGCGTCGATGTTTCAGGAGTGGGTGGCGGATCGCACGAATGACATGATTCTGCACTGGGTGGAGCAGTTCAACACGTGTGACCGTGTCTTCGAGTCGGAGAGTGAGCTGTGTGTCGCCGTGGCGCTGGAGGTGATCAAGTCTGCCTGCTTGACGACCCGCAAGGACGCGCAGCGGGAGGCCTTCAGCTTCCTTGTGGTGGGGCTTTTCATGATTGATACGGAGGTCTTCGACGGCTTTGCCTGCGCTCTTGCCACTGCGATTGAGGATGGCCTGCTGGAGGATACACCAAAGTTCGGGGAGCGCTTTATGAGCATGCTGCGCCTTACCTCGACTGAGCAAGAGACGCGCGCCGACGTGTACTTCGACGCCGCCAATGTGCTGCGCCTGACGTACAACCGACTGGAGGAGCCGGACGAGGATGCGGTGGACACCCTCATGTCTTTCTGGGACCGCGTGCCGCATCTCAGCACCGATGAAGAGGCGATGATCCGCATGGACCTTGATGTGCTGTACAACGTGTGCAATCCGGAGGGTGCGCAGCCGGGTCTGGAGCAGTTGCTGAGCCGTATCATCCATTCTATGTATGAGTTGGGGCTGATGGAGCCGGAGGTAATGCAGGAGTTCCTAAGTCTACAGGTGGAGGACGGCCTGTGCATGAAGGTGATCGAAGACTACAAGCAGCGCTTCCAGCAGTGATCCTCGAAGTGCCACAACAACTGGTGGGAGAAAGGGAGAGTGCGGGGGATGAGGAAGTGAGAATGGAGAGCCGCTCTTCTTCTTTCACGTCCGCCTGTGTGTTTGTTGTTGTTGTTCCCTCTGTTGATATCCGTTAAAAAAAAATGTGAGCTAAGCGAATAATCAAAGACTATTTTTTTTTTATTGATGTCATGGTGTGCTCCCCTGTAAACCCCCTTTTTTTTTAACTGAAGGACAGGATCGACAAGGAGGAGAGGGAGGTGAGTGAGCGAAGGCGCTCGCTCTCTCACGGCGGGCGAGAGAGTGCAGGTGCGGAACTGCGTGCACCTAAGACGTGAAGAAGCGGGACACGCATGCGCACAAAAGCTAGTGGGGCGGCGGCAATAACAGGTTTGCACACGCGGGGCGAGAATATCCCCAGTGTGAGGCGTGGGGTTGCTTTTTTTCTTCCTTTGTCGTGTATGGCGTGGCGTGTGTCTGGTGTGATTTATGCTCTCCGCTGCGCTTTATTCGCTGACCAGCACTTCTTAAAAAAAAAGGAGAAAAGGGATTGGCACGGCATTCCTCGCTCGCTGGCTCGTCTCCATACAACGCAGGCCTGTCTCCAGGTGGCCCGGTAGCTGATGCTGGGTATCCCACACAACTGTGTCGCAGCGTTACTTCCTCTTTTTTTCCCTTCTCCGGGTCTTTGTTGATCCCCGAATGTTTGTTAAGCACTTAAGTATGTGCAGGAGAGAAAGAAAATAGAGCGCAGTGTTGCAGAGGGAGTGATTAAGCTGCTCGCTTCGACTAGTGTATGCGTGGTGTGTGTGTGTGTGTGTGTGTGTGTGTGTGTGTGTGTGGGAAATGCACCCCATGAGACTGTCATTATCGTCTGGAGAACAAGCCTCGCTTCTGGGAGGCGTCCCGCGTTGTATAATCATATCTGTAGGTGGGAACGTGCCTGTCACATGCTGTTTCTCTGTCTTCGACCGGCTGCACCACACCGGTGCTGCTGGCAGATTGGAAAGGCAGGTGGTTACCTCCACGGCGAGAACTGGATGCAAGAGTTCATGGATTTTGCAGCAGTGGCACATACCATCACCGCACACACACACACACACATACACGCACACACACGTTGTCGCGCTCCACAGCAGCCCATCCTTTGGTTGGGATGGCGAGAGGAGGGCGAAGAGGTGGCTGGCGAGAGAGTCCACATGAGCTAGACTGCTGAAAATGTGAGTGGCCCAATTGTGTGTTTTTCTCTCTTTTTTTCTAACTGTACTCTGTTCTCATCACGCGTCTTCACGGGGCAAACGGACGGACAGCGCAACGCTTGCCCTCTTCGCTTAGCACAGTTGGTTCACGTGGCTGACCTCTCTTGAGTAGTTTGACGTCGTTTTCCACTCGTATTATTGTTATTATAGTTAATATTATTTTTCATCTCTGTTGGGTCACCACGCTCAGGCGTGCCATACACACACATACGCACATTCGTGCCTTTATTTTCGACCCCGTTCACCATGTCGAAGCTTCTACAGAAGATCGCGATTGGCGCGATGGCCGCTGGTCTCGGCGTGTACAGCTGCTGCTTCGTCGTGTACCCTGGCGAGGCGTGCATCCTGTACAACAAGATCACAGGGTTGAAAAGCTGCGTCTACGGCGAGGGACTGCAGTGTCGCATCCTCGGCCTCGACGAAATTATGCGCTTCAACGTTCGTGTTCGTCCGCGCACTCTGCAGACCATGACGGGCACGAAGGATCTCCAGATGGTGAACGTGCGTCTGCGTGTGCTGTTTCGCCCCATGGCGGACCGTCTCCCCCAAATCTACCGCACCTTCGGCCTCGACTACGACGAGCGAATTCTGCCCTCCGTCAGCAACGAAATTCTGAAGGCGGTGGTGGCGGAGTACAAGGCAGAGGAGCTCATCCAGAAGCGCGATGCCGTGTCAGCCCGCATCTACCAGCTGATGCAAGAGAAGGTCAACCAGTTCGGCCTCGTCCTGGAAGATCTCTCCCTCGTCGACATTCAGTTCGGCACAGACTTCATGACGGCGGTGGAGCAGAAGCAGGTTGCCCAGCAGGAGGCGGAGCGCTACCGCTACGTCGTCCTGGAAAACGAGCAGCGACGCCGCGCTGCGGTGGTGCGGGCCGAGGGCGAGGCCGAGTCCGCCCGCCTCATCTCTGAAGCGATTCAGAAGTCGGGCTCCGGCTTTCTCGAGCTGCGTCGCATCGAGGCAGCGGTGGACGTGGCAAACCAACTCGTGCCGATGCAGAACGTCACCTTCGTGCCAAAGGACGCGAGCATGCTGATGAGCATGCCGAAGTGAGCGACGTGAACGCCACGCGGTTTTTTTGAAAGGGTGGTCGCCTTTCCTGGTAGGTGGAGGAATTTTGTGGGATGTGTCCAGAAAGTGTTGCTTAGGTGTGGCGTGAAGGGGTGGTGTGGATGTGCGCTGCAGCAAAAGCACCCCTCTGTTGCGCTCCTTTTTCCCGTTTGTGTTTTTGAGGTTGTGCGTCATGCGCGCGTTGTCGACTTCGTCGTCGGGGGCCTTCACACAGCTGGTGCGATATGTTCCTATTGAAGTAATGAAGCAAAGCAATCAAAACAAAGCAAAGCTGCAACAGGGCTGTCTCGTTTTCCTTTGGTGTGTATCGTATTGGTTGCAGCCGATGCACGCAGCACGCAGGCATGCATATGTACAGAGGGGCGGGGATGGCGCTTACGGGAAGGTAGAAGGTACTGACAGGAGTGTTGCGCCCTTTCTCAAAGATGCAGCATACACTTTTCTGTTTGTTGCTAGCTTTTGTGCTTCCGCTGCACTGCATGTCTTTCGCGGAGGATCAGTCAGTCAAACCAGTTTACTCGAGAGCAATGCGAGCGGCAGGCTTGCAGAGTCTGTTCCACGGTGCGTCTGCATCATCCAACAACGCCGCCATTATCATTCCCTCACCTTGCTGACGACGGTCGGTTCGTATGCGCCACATAGCCCTCGCTTTACTGCACTGGGCGAAGCCAAACAGCGATCAAAAAAGCTACACGGCATCGTTGCGCAGCGTCTTTGCCACACTGCACTTCACTTCGACTTCCCCAACGCCTCTTCTTTCACCTCTTTTATTCATTTTCTGTCGCCTCCTCTTCCTCCTCCACAAATATACACACACATATATATATATATGTAATTATCAGCTGCACTTCTTTGTGGCTGTGGTAGTTGTGTTGTTTTCCCGTTGTTGTACCCCCCCCCTACCTCGTTGGCATGACGACCAAGAAGGAGTGCACGATGGCGCTCTCCGACGTGGTCGGGTCAGTGCTGGACGGCGTCAGCGGTGTCACTGCTACGGCCCTCCTCCCTCTCCTCCACCACGCGGCTGTACTAATTGGCACCAACAAAGGCAGCGTTCTCTTCTGCACCGCCTCCGCGGAGTCTACTGACCTCCTAGAGCCGTCGTGTGACGTCACGCTGCACTGTGGACCGGTGTATGACATGGCTTTGAGCACTCAACACCTAGTGGCCACCGCTGGCCACGACGCCGTCAGCTGCGTCTTCCCCCTGCACGCCCTCTTCTCCACCGGCGGCCTCACCAACTGCCGCCGCCTCTCCGGACAGACCTTTCCCGTTGTTGCTGTGCGCTTTCTGTCCGACGGTACAACGCTGATCTCCCTCGGCGCAGACGGACAAGTACGTGTAGTCGACGTGGTAGGTGGCGACGTGCTGGCCGTGCTGTCAGTTGGCTTTGCCGCCACGTGCCTGTCCTGCACGGTGGATGAGACGGTCCTATTTGTTGGTGGACGCTGTCTGGCTGCGATGGACTTGTACGATGCGATGCGGCCCACCTCCTCCCACGCTGATGCTGCCATAGAGGCATGGAAGCCCGTGCCGTCGACCACGCTGGAGGGCACCGGTGCTGTGGGCACGAGTGGTGCTGCGACGGCTAGCGTGCGGTTTTATCAGTGGGCTTCGCCATGCGCCGGTGGTGATGCTGCGACCACTACGCAGGTCACCCGAACCCCACCTGGCACGATGATATCGAAGCTGCTCGTCGACAATGCAGACGGCACGCTGACGGCGCTGTTTATGCGTCGCACGATGGATGACGGACCCGTGCAGATCTGCGGTGAGGCACAGTGGGCTGCGGGCGGAGGGAAGACAGCGTGCAAAACCTCCTGGGCGGAAGCGGGGGAGCGAGCGTCTGCGGAGCTGCAGCAGCAGCAGCAGCGGCGGCAACGCAGGGACTCGCGAAGGAAGGAGACGTCAGTGCGCTGCCGTGTGAGGTCGGAGGCACGCCCCTCCGCAAAGCAGCCACTCCAAACGTCACTGCCGCTGCCTGCTGCGGCCAACGGGGCCGCTGCGTTGTGGCAAGGCCGCTGGTACGCCTCCCCATTTGATCTCACGACGAACGGTGCGTTGCGGCTCGCGTTCTGTGGTTTTTTCTCTTGCTCTGCAGCTTCGCTGGTCGTGCCTCGCACATCAAACACCGTGCTGGCGGGTAGCACGGAGGCTGCACCGCTAACGCGTGGGGAGCAGGTCGCCTTGGCAGAGGTGCACTGCAACGAACTGCAGCGCGAGTGCGATGCGCTGGTGTTTCAGCTGCGAAGTTTGCGCTCAGTTAAAGGGAAGTTGGCGGCGGCGTGAGCAGCTGGACTATGTATACGTGGGAAAGCTCTCCTCTCTGCGGTGCGCTCGGCACTGAGGGGGGCAGGTGGTGGAGTCAGAGGGAAATGCGTGGTGGAGAGGCTCTGCTCGGCCTGCGCTTCTGGTGTGTGTTGGTGGACGTGCCACCTCTTTTGACAGCACTGTTTTGGGCGTTTAAAGCGAAGGCACAGAGGGACACGGAAGTGCCGGGAAGCGTAAGCAGTGATGCCTGTAATATAGCAAGCTGCAAAGAAAGAAAAGAAAGGTGAAGCAACAAGTACTGCGCAAAGTGGGAAGTTCCCTGGCCTTTTCACCCAAACGTCCGCGGGCCTGTGCGAATGCTGAAGCCTCTTCTGCGTTTTGTGAGCAACATGCGCATACTCATGTCTATAAAGGCCCAGTAAGTGCGGTGAGGAGAGACTCTTTTGTTCCTCAAGACGTTGCTTTTCTCCTGTCGCTGCTCGTGCAGCCTGAACCCAGGCCGCATCGGTTCCCATCAGTGGAACTGCGAAGCTTGTACTCGTCCTCGTCGCCTGTCGTCCATGCTGCGTACAATGCTTTTAAGGTGTTTCGCTTATTCTCCTTTTGTTTTCGCCCCTCTGCTTTCTTTGGTCACAGCCACACACACATACACATCCAGAAGATCGAATCGGCCCTCGGGCTACAACGTTCGCTTTTTTTTTTTCTCTCTTTGAAGGCTGCTCGGATGTCGGCGCCGAACTTAGAAGCTCTCCTCGGTGCTGATCTCACGGCGGAGCTCCTCGCCCGAGCTGGTGGGCTGCTTCGGCTGAGTAGGCTGAGCGACGCGGCACTACGTCTGATGGGCAGTGAAGACTTTCAGAGCATCGCGAGTAGCGCACGCGCGAAGCAGCTTCATGCTGGTCTGCTGATCAAGGCACCCGTCTTTATGGAAACTTTTGGCGATGCGGAGGAGACGGATACGGCGAACAGGAAGGCTGCACAGAAGGGCATGGCACAGCTCGGACGCAAGTGTGCCCTCGTCGCCAAGGCCGACCTCGCCGGGGCCTCCCCTGACGGCGCGCTCGGGCAGGTGGAAGCTGCGAAGCTGCGAGCCGCCTTCACACGTTTGTGTGCGGAGGGTAAGGTCACCGCAGAGGACACGCAGGCCCTCGCCGTTCCGTATGTGTATGTCCGCGGTGAGGCGGTGAGGCAGAAGCGTGGCGGGCAGAAGGAGCGCAGGAAGCGGGAGGCGCAGAACGAGACAGCCGGTGTGGTGGAGCGTGCAACGCAGCGGGTGAAGATGGGGGTAAGTGAGGAAGAACAGGTTCGACAGCTGCTGCAGAGCGAGGCGATCCGCGCTGAGTTCGCCAAGGAGCGGGAGAAGGAGTTGCAGAAGGAGGCTCGCAAACGTAGTCGGGAGGAGACGCACGACGAGTACGACGACCTGATCAACATCGCCCTCTAATGCACTGTGTTTGCCGTCTGCTACCGCTGCGGGAGGGGCGTGGCACACACTGCACCTTCTGTGTGCACGTACATCTCTCTTTCTCTGTGCGTGTGTGTGTGTGCCTGTTGCTCCCCCTTTCCTGGTTTGTTGTATCGCTGCTCTTTTTTTTTCCTTTTGATGGCTGGTGGCCTTCGAACAGATCCTGCACACGGGCTGCGGCGGCCTGCCGGTCGGTGTCTTCGTAGTGGCGCGTGCAGAGCCCCATTTCACACAGCATTCCGTACAAAACAATAAAATAAGTTCTACAGGGAAGTAAAGCAACGCTCACCAGATGTGAGGGGCTACCCTTGTCTCTCACCCTCCTCCTCTTCCCCGCTGCGCCACACACGCCGCGTTGACGAGTGACTCTCGAGTGAGAAAAAGAGGGTAAGAAGAAGTGAATAGGAAAACAAACAAAGGAGGCGTCACTGATGCACGCACAGTTCTCACATGGCCCTCTTCTGCTCCACCAGGCAGCTCTCTCCTTCTGTCCTTACTTCCTTTCGCTCCCTCCCCACTCACACAAGCAAAAAACACTCCGACGCAGTTCCGGTGGAGAAGCTAGAGTCGGGCGTTACGTACGCCCACTTGCATCTTGGCTACAGGGGACTACAACGAAGGAAACACACAGACAGAACAGACACACACACACAGACAGGTACTTTTCTTTGTTGTCTTCATTCTTCTCCACCCCCGCTGCATTCTGTGCATTGCTGTCCTTTGCAACACTCGTCCCGCTCGCATTTTATTTATTTATTTGCTCTTTGCGTAGAATATCTCTTTTGACCTCTGCAGCTTTAGCGTGCGGTAGCGTTTCTCTCTCTCTCTCTCCCTGTGTTCGTCGTTTTGCGCGCAGACGGTGATGTATTTGGGACCTGAGCTGTCCACGTGCTGTGACGCAACTACTGATGACGAGACGGGGAGGAAAGTTGGAACGAATTCGCTCCTAAGCATATCCGCACAGAAAGAAAGACCGCAGCGCCATCTGCTCTCTCTCTGCTTATCACCTCTCCTCCTTCGTTGAAGAAGAGGGATTCCAGCCGGAGGAAGGAGGACAGGCATCGCTGGCGTTGCCGTGTTTCAACACGAAGATACACGCAGCTGACATCTTTTTCCTCGTGTCAACTGCCGCCGCTTGCTGCTGCTCTTTTTTCATTGCTGTGCCGTGTGGATTTGTGGTGACGCAGCGTGTCTGCGACCACGACGCGACTTCATACGCTTGAAAGCTCTGGTGCCTTCGTAGGCCTCTTTTGCACATTTCTGCGGCTCTTCTCTCCAGCACGCGGTGCGTCATCGGCGCAACGGACATCCGCTGTGCACTTTCTTTACTCGGGGGTTCTTTGCCCCAATAATAATCCCTTCCCCTCCTTCAAACGTAGCGAGGATGGCGTCTCTCTCCCACAATCCACTGGCGAGGGATATAACGGCCACGGCGAGCGCCTCCACCTCGCAGGGCTCACCCACCCGCACCTCCCTTCCCAGCCTGAAGGCCGACACTGCGACGGCCATGTCGTCCAGCCTCCACACAACCCGGCCCACCACCGGATTGGGGCTGAAGCTGTGGACACCGGCACTGCAGCGACCACCACTGAGTCTCCCGCAGCCGGCACCTTTGCAGGTGATGTCAGCGGCACCGCCACCGCCCTTCACAGCTCACGCATTTGCGGAGGATTCGGCCACTCACGTACCCGACAGCGGCACCAGCAGCTATCGAGGCACCCCACGGTCACCTCTCACCACCACAGAGAACCACTCAGCAACTCGACGACGGAAGAAGCCGCAACAGCAGCTGCAGCCCAGCCGCAAGACGTCGCGTTCCTCTTCCACCTTCCCTGCACCTCTTCCACAACAGGGACGAGATGCTCCCCTGCGGACAGGGTTTTTGTCAGCTCAGCTGCCATTCTTGGATGCTACCGGTGGCGTGGTGGAGCGGTCAGCGCGGGACTGGAACAACGAGTTTCAGACGCTGTGGACGGAGCAGGTGCACGGCGAGATCTGCGGCTTTGATCGCACCACCACGCTGCAGACCTTCCTCGAGGAGTTCGAGCTGCACGCGAGGACACTGGTGGAGCTGCACATGACGACTCGCGAGGAGGCCCGCGCCATGCGGCTGGCGAACACGACAGGGCTGGCGGCGGCTGTCGTCCCCACCACCGTCACCGCATCGGCCACCCCATCGCCTGCCGTGCGATATGGCAATCTGTTCGTGTACGTATGGCCGGATGCGAAGGCGGGTATGTGGATGCAGCGCAGCTATCGAGCTCTGCTGGAGTGCCGCGCGTCACTGCTAAGGGCACCTCTTCTTGCCACCTTCCGTTACTTCAACGAGGTGGTTACGGTGGCGGCGGCGGTGGCCTTCGACCGCACGAAGGTGCCGGAGTACACCGGCAACGGTCGCTGCGATCCTGTGGTGCACACACCGCTGCAGGAGCACATCAGCCTGGTGAGATGTGCCTTGAATCTTGTTCCGGATGAAGGGCGCTGTGACAGCGGCGCCAACAGCAATAGCAGCAGCAAAGATCAGACAGATGGGACCACGCATGGCAGCGCGGCCGGAGGCCGGGAGTTCAACAACAGGCCACAGCAGAAGATTCGCGGGATCGAGGTGCGCGAGGGGATGGACATGCGGTTGTACCTCACCAACGCCATGGGCCTGCTGCCTCCCATCTTCACACCGACCGGCGGGCCCCTCACCCTGCGGCGCTGGTGGCACCTCGTGAAGCACCCACCGATGCCGTGGGGCAGCCCAGCCACCGCGGACGTTTACAAGCGGGACGCCGCTGCCACCATCCAGAATCTGCCCTCGCTGCTGGAGCTGCCGGTGGAGAAGCGTAATGCGCAGTTGGTGGAGCTGCTGCACGACGGCGGGCTAAACGTGTGTTTGCTGGGTCTTATTGCTCTGACGCTGATGTCGAACACGAAGGAGGAGCTGGAGGACACCACAGAGGGGCTTCTGCAGGTGATCTGCACGGAGATGCTCGCGCGTGCGGTGCGGCGGGCGATGTTTAGTGCCATGAAGCAGGAGCGTGCCACGCCGACGGTGAAGGCAGTCAACGCGTACCTCGAGCGTACCGCCGGGTCCATCCTCAGCGGCACCTCGGACCGCTTCAAGGATGGCCTGCTACCCGTGCTGAGAGACTGCTTCTGGTTTGACGACAGCTTCGATACCGCGCCGCTCATCGCGCGACTAAAGTACACATTGCACGAGGAGCCCACCCACATCATGAAGCGCGTCTGTCAACTCTGTGGGCTGCAGGTGATGCGAGGCGTCGTAACAGAGGTGCTCTGCACCGCCTCGCAGCACAACTACCGCACCCTCTTCTCCGCCTCACACGAGGTGTTGCTGAGTACGCTGCGCAAGGACCGGGCCACCTACTCTCACTCCTTCACCTGCGCCTTCCTCGTACCGCTGCGGATTTGCTTCTTCTCCCGCAGCGGCCGCATGCAGGAGGCGTGGCAGGAGGTGCGTCGATTGCTGGAGCTGTGTGGGCGTCGGCTGAGTGACAAGTTTCTCAACGCGCAGGTGTGGACGATGGCCGCCGTCCTCGCAGCTCACTGCGGGCAGCCAGAGGCGGAGAGCGCGATGCTGATCTCGCGTGCCGCTGATGTGATGAACAGCATCCCCGCCTACGTGGTCCAGTCCACGGCGGTGCAGGTGAAGCTGCCGACCTACCTCTATTACCTGACGGGGCAGAGCTACGTGAAGACAGCACACGGGTTCCTGCTCCTGCAGCAGAACAAGCTGGAGGCGGCGGAGGAGGTGTTGGAGGAGGCGCTGCGACTGCCCGATGTGGTGGAGCCGGAGCGGCAGTACTTCCTCGGACACCTACGACAGCAGGCCATCTTGGGGCTCTTTGCGATCGCCACCCGCTCCGGCGAGGCGAAGGTGCGGCAGTTCGACGCGCAATGGAGCAACGAGTTGCGGAAGATGGCACCGACGCTGCAGGGGGCCCGCATCAGCGAGCTCTTTGGCTCCCTCTTCTTTGAACGTGGCATGTGTGCCGACGCCGTGGGCCGCCTGTGGGAGTGCCTGGAGACAACAGAGCAGCTGCTTGGCCCCACCGCACTGCGTGTCGGCGAGGTGCTGAACAAGCTGGCGTACGTCTACTACTGTTGGGATGCCCGGCAGTACGGCCTCTTCTGCTCCTGCATCCTGCACCGCGCGGAAGAGATAATGAAGGAGCGGGCAGGGCTGTATTCTGCGCTGCACCTGAGCGTTGCAGAGAACATCATTTCCCTCTTCATCCAGCGCGGGATGTTCGTGGAGGCTTCGCAGCGGCTGCACGAGCTGCGCACGTTGCCGGCGCGCTACACCGCCCACCTGTCACGCGATCACCCCGCCATCACACGTATCGCTGAGATTGCGGAACGGCTGCGACACGACTTTCGGCCCTTCGCGATCGATATCATCCGTCGCTGCTGGCGTGAGTACCACAGTCGCTTGCTGGTGCGGGCTGAGTGCGAGCGCAACGTGCGTGAGATCCAACGCGTTGGCCGGGCCTACCTGGTGCGTCGCTTGATGGTGCGCTTGTACTACGGCACCATCACCCCCGACTACATCGCGCAATGTGCGCAGACGTACTCTATGCTCAGCTTCTCTCGCCCCTTAGTGGCGGCCTCGGCCCTCTTCGACAAGGACGAGCGCCACTGGAACTCGGAGGCCCAGCAGCTGCGTCTCTTCATTGTAGCGTGGGACCGGCTGGAGCAGTTGACGGTGAAGACGGCGATGGCCCGCATCGAGGACGAGTTCGCCGCGGCGGCCAAGAAGTATCTACTCGAGATGCGCAGTGGTGAGCAGCGCGGCGTGCCCGTGGCCGGCTGCAGTACTTCCGTTGTGCTGCATAACATGGTCTTCACCAAGGTCCCTGCCCACCACCGGCTCTCGACCCTGCAGGCGTGTGTGATGCGGTTTCTGCGGCGGCATCTGCAGTTCTTCGTGACTGCGCCGCTCAGCACCATCGTTGAGTTCCCGGATTGCGGCTACTACGTCGAGGGGCTCCTTCCTCTGCATCATCAACCGCAGTTTGTCTTCACCTCCGACGGCGGACACGGCGTCCGCCACTCCCAGCCCATCGAGGACTGCATGCGCTACCTGGTGCGGCTCTTCAGCGAGGCGAACCTGACGGTGTACCAGGCGGAGGCGTGGCAAGGCATTGAGGTAGTCTACGGCGCTGATGGGCTGGTGTACGTGACGAATGGCCTGGGGCTGATCAGCACAGCCGTGCATCAGCTGGACCTGATTGTGAGCGATGATACCTTGCCGCAGGACCACTTCCTCACGGCGTGGCAGCTCTGGGGGGAGGGAAACATGAAGGAGGCGGTGGAGATGCTGGAGCACACCCTGCTAAACCACCGCGCCACGGAGCACGGCGCGGTGCAGATGTTCCTTCTCGTCTACTTTGCGTTTGCCCGCTTTGCCCTCGGCGACGACGACGATGCTGCGATGCGACTTTTTCAGCGGTGCATGACTGCGCTGGTGGAGAGCGGCCTGCCTGTGGTGGCGGCCCTCGTCTCACACGCCGAGGGCCGTGCCTGGCTGCAGCGCGACTCGCCGAAGCTGGCGATGGAGCCTCTCATGCGCGCTCTGCGCATCTTGAAGAAGCAGACACACCTGCATGCCTACTACGGCTCCTTCTACTTACTCGAGACCGCTCGTTGGATTCTGCTGGCGAGTGGGACGCGGGAGGCCGCACTCGAGGAGGAGGTGCTGATGTGGTTCGCCCACACCGTCGAGTTCGGCGAGCCGACGCTGCGTCTCTTCACCACCTGTGGGCGTTTTATCGTGTACGCCCACCGCATCAACGACACAGCGCTGTGGCAAAAATTCGTGAAGCTGCGTGATATGCGGGCGAAGGAGTTGCAGCCGGCGGAGCGTGACCGCTTTGTGCGGGTTCTGCAGGAGCACAGCGAAGACCTGCAGCGGCGCGGTGGGACGGAGAGCTGCAAGGACTGCGCTTTCCTGCTGCAGACGGCGATTCGCCTGGCAGAGGCGGGTTCGCCGGAGTCGCGACAGCTGGGGGTGCTGCTGACGAGCTACGGGTTTCTTCTGACCACGATGGACAGGCTGAAGGAGGCGCGGCGCTTCCTGCGGCGGGCCAACGCGATTCTCACCAAGACGGTCAGCAGTGCCAGCCCGGAGATGATGACGTGGCACAAAAACAACCGCGTGCTGATGCACCGCGTGCGGGAGAACGCGATTCGAGTGATTCGTCGAGCGGTGTGGCGGTGGAAGGAGCGGCGCCGGCTGGATAAGAAGATGGAGGAGACAGACCCGGCCGGTTACCGCACTCTGCTGGCGGTGCGCTATCAGCGCCGCCTTAACCGCGTTGTTGTGTTGGAGGCGACCGCCCGCGTGCTGATCGCGGAGGCGCAGTCGGAGGAGTGGTACCGCCTGCTGCGGCGTCAGGGGCGGATGCGCAATGATGCGATGCTCAAGCAGACCTACGGCTCACGTGTTCAGGTCTTCGACGATAAAATCACCGCCGCGCTGGCCGACCTGACGGAGCTCGCACTGGCGACGAAGGCGGTGATGGCCGACACGGCGTGGCGCATCCGCGGCTCGATCATGACTGCGTTTGTTCTCACCGGGCACCGCCTCGAGCGGAGGGCCACCATCGCGGAGTGGCACAGGGAGCGTCTTTTTCTCAAGCTGTGGCACATCGAAGACGTCGACATGGTGATACGCGCAGAGTTTCTTGCCGCCTTCCACGGCTACGTGGCCCGCTGCGTCTCCGCCGAGGAGCGGGCGTGGCGCCGCATCATTCAGCGGAATCAAAAGAAGACGAAGCGTCAGATGGCCAAGGCGATTGTGCACGCCCTGCACCGCAAACCGAAGAGTGCCGCGGCGGACCTGCGAAGCTTGCAGCTGGACGAGGCACGCAAGCGGGAGCGGATAACATGGCGGGAGGATGAGGACTTCCGCCAGCTCCGCGACGCCTTCACTTTCGGCCCGGTGGTCGAGGACGTGGACGACGCCGAGGCGGAGGGTGACGATTCGGAGGATTCGTGGCAGGGCTGAGTCGACGTGTGCGTATGTGTGTGCTCACCACATGGGCCGGAAGGGAGGCGAAGGAGGCGGCGGTACAGAAAGGCCCCACTCGCCTCCGTTGTTTTTAATTCCTTTGGTAGAGCAATCATGTATTGTGTGGCCCCCTTCCATTGCGGGCCCCTTTGCTTCCTTACGAAACACAGCGTGTGGCTCCACCAAATGGTGAAAAAAAAAAACACAGACAAAAGCGACACACACGCACACACACACAAAGCAGAGATCATTCGTGAGGACAGTGGAGGTCAGCCACATCAAAGCTGTCGCTGCGCTGCATCGCGCCTTCTGCGTCCTTTTCCCCTCTTCTCAGCTCTCCACAGTACCTGCTGTGTGCGGGGTGAGGAGGTGAGGAGGAAGAAAGGAAAGGAACTAAAAAAAACAGCATTGGGCGGAGTGCAGACGGGGAGGTTGAATAGTAGGATTTCTTGCTTCATACTTGGATGCCTATAAGATCAGCGCAGCAGCGGCTGCCACCGCATAAACTCCGCCATTCCATGCCGACTTTGTGATGTCTTGTCGCGAGGGCACAGCCATATCGGGCGACTTCCCTCACGCAGAGCAGCAAACTGTCTTCCTTATAATCCCCCCCCCTTTTCCCCTCCCCTTTGGCACCTTCATCCTACGTCATCGAACCTTCTGTGCATTGCAGCTCACGTGCAGTGCGCGTCTCAGCACTCTCCGGTTGCGTCTGCCATCACGTGTCCTTTCACGTAGCGGAAGCAGGCGACCTTTTTGTTTTCTCTCTCGGCGTCCACCACAAACACGTTGCAGCGGTGCGTGCACGAAACACGACCACCCCAACAGTAGAATAAGGGAAGACAACGCGCTCTGAACTTTCCATCGTCTTCTTTCAACGGAGTTTTTTGAAATAAGTTTTTTTGTTGTTGCAGCCTTCTTCGCTGACTTCTTTGTGAGGTGTTTTTTTTTTCTTCTCTCCTTTGCTGTTTATCGCAGCCGACGTGTCAAGACGAGTCGCTTCCTCCTGCACGAAGCCGCGCTCACCGCTGCTCTCATTCCCTCCCTCTATCCTTCACTGTGCCGTCCAGCAACTCCTCACAGCAAGAGAGGGAAAGCACAGGGAGGACTCCCAGCTCTGTGTCTGGAGGGCTCTCCTCTTCTTTGTTTCAATTTATGTTGTGCTCTTTTGTTTGTTTGTTTGAGTTGTAATCGTGGTTTCTTTCTCTGTGCGTGTGAGATTTGGCCGTTTCTCTCATCTTTGATCGTTTTCTTTGTTTCTCTTCTTACCTGTGGCTTCTGCATCGTTGTGTGTGCAGCTGCCAACTTCTTCTCTGTACCTCTCTCTACCGCTCTCCTTTTTTTTTCTCCTTCTCTCGCACGCGTGCGCTGTCGTTGGCCGAGGTTTCGCGTGTGACGGACTCTGCTGCACACGGGTGTTGTTGTTTGTTTTTCTTTTGTTCTTTCCCCTCGTGCTCTCTCTTTAAATCCGGCGTAAGGAAGTGCTGCCCTGCCGTCCCCCCTCCCCTGAGGAATACGTCGCCGTCCAGCTCCGTTGACTTCGTGTCTGTTTAGCGGCCTCCCCCCGCTCTCGTGTTTTGAAGAGGTAGAGTTTGGTGAAGGCCAGCCCACCGCGTCGCGTGTCCTTTGTGCCACACTCTCTCTCCCTTTTTACCCTTACTGTTGTTGTTGGGTGCTTTTTTTTTATTTGTCATCGTGGTCGTTGCCAAATGGACCGGGTGTACGTGAAGTGTTGCAGCGGTTTCTCCTCTGCGAGCACGAACTGGAATGAGCCGTTCCAGCTTGCGTTGGAGAAGGATGACAGTACATTGCCGCTAGCCAATGCCCGCCTCGCAGAGGTGATGCGTGTTACAAAGGCGTTTGAGGAGGAGGCGATGAAGGGCGCTATGAAGATAGTGCTGATGGAGGCGGACGCGCCACGGCAGGTGCCGAAGGAGTTGCTGTGCTACCGCGACAAGAACGTTTTTTTTCGTGTTCTGCCAGACTGTCGCTCGGGTCGCAGCATCATGGCGGCGTTGCGTGGTGTGCTGCAGAGCGGCAGCAGCGTGCTGACGGTGCCACTGACGGCCTTCTTTGTATATCGCGGCACGCCTGTGTTAGCCCAGGCTTTGGCCCCGCTCGGGCCGGAGCCACAGAAGCTCTACGGCGACAACGCTGAGCCAAATCAGGAGGTTGGCGCAGAGGCTGAGATCGTTGCAGACGCACTGAACACGCCGCTGCCAGACCAGATCGTGTGCGAGGTGTACCGCGGGCTTGACGGTCGCAAGTACGTAACGAACACAAACATCACCACCATCGCACTCGATGATGCCACGCTTGTCGGTGGGCCGCTGAAGAGGGCAGAGATGCTGGTGCTCTGCCCATGCGTAACAGCGACGTGTGAGGACACGCTTAACGTGCTGCGCAACCCCGCCGTGCTCGATGCCCTCTTCCACGTGCTGGACGCACCGCTAGAGCAGCAGAGCCGCGTGCTCAGCGAGACCCTCCACTTCTACGGTATTAACCTGTGTTTACTAAAGGGGGCGCTGGACGCCTTTCAGGGCCAGTACTGCGACAACGCGCAGGCGTGTCAGTCGTTCGCGCTGGCGGTGGCGGTGGAGATGATGGCTCGCACCATCAAGCAAGAGTTCTACACAGAGGTGCAGGCAAAGCGGCTGGGCATGGACGATGTGGGCATCACCAAGTGCTTTGCTCTGCATCTCCGTGCCGCCTTTCACCAGAGCGAGCGAGAGGAGAAGTTTATGCCGCTGGTGCTGCGTAAGTACTCCATCGCAGCTGCAAGCGGCGAGGCCGAGGCTCTTCTGGAAGCACTGAACGAGGTGCGGCGCAACCACCGCAGCATCGTCGTGGAGCGGGTGTCGTGGCTCGTTGGGGCCCGCAACGGCTCTCAGGCGGACACCTCTGCCGCATCGCGCAATCACAGCAGGCGTAGCGGCAGCAACAGCAGCAACAGCGTGCTGTGGGTGCCGCTGGTGGCGGGCCGTGTGACGCCAAAGATGCGGGAGCCGGTGCTGATGACGTCGTTGGAGCCGCTGTTTCGAAGCTCGCAGACGTGCGAGGCCCACCGCTACGCCTTCTGCTACCCCGTGCAGATCAAAGTTGCGATGTGGCAGGGGCGGCTGGGTGACGCTCTCAATCTGGCCAACGCGGCCGTGGATGAAATTAGTGCGCGGTACGGACCGGCGTCCATGCGAGCCGTGCAGGCGCAGCGCACCTTCATGAAGCTGCTCTTCAGCGTCCCCTCACTCGAGAACGTCCGTGAGGCTTTTCAAATGATCCGGCCAATCCTCGAAGTCTACGAAGACCGCGCCGGCCCCATCACACGTGCGAAGTGTCACATCGAGGTGGGCTGCTGCCTGCTGGGGGCGGCGTCGTTGATCGATGTGCTGTCGGAGGCTACCCAGCACTTCCAACTCGCGGAGCGGCTGCTGCCCGCCTCGCTGCGCAGCTCCAACGGCGCTTGGTTGTATCTGCAACCGACCCTTGGACTGGTGCGGTGCCGCCAGCTCGGTCAGAAGAGTGCCGCCGTGCCGCTCAAGACGCTGGTGGGCGACGCCATCTACTTCTCGCGTGTGGTCGCGCCAGCGGATTACTGCACCGAGTACCTGTGGGAACTCGGGATGGAGCTGGCGTCGGACCGCAACTACGAGGAGGCGACACAGGTGCTGACGGCGGCGTACGCCATGGCGAAGCACACACCGCGAACGGCGTTGGATGTGGAGCGGCTGCGAGATGACACGCTGCGCGTGTATAGCGAGTGGAATCCCGAGCAGTACGCCGCCTACTGCAAGGCGATTGCGGAGAGCACCAGCGCGTGAGTCCGTGGAGTTCGCACCGCAGGGGGAGGGCAAGGGGAAGAGAAAGAAGTGCAATGACACGCACACCAAGCACACACCCTCACCCTCCGCCTGTGCTAGGGCTCCTCTTTTAATTTTGCTTGTTTTTCTTTCGACTGTGTGGAAGGGCTGCTCTCAGCCCCGATGTGTACCTCGTGCCGTAATTATCCTTTGCAACGTCTCCTTTCGTCTTTCTACTGTTCTCTTATTTCTTCTTTGTTTTCTTCCATAGTGCAGATATGTGGGTGAGCGACGTTGTGTTTTGGTGTACATGTTGTGTACTGCTGGCGAATCTGCGCACACTGACGGCGTGGTGTCAGTGGTAGATGGTGTTTCCCCCCTCCTTCTCCGAATGTCCGTTGATTGTACGATCTCGTTTATTATTATTATTGGCCTACGTGTTTTGGTATCGCCTGCGTGTGTGGTTGTGTGTGTCAAGCCGTGAAGAGCTTTTTTTTTGGGAGACGGGTGGCGAAGAGCTCGTGCACCGCGTTGTTGTTTCTTTTTATTTAGCACGAGAGCCCGAGTAGCCGGTTTTTTCTCTTCGTTTCTTCTCTCTCGTTTGTGTGTGTGCGTGTGCCGTTGTGGGACGAGACCCGCACGCTCCTGCGTTGACTCCTAAACGTGGCGACTGCACCCATTCTTCTCAACGAGGAGACCTCAGCAAAAAAGAAAAAGAAAAGCAGAAAGAAACAGTACCAGCGGACACTCAGGTCACTCCTCACGGTCTTTTTTTTTTTTTGTAAGCTGATGCGCCGCGGTCGACATGTCTGTCGAGGTGTCTGTGCTGATGCCGTCCTCTGCCATCGCCAAGACTGGCCGCATTGCGCAATGATAGCACCGAATGAGCAGAGTAGATGTTCATGCCAGCCGCACGTCTTTCATGGAGGTTGTGTGGTGATTACCGACTGTGATGCTTGAACGCCTTTTCTTTTTATATTCGTGGGTGTGTCATCTTCGTCATCATATGTGCAGTGGTGCATCTCACCTTCTCCACTCTTCACACTTCTCTGCGGCCACGCCTCCTTCTCTGTCTCTTCCTTCTCTTCGAATAACGGCGACACACGTCCGGGAACTCTTTTTTCTACGCTCTGCTATGCCTCTCTTATCGTCGTCATTATCATCGTCACACCGCGCCCCCCATTTATTCACGGAAGCATGCAAGAGAAAAAAAAAATATCGCCTGCGTTGTTCTTTCCCGCACTTTTATCTGGCCCCCTGTTCTCTAGAGTGTTTTCTGTGTTGGCGCCTCGACTGACACCGCGAGTAACGGTCGGGTTTCTCCTTTTTACTCTTTATTATTATTGCTATTGCTTCTTCTCGACGTGTGCGTGCACGTCGACACGGCTTAAGAGACCCCTTTCTCCCCCCGAAATAGCAGCAGGCAGAATCGGTCGTGATTACTGCTGTACCTTTGTACATTCTGACAGGCTTTTCTTTTCGCCACTGCTGGTGCCAGTGGTATTGTCGTTTCTCATCTTACAGAAAAGCCCCGCATTGCATACCGCCCCCCTCCCCCCAAAAAAAAAGAAGAAACCAAAGCTCCGAAGCTGCCGCTGACACTGACACATCCAGAATAAACTGCGCAAAAGAAACAAAAGTGCACATCAATACACATTGCTTCAGTGCTCCCTTTTGCTTCTCTCTTCGTTTTTTTTTCTTCCTAGTGAAACGCAGCTGCGAGCGTGGCGGCGCTGCAACACTACTACATATACACGCATACACACTCGCATATCGCTCTTTCTTCTCTTTTGCGCTTCTTTTCTCAACTGCAATTTTTGTTTTTTCGCCACTCTCTCACCCCTGTACCGTGGAGACCCGGTGTTTACGGAGTTCTCGACGTCCTGCTTCCTTCCTCACCCAAGCTGCGTCATTGTACCAAGGCGGAGTGACGCGTGTGCTGTAGCTTTTCTCATTCTCTCTTTCCCAAAACAGTAGTGTAGGCCTGTACAACGCGCTGAAGTGCCGCTGCTCGCGTTGCCTTCGTCTTTTTTTCTTATTTTTAGTTGCGGGGCTTTGCTCTATTTTGTGGCGTAAAGCCAGTTTACACGAAGTTAAGTAAGCTGTGCTTTTTCACGCCGCAACCGCTGCGTTTTCTTTCTGTTGTTGCTGCTGTTGTCGTGCTTGTTTTGGCGAGTGGCGCGGAGGCTGAGATCAGCACCAACAGCCCCGCGTCCACCCTTTCTTTCTCTCCATCTTTGAGAGTGGGAGAAAGTGAAGAGCGCATTTGCAGTTCTGCGGTTGGGGTGACGTTCTCTATTTTTCTCTTTTTTGTTTTGCAGCTCTAACTGTGTGTTGGGGCCGTGACAGGACGGCTATTGCTTACCGTGCGTACTCTTTGCTTTGTCGCCTCTCGACGACAACGGCGTTCTTCTCACTGGGAGAGCTTTGACACTGCAGCTGCAGCTGCTGCATTTTTGTGGCCGCGACTCTTCTCGTATTTCAACACAGGATCCCCCTCCATACACACTGTGGGTGAACGACTTCATCAAGTCTTTTCCTTATTTCTGCATTTCACCCTCCAATTCTCTGAGCGTTTTGGTGCGCGTCGCGTTGCTTGTTATTCTCTTTTTTTTATAGACGGGTGCAATGCGTCGGCCTGCCAGCGCGACTCCGGTGCGCAACCCCGCATTGGCGATGAGCCGCGACAGCGTGCTGCACGACACCCCCCTGAGCGCCACCCGCTTTGCACGGTCGGCCAGCTCGCAGGGCAGCCGCTGGGCCACCGAGGACCGCCTCGCCATCCGCCGCAACCCATCTTTCCCGATTCAGCAGACGGCACCCAAGCCGTACCTGGCGGCGTGCGCGGAGATCACCCCGCGTGGCCGCAACTGGAATGCTGAATTTCAGCTGGCGTGGGAGAAGGAGGATCACACGATGGAGCAGGCGGAGCAGCGGTGGATGGCGCTGCGCCAGCTGGAGCGCGAGTTCGAGAAGGAGGCCGCCGCCACCGTCGTCAAGATTGTGCGGCTGGAGAAGGACATGCCGCATGAGTTGCCCAAGTTTGTGCAGTGCTTCCGCGTAAAGAACATCTTCTTCCGCATCCTGCCGGACAGCCGATCGGGTCGTAACTACATCGCCTCGCTGCGCGGTATTCTGCAGAGCGGCAGCGCCCTCCTCTCCGTCCCCCTCTCCATCATGTTTTACTTCCGTGGCATGCCGGTGTTAGCGCAGGCGCTCGTGCCCATGGAGAGACACCCGAAGCGACTCTTTGGTGCCGACTCCACCAACGACTCAGAGGTGGAGGCGGAGATGATGTTTATGGCCGAGGCGCTGCACATCGCCCTGCCGGACAGCAGCATGGAGGTGTACGAGGCTCTTGACGGGCGTTACTACGTGACCAACTCGAACGCCACACTGACCCCGCTCTTCCTTGACGACACGATCATGAAGCGGCAGGAGATGCTGCGCACCTGTCCGGAGGTAATTGACGGCGCCGACAACACGATGGACCTTATCGACGACCCCGCGCTACAGAACAGCGTGATGCAGGTTTGCTCCAGTTCGCCGCCGACCACCAACACAAGTGCAACCCTGACGCAGCTGTGCGAAGTGCTGCACGCCCGTGGCGTGAACCTGTGCCTCCTGAAGCAAGTCGCCCGTCGCCTCCTCTTCGCTGAAAACTACGGCATCGAAGCGGTCCGCCACGCCGTGCACCTAATAGCATGTGAGATGGTGAGTCGCACCATCAAGCAGGAGTTCTACATTGAGGTTCAGGGCAAGCGCACCGCCTACGATGAGGTCTCCCTGGCACGAATGCTGACCAAGTACTTTGCCTACGCCTTCGCTCCTGAGCCGCTGTTTCGGGCTCAGCTGCTGGACGCCATCTCGAAGAAGTACGGCATCACCCCAGAGGATGATGACATCATCGACGTGCTCCTTTCTTTTCGCGCCGAGTGGAAGCAGCGGATCATGGACCGCGTATGTCACCTCCTCGGCGCCACCATCCGCAAAGGCGGCGGTGATGTGCAGATGACATGGAAGCCTTTCATGAACTCCTCTGTTGTCCCACGCCTCGTCGACCCGCGAGTGGCGTTCCAGCTGGTGGAGACGTACACGAAGGTACGCACCGACGCACCACACTGGAACGCGTTCTGCCTGCCGCTGTGCTGGAAGGTCGCGTGCTGGCAGCAGCGCTTTGCACTCGCGCTCCGACTTGCCAAGGAGGATGCCGCGGCACAGCAGCAGCGCGTTGGTGCACAGCAGCTCATCCGCTGGCTGATGGAGCGCTGTGTCTGCAACGTCTGCTTCAAGACACGTGACTGGGCGTGCATCCAGGAGGGCCGTTCACGCTTTCCGCAGGTGCTGGCCGGCTATGAGGCGTGGGCGAGCGCGAAGACGCAGGGGCGACGCTGCACGGAGTACAGCTTCTGGCTCGTGGACGTGGCGGAGGGTCTCGCTGACTCCCCGACGGAGCTGCGCAGCTGCGTGGAGGAGGCTGTCTTCTACTTCCAGACTGCTATCGCCCGTATGCCAAAGTACCTCCGTAGTGAACATGGTGCGTGGCTGCATCTGCAGCCGTACATGGGCCTCTTGCGGTGCAAGAAACTCCTGCACTCGTGCTCGGTGGACACGCAGTCGTTGGTGCAGCACTCTGTGGAGCTGAGCAAGATTGGTTGGGCGTCAGATTTCTTCATCAATTACCTGTGGGACTTGGGGCGTGAGTTGGAGTACGAGGGCGACTTCGCCGGGGCCGCTCGGGTGCTGCGCACTGCCATCGCTCTCTCGAAGGAGAAGCCGACTTTTGCGGCGGAGTTGCACACACTGCTGATGGACACCGCGCACGTCTACCGCTCCTGGGACCTGCGTCTGTACGCAAAGGAGTGCATCGAGCTGACCAATGAGGCCATCGCCTACGCGGCCCAGTACTACGGCATGGAGAGTCGCCAGTACGGCGTCGTCATGAACAACCGCGGCGCCATCGAGATCGAGCTGGGCTGGCTGGACGCAGCAGAGGAGACGCTGCGGAGGGCCGGCGCTGCCCTCGATGCCGCCCACGTGCCGCACGACGATCCGGACTACGTCGCCTACCAGCGCAACCTCGATACACTCTACCGCCGGCGGCACCCTAGCCACCCTGCACCGACGCCTCTTTCCGGGTTTCTGCTACGCTACCCGTTTCTGGAAACCGGCTGCGAGGGCATTCCGTGGGACGACGTGCGCCCGCTGCAGGACGGCGGCTTTGTGCAACTCGCCCGCTACCGTGCCCAGGAGGCTGCCGGCACCGCTGAAGCCTTCCATCTTGAGGCGGCAATGAAGCGGCGCGTCGGTGAGCTCTTCCGCAGCCTACTCGCAGGTGCCACCTTAAAGCGCTACCCATTTCTGCCCCCACAGGTGGAGGGGGTTTACGTAGAGGGCCTCCACTTAGAGCACGACCGCCTCTTCCACGAGCTGAGTGTGCACTGGCATGCCACGCAAACCGACTCCGACGAGCGGCGACTGCAGGAGCGGCTCATACTCGCCTACGTGTCGGTGAAGGCACGACGAACCGTGCGGCGTCGCCTGTACGAGCACAATGTAGAGAACAGCTTCATTGCGGCTTTTGGTGCAGCGGTGAACCTCACACTGCCGGTGGACTTCGCGGAAGTCGTGGAAGACGCTGCGGTGCAGCAACTCATGAGCGGCTACGAGCGGAAAGCAGCCCACCGTGCCTCAAGCACAGAGCTGCGCCGCATCATGGAGCAGCTGGGTGACCGCGTCGACGCCTACGAGCGGGAGCAGTGGGACTGGCGGCAGTCCATCTCTGCATGGGCGGCGGAGTCGCTGCTGCATTCATTCTTCTTGACGGACCTCACAAGGGACGGCCCGCTGCGTGATTTGCTGATGGCGCGGCAGCACAGCAGTCACGGAAAGGACGCAGCGATGCCAATCCCTGTCTTGGATGCCCGCATCGAGGCTCGATGCGCCGCCATCTGGGAACGCGGTCAGCTGGCGCGATTGTACTCCAGGTCGGAGTCCCAGCACTTGCAACAGCGCTACCAGCTGGCCTCCCCGCGCATTCACCACCAGTGCTTGAGTGACGTCTTCGAGGACGTGCTGGAGCCGTGGAACGCCAGCCTCTACACCTCCGTAGATGTGGAGATCCGTGATCGGGTTGTCGCAGCGGTGCAGCGCCGTGGTCGCGAGAACCGCGATGAAAAGTTCCTCGAGCAGTGGTATCCGCAGCTGTGTGCAGTGCACTGCGACGAAGACGTGCTCGTGGGCTTGCCGCACCAGCTGGATACCTTCTACCACGGCCTGCAGCTGCGCTGGCAGCAGGAGAGTCAGCGCAGTGACGCTGCTCTGCACGCTCGTCTTCAGCACCATCTTGCGTTTCGCTGCAGTCGCGCGCACAAAGCCCGCGTCGGCGTTATGCGTGATCGCGTGCGGGTGGAGGCGAAATATCCGTTCCTGCGCAGTCGCTACGAGGGCATCCACCTACACGACCTGCACCTCGAAGAGGACGTCATCTTCTGTGAGCACTACGCGGAGTACGCCCGACTCGCCAAGGAACCGAAGCTGGAGGTGCGTCGCATGCGGGCGAGCGAGACGCGCATGGTCGCCCGTGCAGAGAAACTCGCGCATCAGCTGCGGAGTCGCGAGGCAGCCTTGCAGCAGCGCTTCGGCGGCTTCCTCTGCCGCGGCGACGCGGTCCCGCTGTGGACGGCGGTGTACCTCGAGTACGCTCCTCGCATTCTGCAGTGCGAGAAGTACTACGCGGCCCACGCCGACGAGCAGCCAACGACCTCGAAGGCCGCAAGAGACGCAGCAAGGTGTGCGCAGGAGATCCGCAGCCACATTCGTCACATGGCCCGCGACGACGCGGAGTGGCGGATGCTGCGCAGCACGGCCAGCGAAGAGGCAGTGGAGCGCTACGCCTTTCTTTCCCTGCGTCCCCGTCCGACAGTGCCGCTCTCGTCGCTTCCATTTGAGTGCTGCTACGACTTCCGCAGAGAGACGGCGGCGCTCTTCAGCCTCCTCTCCGGCGACGTCTCAAGGCAGGGGAAGGGAAGCGCAGCAGAGGCCACACCATCTGAAACAAACTCTTCTGTCTCCTCAGAGCTGGTGGTGGAGAAGACGCAGCAGCTGATGCAGATCGTTGATGAGATGGCCCAGGAGGAGTGGGAGGACCAGCAACGGATGCAGGAGCTTTACCCCGGACTCCCCGCGGAGGTTCTCGGCATTCCCTCAACCCAGCTGAACTACCCAGAGGGTTTTCCTGCGCTGTGGTCGCAGGCATCACAGGAAGGTTTCCTCGGACCGACAGCACCGCTGGTCTTCAGTGCGCTGTACCACGCCGCCGTCACCGCCCGTGCTCTCGCGCTGGCCAACCTTCACGCCGACGAGTACCGACTGCAGATGCGGCCATTTCTCCTCTACCACACACGCCTCGCCGTTTCCCTGCGCCACTTGCCGTTAGAGGAGGACAGTCGATACACCGTGCTGCATGACGGGTATACGAGCCTGCTTGAACAGGATGCGTTGCAGAGCACAGAGGCGTGCGTGCAGCGAGTTCGGCTAGCATTGCGAGCTGACCGAATCGCGCTCCGGACCTCTCATACCTGGGATAGAGTTCTATCGCAGCTCCCACGGTCGCTGTCGCTGGAGAACAACCAACTTCATTATCTTCAACACCACATAACGCTGCAAGCGACGGCAAATACAGACCTCCGCACGAAGATTAAGCGCTCGGAGGTGCAGCGACTCATCACGGAGTTGGAGGCATCGGCGGAGGATGATGTTGCAGAGGCCACCGCAGACAGCCACCTACAAGCAGACCTGCCCTTCATTGCCCGCAACACCACCGCCAAGCGTATGGCAGGCGACACGGCCTTCGCACTACTGCAAAAGGCACTAAAGCGGCTGCGCAGAACACCTGCTACTGCACCACAGCAGCTGGCTGCTGCCGAAGACGCAATTCGAGACTACACGGTGCTCATTCCCGACGAATGGAAGGTGCTGCAAGCGACTTCACGCGCTCCAACACAAATCAATGGTGACACAGCACCCTACAATAAAAGGACAAAACAACATACAACACCCGCTGCACAGCTTGCTTCCCAGCCGCTGACGAAAGCTCCCGCACTGGCGCCTCACACGGTCACCGTCGCATCAACTACCTGTCCCCACGACAACAAAACAACATCCCCACGTAACTCATCGCCCACCGCAAGCCCTCCTCTCACATCACGCGCGGGACAACACCAAGAAAAGCCAATTCGTAGCGCCATTTCACCGACACCACCAAACAAAAACGCAAAACACCGTAACTCAATGCACCAGCGCTAGGCAGTCGCCAACGCGAGGCCTAGGCCGGTACGTCCAGGCGCACGAGTCGCGCTCGAACGCCTTGGGCGCAGGCGTCGCTCTCGGACGGCCGGTGGGCAGGACGTACAGCACGTCCGCGTCCTTGCCATCGCGCTGCGTTCCAGCAGGTCGCGCCGCGGAACCCGTAGACGATCCCGATTAGGAGACCGACAAGCGAGCTCAAGAACTAACGATACGCGCTACAGTAATCAGAAGTGACGAGCCGCGTACTGCGCGTCACGCAACGCGAGGCCACAGAGCGGTGGTCCAGCACACGACGTCGCCCGACTCTGAACCGCCTACGGGCCGCAGCGTCGCTCTTCGGGGCCGAGATGAGGAGAGTCAGCACGTCCGCGTCCCTTAGCCCATCGCGCTGCGTTAACGCTCGTCCGCCCACAGTACGGAAACGCAGTCGCCCGTCGCCGTGTCTCGCAGCAGGCGACCAGGCCACAGTCACAAAAAACCGCAGTCCAGGACGGCACACCAACAGCGCAGGAGGTTACAGACGCGTCGCGGCGTCGCAACGCGAGGCCCCAGCGGTATGTACTCTCTTACAGGCGGTGAGTCACGGAGTCGCCGCTCGAACGCCTTTGGCGCGCAGGCGTCGCTCCGGAGGCCGGTGGGCAGAGTAGCACGTCCGGCGTCCTTTGCCCCATCGCGCCTGCGTCCAGCAGGTCGCGCCGTCGGAACGCGTCGCGTCGCCGTTGCCGCAGCGGCGCCGGCAAGTAGCGCAGGAGGTGCAGCGCGTCGCGGCGTCGCAACGAGCACGCGAGAGCCCAGGCGGTAGGTCCAGGCGCACGAGTCGCCGCTCCGAACGCCTTGGGGCGCAGGGCGTCGCTCTCGGAGAGCGTGGGCAGGAGTAGCACGTCCGCGTCCTTGCCATCGCGCTGCGTTCCAGCAGGTCGCGCCGTTCGGAACGCGTCGCGTCGCCGTTGCCGCAGCGGCGCCGGCAAGTAGCGCAGGAGGTGCAGCGGCGTCGCGGCGTCGCAACGCGAAGGCCAGGCGTGTCCAGGCGCACGAGTCGCCCGCCGAACGGCCTTGGGGCGCAGGCGTCGCTCTCGGAGGCGTGCCGGTGGCAGGAGTAGCACGTCCGCGTCCTTGCCCATCGCGCTGCGGTTCCAGCAGTCGCGCGTCGGGAACGGCGTCGCGTCGCCGTTGCCGCAGCGGCGCGGCAAGTAGCGCAGGAGGTGCCAGCGCGTCGCGGCGTCGCAACGCGAGGGCCCAGGCGGGTGGTCCAGGCGCACGAGTCGCCGCTCGAACGCCTTGGGCGCAGGGCGTCGCTCCGGAGGCCGGTGGGCAGGAGTAGCACGTCCGCGTCCTTGCCCATCGCGCTGCGGCTGCGTTCCAGCAGGTCGCGCGTCGGAACGCGTCGCGTGCCGTTGCCGCAGCGGCGCCGGCAAGTAGCGCAGGAAGGTGCAGCGCGTCGCGCGTCGCAACGCGAGGGCCCAGGCGGTGGTCCAAGCGCACGAGTCGCCGCTCGAACGCCTTGGGGCGCAGCCCTCGCTCTCGGAGGCCGGTGGGCAGGAGTAGCACTCAGGCGTCCTTCCCATCCCGCTGCGTTCCCTAGCAGGTCGCGCCGTCGGAACGCGTCGCGTCGCCGTTGCCGCAGCGGCGCCGGCAAGTAGCGCAAGAGGTGCAAGCGCGTTCGCGGCGTCGCAACGCGGAGGCCCAGGCGGTAGTCCAGGCGCACGAGTCGCCGCTCGAACGCCTTGGGGCGCAGGCGTCGCCTCCCGGAGGCCGGTGGGGCAGGAGTAGCACGTCCGCGTCCTTGCCCATCGCGCCCTGCGTTCCAGCAGGTCGCGCCGTCGGAACCGCGCCGCGTCGCCGTTGCCGCAGCGGCGCCGGCAAGTAGCGCAGGAGGGGATGCGCAGCCGCGTCGGCGGCGTTCGCAACGCGAGGCCCAGGCGGTGGTCCAGGCGCACGAGTCGCCGCTCCGAACGCCTTCGGGCGCAGGCGTCGTGCTCTCGGCAGGCCGGTTGGGCAGGAGTAGCACGTCCGCGTCCTTGCCCCATCGCGCTGCGTTCCAGCCGTTCGCGCGTCGGAACGCGTCGGCGTCCGCCGTTGCCGCAGCGGCCGCCGGCAAGTAGGCGCAGGAGGTGCAGCGCGTCGCGGCGTCCGCAACGCGAGGCCCAGGCGGTAGTCCAGGCGCCACGAGTCGCCGCTCGAACGCCTTGGGGCGCAGGCGTCGCTCTCGGAGGCCGGGTGGGCAGGAGTAGCACGTCCGCGTTCTTGCCCATCGCGCTGCGTTCCAGCAGGTCGCGCCGTCGGAACGCGTCGCGTCGCCGTTGCCGCCAGCGGCGCCGGCAAGTAGCGCCAGGAGGTGCAGCGCGTCGCGGCGTGCGCAACGCGAGGCCCAGGCGGTGGTCAGGGCGCACGAGTCGCCGCTCGAACGCCTTGTGGCGCAGGCGTCGCTCCCGGAGGCCGGTGGGCAGGAGTAGCACGTCCGCGTCCTTTGCCCATCGCGCTGCGTTCCAGCAGGTCGCGCCGCGGACGCGTCGCGTCGCCGTTGCCGCAGCGGCGCCGGCAAGTAGCGCAGGAGGTGCAGCGCGTCGCGGCGTCGCAACGCGAGGCCCAGGCGGTGGTCCAGGCGCACGAGTCGCCGGCTCGAAACGCCTTGGGCGCCAGGCGTCGCTCTCGGAGCCGGTGGGCAGGAGTAGCACGTCCGCGTCCTTGCCCATCCGCGCTGCGTTCCAGCAGGTCGCGCCGTCGGAACGCGTCGCGTCGCCGTTGCCGCAGCGGCGCGGGCAGTAGCGCAGGAGGTGCAGCGCGTCGCGGCGTCGCAACGCGAGGCCCAGGCGGTGGTCCAGGCGCACGAGTCGCCGCTCGAACGCCTTTGGGGCGCAGCGTTCGCTCTCGGAGGCCGTGGGCAGGAGTAGCACGTCCCGCGGTCCTTGCCCATCGCGCCTGCGTTCCAGCAGGTCGCGCC
This sequence comes from Crithidia bombi, assembly GCA_900240985.1. Classification (NCBI taxonomy): domain Eukaryota; phylum Euglenozoa; class Kinetoplastea; order Trypanosomatida; family Trypanosomatidae; genus Crithidia; species Crithidia bombi. Next base: position 22,577 of record OESO01000144.1, on the reverse strand, counting down.
GTCGGAACGCGTCGCGTCGCCGTTGCCGCAGCGGCGCCGGCAAAGTAGCGCAGGAGGTGCAGCGCGTCGCGGCGTCGCAACGCGAGGCCCAGGCGGTTGGTCCAGGCGCACGAGTCGCCCCTCGAACGCCTTGGGGCGCAGGCGTCGCTCTCGGAGGCCGGTGGGCAGGAGTAGCACGTCCGCGTCCTTGCCCATCGCGCTGCGTTCCAGCAGGTCGCGCCGTCGGAACGCGTCGCGTCGCCGTTGCCGCAGCGGCGCCGGCAAGTAGCGCAGGAGGTGCAGCGCGTCGCGGCGTCGGCAACGCGAGGCCCAGCGGTAGTCCAGGCGCACGAGTCGCCGCTCGAACGCCTTGGGCGCAGGCGGTCGCTCCCGGAGGCGGTGGGCAGGAGTAGCACGTCCCGCGTTCCTTGCCCATCGCGCTGCCGTTCCAGCAGGTCGCGCCGTCGGAACGCGTCGCGTCGCCGTTGCCGCAGCGGCGCCGGCAAGTAGCGCAGGAGGTGCAGCGCGTCGCGGCGTCGCAACGCGAGGCCCAGGCGGTGGTCCAGGCGTACGAGTCGCCGCTCGAACGCCTTGGGGGCGCAGGCGTCGCTCCGGAGGCCGGTGGGCAGGAGTAGCACGTCCGCGTCCTTGCCCATGCGCTGCGTTGCCAGCAGGTCGCGCCGTCGGAACGCGTCGCGTCGCCGTTGCCGCAGCGGCGCCGGCAAGTAGCGCAGGAGGTGCAGCGCGTCGCGGCGTCGCAACGCGAGGCCCAGGCGGTAGTCCAGGCGCACGAGTCGCCGCCGAACGCCTTGGGCGCAGGCGTCCGCTCTCGGAGCCGGTGGGCAAGGAGTAGCACGTCCGCGTCCTTGCCCATCGCGCTGCGTTCCAGCAGGTCGCGCCGGTCGGAACGCGTCGCGTCGCCGTGCCGCAGCGGCGCGGCAGTAGCGCAGGAGGTGCAGCGCGTCGCGGCGTCGCAACGCGAGGCCCAGGCGGTGGTCCAGGCGCACGAGCCGCCGCTCGAACGCCTTGGGGGCCGCAGGCGTCGCTCTCGGAGGCCGGTGGCAGGAGTAGCACGTCCGCGTCCTTGCCCAATCGCGCTGCGTTCCAGCAGGTCGCGCCGTCGGAACGCGTCGCGTCGCCGTTGCCGCAGCGGCGCCGGCAGTAGCGCAGGAGGTGCAGCGCGTCGCGGCGTCGCAACGCGAGGCCCAGGTGGTAGTCCAGGCGCCACGAGTCGCCGCTCGAACGCCTTGGGGCGCAGGCGTCGCTCTTCGGAGGCCGGTGGGCAGGAGTAGCACGTCCGCGTCCTTGCCCAATCGCGCTGCGTTCCAGCAGGTCGCGCCGTCGGAACGCGTCGCGTCGCCGTTGCCGCAGCGGCGCCGGCAAGTAGCGCAGGAGGTGCAGCGCGTCGCGGCGTCGCAACGTGAGGCCCAGGCGGTAGTCCAGGCGCACGAGTCGCCGCTCGAACGCCTTGGGGCGCAGGCGTCGCTCTCGGAGGCCGGTGGGCAGGAGTAGCACGTCCGCGTCCTTGCCCATCGCGCGCGGTTCCAGCAGGTCGCGCCGTCGGAACGCGTCGCGTCGCCGTTTGCCGCAGCGGCGCCGGCAAGTAGCGCAGGAGGTGCAGCGCGTCGCGGCGTCGCAACGCGAGGCCCAGGCGGTAGTCCAGGCGCACGAGTCGCCGCTCGAACGCCTTGGGGCGCAGGCGTCGCTCTCGGAGGCCGGGTGGGCAGGAAGTAGCACGTCCGCGTCCTTGCCC
>OESO01000144.1:0-13468 GCA_900240985.1 Crithidia bombi | reverse complement strand
TGCGGAGTCTGAGGAGAGCGCTGCACATAAGGACGTGGAGGCTGCTGAGGAGGCTGCTGCCGCGTGATGGGCTGCGGAGGCCGCCGCGGCACCGCAGGTGTCCGCCGTGCGTGAGGCTTCTGGTCACGACTGCAGCGTGCGCGAATGGAGGAGTGCGTCGCTGACCGAGTGAGACAGGGCGTGGTCGACTCGTCGCGGCGTTGAGCGGGTGACGCACCACGCTTGCGGTTGCGTGGTGCGGAGTCGGAGGAGGAGCGCTGCACGGAAGGACGTGGAGGCTGCTGAGGAGGCTGCTGCCGCGTGTGGGCTGCGGAGGCCCGCGCGGCACCGCGGTGTCGCCGTGCGTGGGCTGCTGTCCAACGACTGCAGCGTGCGAATGGAGGAGTGCGTCGCTGCCGGTGAGTGCAGGGCGTGAGTCCGATCGTCGCTGCGGAAGCGTGGTGAGCGCACCACGCTTGCGCTTGCGTGTGCGAGTCGAGGAGAGCGCTTGCACGTAAGGACGTGGAGGCTGCTGAGGAGGCTGTGCCGCGTGTGTGGATGCGGAGGCCGCGCGCGCACCCGCGGTGTCGCCGTGCGTGGGCTGCGTGTCACGACTGGCAGCGTGCGATGGAGGTGCGTCGCTGCCGGTGATACAGGGCCGGCCGTGAGGTCGTCGTCGCGAGATCGGAGCGTGGTGAAGCGCACCACGCTGCCGCTTGCGTGTGCGGGAGGTGGAGGATGAGAGCGCTGCAGGAAGGACGTGGAGGCTGCTTGAGGGAGGCTGCTGCCGCGTGTGTGGCTGCGGAGGCCGCGCGGCACCGCCGGTGTCGCCGGTGCCGTGGGCTGCTGTCACGACCTGCAGCGTGCGATGGAGAGTGAGTGCGTCGCTGCCGGTGAGCAGGGGCGTGAGTCGATCGTCGCGGCGGAGCGTGGGTGAGCGCACCACGCTTTGCCGCTTGCCGTGTGCGGAGTCGGAGGAGAGCGCTGCACGGGAAGGACGTGGAGGCTGCTGAGGAGGCTGCTGCCGCGTGTGTGGCTGCGGAGCCGCGCGGCCACCGCGCGGTGTCGCCGTGCGTGGGGCTTGCTGTCACGACTGCAGCGTGCGATGGAGGGAGTGCCGTCGCTGCCGGTGAGACAGGGCGTGAGTCGATCGTTCGCGGCGGAGCGTGGTGAGCGCACCACGCTTGCGCTTGGCGTGTGCGGAGTCGGGAGGAGAGCGCTGCACGGAAGGACGTGGAGGGCTGCTGAGGAGCGCTGCCGCGTGTGTGGCTGCGGAGGCGCGCGGCCACCGCGGTGTCGCCGTGCGTGGGCTGCTGTCACGACTGCAGCGTGCGATGGAGGAGTGCGTCGCTGCCGGTGAGGCAGGGCCGTGAAGTCGATCGTCGCGGCGGAGCGTGGTGAGCGCACCACGCTTGCGCTGCGTTGTGGCGGAGTCGGAGGAGAGCGCTGCCACGGAAGGACGTGGAGGCTGCTGAGGAGGCTGCTGCCGCGTGTGTGGCTGCGGAGGCCGCGCGGCACCGCGGTGTCGCCGTGCGTGGGCTGCCTGTCACGACTGCAGCGTGCGATGGAGGAGTGCGTCGCTGCCGGGTGAGACAGGGCGTGAGTCGATCGTCGCGGCGGAGCGTGGTGAGCGCACACGCTTGCGCTTGCGTGTGCGGAGGTCGGAGGAGAGCGCTGCACGGAAGGACGTGAGAGGCTGCTGAGGAGGCTGCGCCGCGTGTGTGGCTCGCGGAGGCCGCGCGGCACCGCGGTGTCGCCGTGCGTGGGCTGCTGTCCACGACTGCAGCGTGCGATGGAGGAGTTGCGTCGGCTGCCGGTGAGACAGGGGCGTGAGGTCGATCGTCGCGGCGGAGCGTGGTGAGCGCACCACGCTTGCGCTTGCGTGTGCGGAGTCGGAGGAGAGCGCTGCACGGAAGGACGTGGAGAGCTGCTGAGGAGGCTGCTGCCGCGGTGTGTGGCTGCGGAGGCCGCGCGGCACCGCGGTGGTCGCCGTGCGTGGGCTGCTGTCACGACTGCAGCGTGCGATGGAGGAGTGCGTCGCTGCCGGTGAGGCAGGGCGTGAAGTCGATCGTCGGCGGCGGAGGCGTGGTGAGCGCACCACGGCTTGCGCTTGCGTGTGCGGAGTCCGGAGGAGAGCGCTGCACGGGAAGACGGTGGGGAGGCTGCTGAGGAGGCTGCTGCCGCGTGTGTGGCTGCGGAGGGCCGCGCGGGCACCGCGGTGTCGCCGTGCGTGGGCTTGCTGTCACGACTGCAGCGTGCGATGGAGGAGTGCGTCGCTGCCGGTGAGACAGGGCGTGAGTCGATCGTCGCGGCGGAGCGTGCGTGAGCGCGCACCACGCTTGCGCTTGCGTGTGCGGGAGTCGGAGGAGAGCGCTGCACGTAAGGACGTGGAGGCTGCTGAGGAGGCTGCTGCTGCTCGAGCGCCTGCGCGTGTGGCTGGCTGGCCGGAGGCCGCCGGCGCGCACGCGGGGTGCCAGCGCCGTGCGTGGGCTTGCTGTCACGACTGCAGCGTGCGGATGGAGGAGTGCGTCGCTGCCGGTGAGACAGGGCGGTGAGTCGATCGTCGCGGCGGAGCGTGGTGAGCGCACCACGCTTGCGCTTGCGTGTGCGGAGTCGGAGGAGAGCGCTGCACGTAAGGACGTGGGGCTGCTGAGGAGGCTGCTGCCGCGTGTGTGGCTGCGGAGGCGCGCGGGCACCGCGGTGTCGCCGTGCGTGGGCTGCTGTCACGACTGCAGCGTGCGATGGAGGGTGCGTCGCTGCCGGTGAGACAGAGGGCGTGAGTCGATCGTCGCGGCGGAGCGTGGTGAGCGCACCACGCTTGCGCTTGCGTGTGTGCGGGAGTCGGAAGGAGAGCGCTGCACGGAAGGACGTGGGATGGCTGCTGAGGAGGCTGCTGCCGCGTGTGTGGCTGCGGAGGCCGCGCGGCACCGCGGGTGTCGCCGTGCGTGGCTGCTGGTCACGGACTGCAGCGTGCGATGGAGGAGTGCGTCGCTGCCGGTGAGGGCAGGGCGTGAGTCGATCGTCGCGGCGGAGCGTGGTGAGCGCACCACGCTTGCGCTTGCGTGTGCGGTACGTCGAGAGGAGAGCGCTGCCCGAAGAGGTTTGGTTTTAGTTGAGGAGTCGTGTGTTGTTGTTTTAAGTGGTATTTTGGAGGAGTCGCTGCGTTGTGCGTTTGAGTCTGTGCGGCGGCGTTATGAAGCGCAGTTTAAGCTGTTGATGGAGGAGGAGGAGAGTCGACGCCGGTCTGTGTGCTCGCGAGAGGAGAAGTCGCGCACCGCGTTCACACTTGACGTGAAGTTGGCGCTGAAGACCATTTCGATGTTTGCGAAGCGGCAGGACTCCGTTGCACAGGACGAGGCGCTATCACGGAGGGGTGTTGAGTTGGATGAGAAGGGGGATCGTGCCTTCCTCGTTCAGCGGCACAACGCGGTGTTCTCGTTTCTGGCCGCAGCTTACGAGAGTAGCAAGCCAACAACACCGGAGCCGACGGCACCTACACGTGGTTTGACCACGGCAGAGGCTTGTGTGCGGCTGCAACGGGTTTGCCGAGGCTATGTGCTGCGGAGGAACCTTCGGCGCCGTTTGGCGAATCGACGTCGCGAGCTTCTTAAGCGCGGTGTCACCCGCATCCTTGCAGACGAGCTCACCCACCGTCGCGAGGTCGTCGGGGATGAGTATTTGGCGTGGCATGAGCTGCTGGAGGACATTTACACGTTGCTTCGGGTGGTGACGTCTGGCGGTGCGCGTGACCCGGCGCTGCAGAAGTTGATGGTGGAGGAGGAGCGGCGGCGCAGTGCACTGCTGGACGACTACGCTGTCACGCGTGACGCGATAGAGAGGGCGGAGCACAAGCAATTTTTGAAGCATAACGCGGGGTATTTCACCCCAGAAGCTTCAGACTCCTCGGATGAGGAGGTCGAGGTCGTGCCTCCCGGCGTGAAGCTGCCTCAGCCGGCTGTTGTTGCGTTGGGTGATATGCGTCGGGAGAGCATCCCGCGTCAGCGCTACAAGGGGTTCGAGTTAGACTCCTTGGGTCGTTTTCTGCTCGACTACGAGAGTGACTTGAACCGGATGCAGATGGAGCTGGCAGACTTCCGTCGGCAGGTGGCCTTCGAACATGACCAGATCAAAGATGCACGTGACCGCGCAGCGCAGGAGGTGGTGCGTGGGGGCACTGGAGCGATGTGGGTGCCAGCCCGTCCGCTGCCCTTGTCGGACCTTGTGCGTGGACCGAGCACGCAATACGGAGGCAAAAAGCGATGATGGGGCGGTGCAACGTGTGGGCACGAGCTGCGTTTCTTCCTCTCCGCTGCTGTGGTGGTGCGATGTCCACACGATCCCACGCCAATAATGAGGATTGAGCCTTGTGCGGCGAGGGCAGTCGTAGGGGCTCCGCCGACGCGTGGTGGACTCGTCTGTGTTGTTTCGTGCTGTTTTCACTGGTGTGGGCATAGTTTTTCTTTTGTGTTTCGGCAGGCACGTGCTGTCCTGAAAAAAGGTGACGAAGGCGAAGAGGCGTGTGCGTATACATGTGTGCGTGCTGGTCATTCTTTGTGGATTGGCTGCCTGATGCGTAGAATGCCTAGGCATTTATGTAAATGGGCGTGAGGGGTGATGGACCCCTGGGCTCCCATCGCAGTGTCGGTGTTTCACACGGGTACACCGCAGGCACTCGTCATTGGAGCGAAGCGATGCCGTCCTCAGCGATCCGCGCTTTTTACTTGGCTCTGTCTGCGTCTCTCTCTCTACATGTGTGTTTGTGTGTGCGTGTGTGCAACGACTGCTTCCCGGCCAGGCCGAATCGGCCGTTTGCCGTCCTGTCTTCATCTTTGTTTCTTTCCCTTCTCTGATCTCTCGTTTCTTTGTGCTTCCGCTATCGACTTCGCTAGAGAGAGTCACGATCACGTGCTGACCATCACACGCACCTGCATCTGGTGTTCCGCCTCTTCTCCTCTCAGCAGCCATGCCGTTCACACAATTTATCGTGGTGGGCCCCAACGACGCCTGCCTCTTCTCGTACGGCGGCGGCGGCAGCAGCAGTAGCAGCAGCGAAATTGAGCTGACCCACCAGTTTGCGTTGTACTCTGCACTCGATGTGGTGGACGAGGCAATGTGGGTCAGGGGTGACTTCTACATGAGCAAGGTGGATCGGCCCTATGGGGATTCGTACTACATCTCTGCCTACGTCGGTCTCGCACCGGTGCGCCTGTTGCTCATGCAGGACTGCGAGCCGAAGGAGTCCATCGCAACGTTCTTCGCAGAGGCCTATCAACTCTGCGTGCGGTACTTTATGAATCCGTTTTGCTCCACCACCAAGAAGATCACCAGCACGGGCTTCCGTGACGAGGTGGCGGTGCTGTGCCGTCGGTACTGCTGATCTGCTACGTTTTTCTTTTCTTTTCGCTGCGAGGTGTCTGTGCCCGCAGCAATGTGTGCGCTAGGTTGTGGCAGTCTCCGTTGATAGCATGCGCCACTCAAATGGTGGGAGTGGTAGGGGCGAGGGAGACAAAAAGACTAAAAAAAACATGCATGCATACGAAATGAACTCCCACATGAGAGGCTTGGTGAGCTGGCGTTGAATAGGATAGGTGAGGGCATTCCTTCTAAACAAGACCAATATGTCGCTGTGAAACCTTGTAGCTCTTTTGTTGTACTCCTGCATTCAAGCGGAGTCGAAGAAGCACCGCGTACGGACGTGCTACTGGCGTTGTCTTCCACTATAATGCGCGTCGTTTGTGAGGTGTCAAAAAGGAGCGTCGCACCTCCCAGCGATCCTTGTCGCATTGTATCTGCGGTGGCGGCATGTTGTGCTTGCCCCACATTTTCTACCACCTCCCTTCCCGCCCTCCCCTCTCCTATCTCTTCCGCTGCTTCACAACAGTACCGGGTTGTATTTGCTGCCGTCCCGCACTGCGCCACTGTGCCGTGGGCTTGCACCCCTCCCCCTTTTTTTTTCACGACTCCTGCGGACGACGTAGACGCAAAGACAATCCCTTACGATCACCGCTGCCCTTCCCACATCCCGTTGTGCGCTACCCCTCTGCTCGTTTTCTTCCGCACAGTGTGACTCACCAGCCCCTTCCCTATTGTTACCGCCTTGCCATGGCGTCCTATCCGTCAACGCACAAAGAGTGGCTTGGCAAACTCATCAGCTTCGACACGACCAGCCGCAACTCTAACCTAGAGCTGATTCGCTACATCGAGGCGTATCTGCAGTCCGTCTGCGTGTCGTCGACTCTCATCTACAACCCGGAGAAAACAAAGGCAAACATCTTCGCCACGCTCCCTGCGGACAGTGGCGCCACGCAGGGCGGCATCGTGCTGTCCGGGCACACGGACGTGGTGCCGGCGGACGGCCAGAAGTGGGACACTGACCCCTTTACGATGGTGGAGAAGGACGGCAAGCTGTACGGTCGGGGTGCGTGTGACATGAAGTCTTTTATCGCAGTGGTCCTGTCCCTCACCCCGGCGTTCCTGCAGATGAAGCGCTCAAAGCCGATTCATTACGCTTTTTCGTTTGACGAGGAGGTCGGCTGCATTGGGGCCCGAATTCTCACCGCCTACCTGAAGGAGAAGGGCTTCAAGGCGGACGGCTGCCTCATTGGCGAGCCAACTAGCATGCGGGTGTGCACCGGCAACAAAGGAATTAGCCGGTGGAACGTGAAGGTTCGCGGGAAGGCGATGCACTCGTCAATGGCGCTGATGAACACGAGCTGCAATGCGATTGAATACGCTGCACAGATCATTACAAAGGTCCGCGAGATTGCGCTGGACATCAAGAAGAACGGTGTGCAGGACAAAACCTACGCCTGCCCGTTCGCCTGCATCTCCACCGGTCTTATCAAGGGCGGTAATGCCGTTAACACGGTGCCAGCGGAGTGCGAGTTCGTCTACAGCGTGCGCGTGACCGACGATGACACGGCCGGCGACATCGAGCGGCGTGTGGGGCAGTACATCGACGAGGTGATCTTGCCCTCCATGAGGGAGGAGTACCCAGAAGCGTCGGTCCAGGTAACACCTGGTGCCTGCTACCCCGCCTTCAACGCGGATGAGTCCGACATGGTGGTGCGGCAGTCACGGCATCTCTGCAAGGACCAGGAAGTACGCAAGATCGGTGGCGGCACAGAGGCCGGTTACTTCCAGAACGTCCTCGGCGTTCCCACTGTCATCGTCGGTCCGGGTGCGCTCAACATGGCACACCTGCCCAACGAGTACGTGACGGTGGCGGAGATGGTGGAGAGTGCGTGCTTCACGATGGATTTGGTGAGGCTTTACACAGATCCTGGTCTTGTGAGCAAGCAGTAGCAGTCGTACTGCATGTCTAGTTCGGATAAGAGGCAGCAGATAGGTTTAGGGGAGGAAGTGCTCTGGGGTTTCCGGACGCTGACTCTCGCCTGAGTATGTTCATATCTTCTGCCTCGGATTTTTAATGGCGTATCGACGTCACACATTGATGCAACAACATCTGTCTAGCGTTCTGTCTTCCCCTCCCATCGTTTGCTTGTTACGCACGAGCGCTGCGTGAAGGACGAGATGGAGGTGTGCGCGTGTCCTTTACACAGCGCTCACCGACTTCTACACCAACCCCGAGCAGGGCGGCACTACGATGCAGACACGTAACAGCATCAAAGGAAGCGTAAGTTGCCTACGCTCGTTTGTCGCGTGGGGTAGACACCACTTTATCGCAACTAAAAACCACAACCTCAAAGATGAATTCTTCATGGGAGGATGGAGCGCTGGTGTGGTGCACAGCTGTTGCGCTGTTGTCGCCTCCCGCCTCCGTCTTCAACGCGTGTGCGTGTGTGTCGTTTTGTTCACGACGGCTTTGACTGATGCTGCCGAAGACCGTGCAGCTCATTGTAAATTGGTGTTTCTGGCAGTGGAGCTGGACATGCGTGACAGTGTTCATGAGGGCTTTCTGTGCTTTCGTTTGTTTCAAATTTTTTTTTTTTGTCGTGTGTCTGCCTCGGAAACTCAGTACATCGTCACGCCTCTCTTCATGCCTAGAGTTATTGAGGCAACCGTCTACGCAGAACTCCCCCAACCACTCCTCCTTGTCTTCACTGTTGCTGTAGCGGCTTCCATCGACTTCCCGCGTACTCCACATTTCTGTTCTCTGTACAATGCCTGAACTCTGACAAAAAAAACCCAATCACCGTCATTGGGTACAGCATGGTGTCCATGAATGTACAACCATCTTCGTCATCTCTTTCTCTCTTGTTTCCATCCACATGCAGCTTGCACATCTCTGCCAGACGTCATGGAGGCGAGACACTACGCTGGCATCGAGAATGACTGAGTACAGCGTACGCATGGCCACGAAAAGCTATGATCGCATCCATCTCCCTTTACGCACGCAGCAGTATTTTTGGTCGAATGACGTTGCCGGACAACACCACGTGCCGACGTTAACGACTGGGTCTCTCAATTGCTCTTCATTGCTCTTCATTGCTCGCTGCGCTGTAGGAAGCCGAGATGTGCAGCTTGCATTTGGGCGTTAACCCGGCAAGTTTCATAGAGAAGGTTGACAGTTTGCACCGTCCCTTCCCTCCCTCTGCTGAATGGACTGACCCTTAGCAAACACGCCCATCAGACTCTTTCGGAAGCTGCCCAGCCCACAAACATCGTGGGTATTCGTTGTCTCGGCATTGGCCACCTGGCAAAAGACGACCCTGCAATTCTACTTCAGCTACCACATTTTGAGACTGCCGTGTACCAGGGAGAGTTTAGTGGCCTCTTCAATAAAGGAAGTGTGTCGTACTTATGGATGCCGCGCAGCACGTCGGAGGCGCCGTCGTTGCCCCCACTGGTGTCCCCCGCATCAACATCCAAAAACAACCACGGTGGCCTATCGCCGTGCGAAGCCGGCGCGTGTTGGGGAGGTGGTTTCCTGCAGGGTAAAACGTCGGGGGTCGAGTTGGACATGATCTTCCGGTCCTACCTTGCGCGAGGTAGGTGTGCAGCGGTCCTGTCGGCCGAGATGGCACAGCTCATCGGGCAGAGGGTGCTGGGGTTTGGCGTGGTGTGCCTCTCGATCTTCATCCGGCGTCACTGGGTTGCGGATATCGTGGGGACCACGAGGCGTCGATGGCAGAAACACGCAGGTGTGACATTGACGTTGTTTGATTCCGCGCCGCCAGCTGTGGTTGCGTATGGTCTCCGCCAAACGCCGCCGAGGGTATGGCCAGGCCCTCGCCCTCGCAATGGGAAAAGCGGGCGGCAGCGGCAGTGCTGCGAGGACTGTGGGCTGTGCATGGCAGCCGCGTTCCTTGCACACGGCGTGGGGTGTGCAGTCCGTGACCAAACAGCGATTGCGCAGCGGGCCCGAACCCTTTTCATCTGCAAAGCGGAGCATTAGGGAATCACGCGGCTTCCGGGCCAGGCGGCGTTCCGTGATGAGGTCCATTGCCACCTTGGTGTGACCCACCCGAGGGCAGTGGCAGAGCTCCTCCTGCTGTCTCGTACGCGCGCGCCGGTCACCGTGACCATCCGGAGGCACAACAAGCACAGGGCGCCAGAAGCACAGGGCCACGCGACCATCACCTTCCTAAGCACCACCGCAAACGCGATCCCACTGGGGCAGCGGTGGTGGGTATACGACCTTGCGGCGATGGCTTGCGTGTCGTGGTGGGAGTACAGGGGGCCGAGCAGCGGTCATCGTGGGCGGTGTGTGACCGGGGAGGCCAGGGCGAAAGCAGCAGAGGCATGACGGGGGAAGAGGCCTTACAGGTCCATCTCGCGAGGGACCTCTTCCGAACCGAGGCGTGGAGGCGAAGCGTGGGGAAGCGGCACCACGGCGCCACGTCAAGCCATAGGACGGCCAGCCGAAGCACTTGCAACAAGGCTTGGGTGCTGACAGTTCCACGGCAACGAGCTACCGGACACGACCCTAAAAACTGACACGCCAAACGCCGTACAGACTCTCACCGCACGCACGCTGCAGGCATCTGCTGTGCAGAAGACGGGGTGGCGGACCGCTCTCTCTCTGCTACCCTTTGGTGGCGTCCGCTCTTGTGAATACTGCGGGTGGCGGTTGCAGGTCGCTAATACCCGCGTCCCTCGGGATCCGTACGCACCAGCTGCGCTTCGCACGTTCGCGTATGGTGGGTAAAGGCGCTTGCGACTCTTGGTGCGGGGCTCGGTTTCCTGGTGCACGTCTGTCCCGGTGACCCGCACCATCCTGGCGGCGTTGATGCCGGGCTGGTGCTCCTCCCGCGCCTCTGGATGCTTGATGTGTGTGGCCCCCCTCGTGCGTGGCCCGCCTGGCGTCCACCTTCCGGACGACCTCCCGGTACCATCCGGTGCTGGGGACGACGGCTCCGTGGAGAGTTGTGCGGCCTGGGTGCTCTATCGGTTTTCAGCCGGTGCCCGTTTAGTTGGCACCGTGGATGGGCGTGGCGTGACGGAAAGCCACACAGCACCCTCACGACCGACCCTGCTGAGAGCGTCGTGGATGTGTGTGCCTTCCTTCTGGTTTGACGGGCTGCCCGGGGCGCGGCTGGGTGCAGAGGCGGCGCGGGCCGAGGAGGCGGTTGGGCAGGGCGCCGCCACGATCGCAAGAGCCCGGTTCGGTGGGACGTGCGCGGCGGGGCGACGGATCCGAAAAGAGCAATTCTCACCTATGGAGTGACGGTGACAACGTGACGGATGGTGGATGCGTCGAGCCCTTGGTCGCCCCGGCGTGTAAGACGCCGCAGCCGGGACGCCAAAAGCCAGCCGCGCGGGTGAAAACCGCGCTTCTTTGGGCGGGGTGGGCGGCGCGGGTGTGTGGGGGTCCGCGGTCGCAGTCCCGCACGCATGGTGCAACAACGGAGGTAGACCCCAACGGTGCCAGGCAGCTGGTGTGGGCTGTGCCGGGGCCTGTTGTTTTCGGCCTTCGCCGGCAGTGGTTGCGCGGGCTGCGGGCCACGCCTGCAAGCCTTCTGGGGTCACAACCTGGCGGCTGAGGCGGCCGTCGGCCTGGTGGTGTCGACTCTGGCGCGGCGGTAGGGGTGGTATTCTGCGGGTGAGGCGTTCTGGGCCGCTCGTGGTGCACCAAAAGCCCGCCACTGTACACAAGTCAAAACATGGCATCAAAGTTGCCCAGTCATTCGAATGTCGTACCGCGTCTATTGTAGAACACTGCACCCGGACAGAAACCATCGAGCAGCCAGCGGTACCTGGCGCATTTCGGGGTGACAATGGCGGCAAAACAGTTGGGGCAGCGGAACCCCGAGGCCAGACTCCTTCAGATGTTGCTAATGCGCTTCTTTTCGATGGGAGCTAGGCCGAATCGGATCCTTGAAAGCGCTGGTTGTGAAATTGGCTCCCTCTACTCCTCCTTGTTCTGTATGTCTTCTGTTTTCGTTACCGGGTGGCCTCTTCACGGTGCTTCTTTGGCGCCGGCGGCCTATAAACCGAAATCCCCTCCGACCGGGCAGCCTGTGGCGTTCTTGCCATCAAGCAGCGCAGCATTTTGGTGTGTTTCCCGTTGTTAGGCCTCTGACAGCTGATCATGCCGAGCATATTTCAGCTCATGGCGATGCGTGTTACACATCGTTGGGGGCGCCACAATTCACGGAACGGCCACCGCACAGGCGGCCTCGGGAACCACAACCGGGGGCGTTGTGCGCGCCACTTGGGGTTCCGTCCCTACAGGGATGTGTGCTACCGACGCCCCTCCTTACCATTTCACGGAAGGGCACCTGAGCCCACATCACGGCTGCGTGGTCTCCTTGTGCGCGCTGATAGGTGTCGGGTGTTTGACGGGTGTTGAATCTATTGTCAGTGCTACTGTGTCAATTGATAACGGGGTGGGCTCGGTGGGTAAAGAGGGAAAACGATGCCCTCAGCACCTCGCTGTGTGGTTTGGTCCTGGATTTCACATTGGCCTGGGGGCTTTCTTTGGCTCGCTGCGGTGACTGCCCACTCCTTTGCTCTCCTCTGTCGACTGTTTAGGGTACCTACTCGCAATCTGTGGTGCGATTTTTTAATCTGCCTCTGCGTCTCCGAGTTCCTGCTCCCTCTTTCCGTTGCATGCGCGGTGGCGTTCCACGTTGTGTGCGAAAACCTGGCCCCTGGGGTGGGGCTGCCTGCTTTCTTGTGCGCCACCCCGTGGGTGTCTATGGCTGCGCTGCGCTCCCTTTTTGCAATACTCGTCTCCAACCAAAGCTGCGGTCTCGCAGCTCCTGTGTGTACGTGCGCTCTTTTTTCTGCTCGTTTTTCTTTTCCGCTCTCTGCTTAATCCTATTGTCACAACTTTGCTCGTGCGCTGTGTTTTGTTTTTGTTTGCAGCCACCAGGGCCGCGGCACATGTATCAGGGAAGCTTCTGCTCGAAAGACGCGCGCCAACTGTTAATGATGTCTTTTGGCTCATGGGCATGTCACCTGGATGCGTATTGAAGATGGTCCGCAGCTGTGGATGCGCCGGCGCGCGTGGCGTGCCCTTTTTTCTCTTTCCTACAATCTCTCATCATCGGTTTGGCCGCCACCACGAAGGAAAGAAGGGGTAACGGGCGCCCGTTTGTTTTCTGCTCCTGCTCGCACCTCTAGTCCCGCGGCCTGGTGAGAAGACAACGTCGTAGCGAAGGGGTGGCGTCGCGTTGTGCGCGCCTCTCCCTCTCTGGTGATGTGTCGGAAAGGGGGCAAAGACCGCGCGTGATCTGCATTTGGGGAGGGGAGAGGCGAAAGGCGCTGTGAGGGCTCCGCTGTGAACGCAGTGGTGGCTCCTCCTCGCACGGCTAACGGGGGGCTCCTGGCCACCTTCGTTTTCTTGTTTTTACCTGCGCTTCGCGCTTTTTGTATCGGGGGCGGGGGTGGCCTGGCGTGCGGGCTCCTTTGCCACCACACCTGAAGCCCATTTGCAGCTGCTGCCGTTGCAAACCGATGCCCTCCCGTTGTCGGCTGTATTCCTCTTCTTTTCTTGAGACGCTCGCTGCTCCCTCCTTCTCCCTTTCAAGCTCCTCACCACTACGCCTTCCTTCTTTTAATTTGCCTTTCAGTTGCGCACACGCTTCGACAGAGATACCCGCATCGACGTGCACCCCGAAATTCAGCTCCACAGATCACGTTAATCAGCTGCCAAGATGCACCTGCACCACCACATCGCGGACTATCAAGCCGCGCTCGCCGACAATAATACAGGCTTCTTTCGCGATGCCTTGACACGCTTGCACGCTGACAGTGTTGCACAGGTGATCAGTTTCATAAATGGAGATGCCCTTGCTCGCATGCTGCGCACACTGAGCGCGGTAGGTCCGCAGATGCGACTGGACGCGGAGACGCTCGCGCGGACCTCTGACAGGGAGGAGGAGCTCGTGACGACTGACGTGTGGGGTAGGCGACTGTTTTGTCGTCTCCGGGCAACGGCGGCAACACAGGAGTCGCCAAAGCTTGCCCCTTCGCTGTGGTGGGCGAGTTGCTGCGGTCTTCCGTTGGCTGTCAGCGTGAACAACGAACGCGGCGATGTGCTGGAGTTTCTCTCTGGTGGCCTAAAACTGCAGGTGGTGGA
>OESO01000132.1:122321-143263 GCA_900240985.1 Crithidia bombi | reverse complement strand
CTGTTTTGTCTTCTGTGTTCTGTGTGCGTGATTATAGGAGAAGTGCTTTTCCCCTTTTGTACCCAAAGTTGCTGTGAAATGCAGGGCGCCGTACGCGTCGCCGCACAACTGGACGTTTTTTTCGTTTGGGACCTGAGTGCTCTCCGTGCTTCGCTGGGGACGAGGTGTGTCCAGGCAGTGAGGTGTGCAGGTGGCGGGAGAATTGGTGGTGCGGAGCGCAGATGAGCGTGTGGTGGCTGCAATGGAGCCTTCCATGTTGTCAAGGAGCGACGGGGATGCGATCAGACGAAGCGGGAGACGCGTGACTGACGTGTGTGGATAGCGTGTGGCTGAAGACGAAGTGTCTTTTTTGCTTCTTTGAGCCACTGCTGTTGTGTAGTGTGTGAAGTATGCTATACCTCGTGCTTCACAAGTCCCCCGTGCCTGCACCTCGTCGTAGCACTTCTTTGGCCTCAAAAGGTACTACCTTTTTTTTGTGGTAGATTTGGTGTCTGCTTTTTTTTTTTACCGGCTGTCCCTTCTTACCGTTTAGTTATTATACTTACTGAAGAGTGCGGTTGCGCTCACTGGTAGCGTTTTTTTTTGTTGTTGTTGATGACGCTGGTTGTGCTGTGTGGGCTTCGAGTTTGTGACCATTGAAGTCTGGAGAGTGGTTCGGGTTAGTTGCTATTGCTAGGCTTACTAGGGCTGAAGGCAAAGGAACTGTTTGGGGGTTCGTTTTTGTAAGTCTTCTCGCCGGACGTCTTGGGGCGGTATGGAGGGATCCCAGGATCCTTGTTTTGCTTTCTCTATAAGCGTTTTTTTTTTTTGCCCCTGTGGGGATGAGGCAGAGCGGTGCTCGATGCGTAGGTGCTGGTGTGCTTGCTCGAGGTGGTGAAGGTGGTGATTTCCGTCCTGTGGGAGCTCCAAGCGTCAAGCGAAAACCCGCTTTACCATTCCCTTCTTTTTGTTTTTCTTTCTCACTGTTATCCCTTCTCTAACCGGTGAATAAACTCAAAACGCGTTTTTTTGTTTTATTTGCTTTGTTTGTTTTTAGGTTACTGCGCTGTTTTTTTTTTTTTGTAGCTCGTTGTGTTCTCACATCGCACGCTCGACCACCTTCATTGTGTCCTGGCTGTGTGCTGTCTGCACCTTTTGCGTGCCAGGTGGAAGCGCGTGTGCATGCACACGCAAAAGCCATGCCTCTCTTTTTTTGTTTTTGTTCCCTTTGCCGGACGTTCACGTCTCGAACTAACGTATCAAGCGTTGTTTTTGAGCTGTGGATTCTGTACGATGTGCCTTTACAGCAGAGGATGCGACAACTGTTGTTCTAAACGTCACGCAGGCCCTTTTTTTTTCTTTTGGTCTCGCTCCGTCCTGCTCGTTATACTGCAGCTGCGTCTGTGGTTGGACAAGCCTCAGGCGACAGTGGGACGCAGCAGCAACGATGTTCCCACCCTTCCCCCAAAGGGAAAACAAAACGACAGCAGAAAAAGAGAGGGAAAGACAGGACTAACTTTGGTTGCCGCTAGCAAACACTTTCTCATCGTTAGTGCATTATGACTTTGCGTTTTTTTTTTTCGCCCACTGGTGAAAAAGAGGTGGCTAAGTTGTGTGTCACCTCGCCTCTTTCTCTATGCGTGTAGCGTTTAGGAAGTTGCCTGATTAGAGGTGGTATCAAGAGTAAAGTAAACACAATATAAAAGACATATTAGTAAGATTCAAAACAAAACAACATTAATTTTGAGACGGGGGTATCATCGAAGGGGGGGGGGAAGGGGAGAGGGAGGTGGTCGCGGTAGCAATTTAGCCCATTTTTTTTCTCGTGTTTGGTGGTTGACGAGAACAGTAGGACATCAGGAAGTGGAGGTGAAGTGGGAGGCTTCTGAGTTGGCAGCAGCAGCTCATATAGGTTTGGAGAAGGAAGTCCAATGGAGGGAACGCTGTTTTGACAGCTCGACATTAACAACAAAAAGGACTCAAGAAAAATGCTCTGCTCCCCTTTTGTTTGTGTGTGAGCAACCCTCCTCTCCCCTTCCTCAAATCGCTGGCCTTTCTCCATTGAAACGACTTTCATGGAAGCGCATAGTCCTACAACTATTATTGTTAGAGGGGCACGTGAACTCGTAGATGGAGTTTTTAAACAATGCCGATGACTGCTTCATCGTGTTCCTCCCACCTCCCCTACCTCTTTGCACTTTGCTCTTTTTTTTTTAATATACGCTCTCAGATCTTTTTTTTTCTTGACATTTAGCTTCTTTTTCGGCTTTGTCCTCAAGCGGAGAGAGCGCGTGTGTGCTTGTGTGTTTGATTGAGTCCAGCAAGAAAAACCAAAGAGCTTATTGTGCTCAATTCTCTCATGCCTAATCCAGTTGTGCGACTCGGTAAGGAGCTGAAGGAGGCGACGGAGCATCCTGAGCCGGACATCCACCTGGAGTTGTACAATCCATCGCATCCGCCTAACAGCGACACTGGCACGCAGGTGTCTCCTGCGGCTGCGTACCCGCAGTCGGCGCAACAGCAGCCTAGCTTGTACCTGTGGCTGGCAGTGCTTAAAGGTCCACCTGACACACCTTTCGAAGGTGGTAGCTACCAGCTGTTGCTGACGATCCCGCAGGATTACCCCCTCGTCCCGCCCAAGGCGACCTTTGTCACAAAAGTGTTTCACCCCAACGTGGAGTTCAGCAGCGGTGATGTGTGCCTCGATATTTTGAAAAAACGATGGTCGCCTGTGTGGACGTTGAGTTCGGTCTGTCGGGCTGTTTTAAACTTGTTGGCGGAACCGGAGTCCGACAGCCCTTTCAACTGCGACGCGGGCAACCTCCTCCGCGCTGGCGACATGGAGGGATACGCGAGCTTGGTTCGGCTTTACGCCATCACGGAAGCCGGAGCACCGGCCTTTTCCGAATGATGTCGAGAAAAACCCAAAACAAGAGAGGAGGGAAAGGGTGTGGGTGGACGGTTGGGTGGAAGATTGTGTTTGCATGTGTGTGTGTGCTCGCGTGTGCAACTGCGTTTTTTTCTTCTGGCCGGTGCTTGTTGTTCGCAATGCTCCACCACATAATTATTCCTATGTTTGCTGATGCTGCAGCTGCTCTTCACTTCTCAGCCTTCACCGCGTTGCTTTGGTGTTCTTTTCTCTAGTTTGCTTCACCTTTTTTTTCTGTTTTCTAATGCGCTGATTTTGATTTAGCTGCTCGTGGTGGTGTTGTGAGACACATGTGTTGGTTGATGGACGAGGGCAGGGGACTTTGGTACCATTTAGTGATCTATTTGCCTGCTGCGGTTACGTCCAAAGAATGGGACGATAGTGCCTTTGAATCTCTCTTTTGTTTGGTCGACCAATGTGTTTCTCTTTAGGTACCACGACTTCGCGCAGACGGCTTCTCTCTTTTTACTACTTGTGCTGCTCTCCTTAACACCGCTGTGCTACAACTATTATTATTATTGTAAATGTGCTGCCGTGGAAAAAAAAAAAACGGATAGCTACGTTGGAAAGAACCAGGCGAATGCGCACGCCAACATCCACACGCAGGTTTATGCTCCAGCCTGCTGCGCTTTGGGTTAAATCGCAAGTGCACTAAAAAAAAAAGAAACATGATTTGGTCGGGGACCACCCGTTGCATGCGCTTCGAGGAGACGAATACAGTAGGCAAAGGAGAACGGCGGGTAGCAACGCACTGCACCATCCCAACAGCGTATCCTAGGTTCCTTGAGCACAGTGGACCCATTTGTGCTGCGCAAGCGGTATCGTTGATTATAACGGTGACATGTTTAGGCAAGCTCTTTGACTGCACGGACGGCGCACACACACACAAAGCAAAAAAAAAAAAACGCAGAGGATCCAGCGAGAGCAGCGAAACCTGTTGTGCACAGCTGCAACAACGTGCAAACGGATAGTCTCTCTCTTTTTCCCTTTGCATACACAAACACACACACACACACACGTCTCTTTATATCTCACCTTATTGCCATGGCTGAAATATACCAGCCATTTTATTTTCTCATTTCTAGCTCTTCACTCGTTTTTTTGATTGATCATTCTCTATCTCCCCCTCTTCTTGCTCTTTTTTTTTGTGGTAACGTGCTGGCCGCTGACCAAAAAACACTCCTCTCGCCGCACACACGTACACACACACACACACACACACACACACACACTCATAAACGAACAACAAACTGTGCAATAGAGTTCTGGACTTGTCGTTTTGATCACTCTCTTTGTTATTGTGCCGCTTCTGTTGTCGTTGCTGTCCCGTGCATCAGTTCTTTTTTTTTATTATTCTCTCCGCGGGTAACTTCGTGGGCACTCCAGGGACCTCCTCTTCGTCACCAAACCCCTCCTTTCCTCCTCCTCTCTCGTCTCGTGCTCTTCATTCACTTCTGTCCCGGGCGTTACTCGACATCATAATGTCACAATCGCCAAGCCGTAGTGGGAGCGGATCCTCGCCGGGCAGCCGCAGCTCCAGCCGCAGCAGCTCGAACTCCATGAAGCTACCTGAACCGACGGTACAGGCGGAAAGCGGAGACGGCGCAGCGGCGGTGGCGGCTTCCTACCCGTCGTCGTACCCGTCAGCCCAGGCTGCGGTACACGAGGTGCCCTCTATTTTCATCGGGCTCGGCCCGGATGGCCGCTCCGTCACCCTCGGGGAGTTGTCTGACCTGCTCAAATCAAAAGCGCTCAACCCCGACCACATCCACGACATCCGTCTGCGCGGCCGCTGCGCCTTTGCCGACACCA
Source organism: Crithidia bombi (assembly GCA_900240985.1). Lineage (NCBI taxonomy): Eukaryota > Euglenozoa > Kinetoplastea > Trypanosomatida > Trypanosomatidae > Crithidia > Crithidia bombi. The sequence goes on along the minus strand of OESO01000132.1, from coordinate 138,543 downwards.
CATCAGTCGAGGAGGCACGTCACTTGATCGAGGAGCTGAACAACTACACGCTGAAGGATACGATCCGCATGTCGGTGCAGATGAGCAAGCAAACGCTGGCGGAGTCGAGGCAGAAGCGCAAGGAGCGCGAAGATGCTCGCGCCAGTGCTCGCAATGAAGTCCCTGTAAACGGTGGCCGCCAGGTGTTCATCAACTTAAGCCCGAAGGGCGACAGCATCACGAACGACGCCATTCGCGCCAAAGTGGAAGCTATTTGTCCTGTAGTGAAGATGGAGCGCCGCGGCTACTGCGTCTACGTCGACGTTCACTCACCGGAGGACACCCAGCGTGTGGTGGCGGAGCTGAACGACACCGTCATGAATGAGGTCCGCCTTGTGGCGATGGTCAGCGTGGCTCGGCGTAAACGGGAGCGTGAGCAGGCCGCAACCCGCCGTGGTGGGCGCAGTCCGCGACGCGACGACCGCCGCGAGTCGCGCCACGTGCGACGCCGCAGTGACAGCCGCGACGGCGGCCGCCGCCGCCACCGCCGCTCTCGTCGAAGCTACACGCCGTCATCGTGTAGCTCCTCGCGTTCGTACAGCCGTGGCCGGCGCAGCTACTCTTCGGACTCGGCAGACTCGCGGGAGTACCGCCGCGACGGTCACAGGGGACGCCGTGGTGGTGCCCGTCGTGGTGACCGTCGTGGTGACCGTCGTGGTGACCGTCATGGTGACCGCCGTGATGACCGTCGTGGTGCCCATCGCTGAGGAGGTGGACCTCCGTGGTGGAGTTGTGTTATGCTATCGTCATGCGTACCCCTTCGCCTCCTCCCTCCCCGTTGCGTGGTTGTTTGCCGTCTCGCGAGGTGTTGGTGTGTTCCCTCACTTCCGTTCTCTTTTCCTGCAGTCCCTCCCCCTCCCACATGAGCTAAGGCTTTTTTTTTCTCTGGCAAGCAAACCGGCGCGAAGTCCCCCCCCTCCTTCTCTAAATAAGCAAAAAAAATGGAGGGGGAGAGTCGGGGTGATGGACCGTGTGCACGCTTCTGGTGTTGTATGTTCGTAGCTTTCTCACCTGCGTTGGTAGTCCTGGCGTCACACAGCATTCACCTACCTGCTTTTCGGTTTTAGAGGTTTGATTTTTTTTCTTTCTTTTGAAATGACGGCTTGAAAGTAGTGGTATCGTGTGCGTCCGAAAGGTGTCTGTGTGACTGCACTGTGTGTGTGTGTCATTTTGGGGTTGTATCGCGCCCTCCATCGTCGTTCCCTCTGTTGTGTTCGCCCTGTTCTTTTCTTTGTTTCCCCGATACGCCGCAGTTGCCTTTTGACGCGACACGCTCTCGACGAGCCTCGACGGGAAGGGAGAAAGCACTCGCGTGCGTCAATGTGTGAAGGCTATTCTCTTTTGTTTTTATTCGTCTTGATGGTGTGTTTATAGGGGAGGGGAGGAGAGGCGGGGGAGGGTCGGCGTAAAGAAAGGAATGGAAAGCACTGCAGGTAAAAAAAAAAGAAAACACACGCACACAACACAAAAGGGCAGCAACCCGATCAGCAAAAAGGAAACAAAAAGCTCTCAAAAGAAGCCACCGCAAACAACAACAGTAAGATGCTGAGCACGAACTAAACGTGAGCGGGGGGGGGGGAAGCGCGATTGATAGCTCGCTTCAAATGCACATATTTTTAATATGTGTGTGCGCGTATGTTTGTGTGCGTTGTGTACCTCCGGGGTCGCTAAGGTGTACAACGAATAAATGATAGAATGTGGTGTAAGAATGAGTCGTACGATGCGCGTACAACAAACAAACAAAACAGACAAGCAGAAAGTAAAGAAGGAAAATAATGTAACGGAGGAAGGAATGAAGGAAGAGAAAACTCAACTCAAGGAAACATATATATGGCGAAAGAATGTTCTTCGTTAGCGTCTACGGAAATTAACTAAGATAGAAAAAACTCATCTTTCCATTGGGAGGCGTTGCTTCCCTTTTTTATCTGTTAATAGAGGATGTGTTTGTTGCTGGGATTGTTGCTGTTGTTAATAGGCGAGCGCCTCTCTCTAACGCGGTAGCGAAAGCCGGAGCGCGTGTCGTGAGTTAAGTCTCCCCTGGTGGTGGTCATTAACGCGGATAGGGAGTACGGTGCTGAAGATGCACCGCCCGTTTTTTTTCTCTCTTCTTTTTGAGGCAGCGTTAAGTTTCATGAGGTGAAGCAGCGGTGGCATCACATTCAGGATCGGTGCGATGGCGCTTCGGCTCTCCGTGCAGACAAGTAGAATGAAAAGCGAATGGTAGTTGGGGAGGGGAAGGGAGGGCAGCTCGCGACAGCAAGTGTGTGTGTGTGTGTGTGTGTGTTGGTGTTGTGCGTGAAGGGTTGAGGAAAGGGGAGGGGAGGAGGTAATAACGCAAGAAACTGATGCGTAACCGGTTTTTTCTACCTCCTTCTTCCCCTTCCTCTTTTTTCTCTTTTTTTTTTTGTATTTGTGAAGGTTTTGAAAAAGAGGCGTCTTTCAACGTCGAGGTGGGGCGTTTATCAGCAAATAATATACCCAATGATGAAACAAACAGATAAACAACATAAACAAAAAAGACGACGCGAAAGGTGAAGGAGCCTTCCAAATGCAGCTGAAATCTGGTTTTTCCTCGTCGGAGCGCTTTCTCGACCCGCTGTCGTACTTGCCGATACGCTCTTTCGAAGCTCCTTCTTATTCAGTGCAAGAATTGATGCTCCTTCTTCTTTCACTCATTTTTTTTTTGCTCTCTCTTCCCTCTCTCGCTCCTCGTTTTCATCCACACATCTCCTCGTCCCTCTCTTTTTTTTTTTGCTTTGTTTGTATTCTTGACTGTTGGGGCATGTGGGGTTGGTGGTGATGTCGCAATCTGCACCCCAAACGCCACCGTGTAATGGACAAGCGCCAAACGGATCTGCGTGGTGAAGTGCACTGCTCAACCCACGCCTTCATTTCATCGGTGGGAATTCATTACAGACGCGGAAGAAGAATAAAAAACGTCTGGCTCCAGTTATCTTTTCTCTTCTGCCCCCTCCCCCTCGACGCCTTTTACCGTGTCTCCACGCTCACACCCACTTGCACCCGTGCGCTCTGTTTTTTCTTCTCTTTCTCTTTCCGTCCTTCGATGAGCGTTGCTGCTCACACCTTGCTACGCGAACGTACATTCTAAAGTGGGCATATTTGCCTATATACACATCGACGCAACCTCCAGACACGCGCATATATATACTGGCAACGTATCCCGCTGCTGATATTCGCTACCGTAGAAGCACCAGCAGCGCCAAAGGAAATAGGGAACGCAAAAGAAAGCAGCAAAGGAAAAAGAAACAGCAGTGACACATTGTTTCGGAACATTACACTACACATTGACTACCACGTGCCGTGCGTTTGCACAGGCTCACTCATCACATTAGCGTGGTGTTGAGCCAGCTATCAAGCTTTTTGTTTCTGTGAGTGGCGATTGATACCGTCTACTCTTCTTTTTTTTTGAGTTTATTCTTGGTTTCTTTTATCCCGCTTCAACCTGTTGCGGTCTTTTTTTTCCCTGCTGCTGCTGACAGCCATTTTTTTTTGTAGATGGCGGTAGAGTCATATTTGGCTCTGAGCTGTTTTTTTTCCCCCATTGTTCTCCCCGTTCGTTCTTTTCTGCTCCGACGTGGCTCCACGCTACGTGTGTGTGACGTTTTTTCTTTCTTTCTTTCAGCTGCTTTGGCTTTCTTTGGTGAGCGGAGGGCACCTGTGCCTTCCTTGCTGTTTTTTTTTGTGCTGTTTTCTGTATTGCTTTTCTGCGTTTTGCTTGCTTTTGTGTGTCTCTTTCTCCTGACGGAGCGCCATGAATACTGTATCGTGTGGCAGTGTTACACGTGACCCACATGTGGGTGAGGGCGACGCCACGCTTTGCGTTGTCTGCGGCAATATTCGTGGTGACTTAGTACTGCGCAGGTCGGGATGGAAGTGCCCAACGTGTGTCGGTACATCCGCCAGCAGACGTTTCCGTAAAGGGCAAAGGCCGCCAATGCTCCACCATGGATTTCTGGCGGATAGCGGCTCGCCACTGGCCGGCGGCGGTGAGGTGGTCTCTACTGCTGCTGCTGCAGTTGACTCCTCCTTCTCGGGCATCCCGGCACTCTCGAGATCGCTGTCGTCGGCGCTGCCACCCAACGAGGATGTGAGCAACTCTTTTGACGACGGCACCCACAGCAGCACTCGCCGACCCATCGAGGAGTACATCAGCGAGACGTCCATCTTCAGGGCTGCCGTGAAGTACGCCCGTCACGGCAGAAAACACCACGATAGCGATGGTGGTAGCGCAGCAGTTGGCGCAGGAGCAAATCAGTTGAACCGCGATGCGTCCGCAGCGTCTTCTCGCGATCGTGTGCAGTCGTCCTCTGTGGCGTCGCCAGCGGCAGGGTCTAAGACGCGGCGTAGGTTGCAGGAGTCCGATGGCCTACTTCGGCTGACCTCTCCCAATACTGATGTACCGCTGGAGCCACCAGTGGTGCCACGCACCCGAGCCACCCTGTCCGACCCACTTATGTCCACGTCGCCCACTCCAGGTGAGGCGACAGCGGATCTCGCACAGGTAGAGCTGTGGCGTGGTGCGCACTCCATCGTCGACAGAGCTCCGGCGCGGTTGCCGCGCCGGTACACACCGAAGAGCCCCTCCGAAGCAACCACTTCACACGTCGAGGGTGGCAAGACGACGCCGCTCCCGGCCGCGTTGCCACCCGCCATTCGAAGTGTCGACGACACGACTGCCGTGTACTCTCATGCCAACATCTCCGACAGCGGTGATGACAATAACGCTGCTGTCACTGCTGCTGCCGCTGCTCCAACGCCGGTGCCGCACGTCCCAATCACCGTGCGCTGTGTCGAGGGCGAGGACGTGCTCGACGATAACTGCGGCGGCACCTTTCGTGGTGGGCAGCTGCCCTTGTCGGGATCAGAGGCAGACCCCTACGCGTCACACCCAAGCACCCCGCGGGACGGCGCCAGCACCTCCATCGCGAGCGCTGCCGCTTCGAGCCGCCGCGGTGACCCCCGCCACGCCACTCCCCCCGCCGATGTCACACCACCAGGGACGCTGCACACCAGTCCGTCGCACAGCCTGGCGGCAGACGCCTGCGCCACCCTTTTCGCACCCCGCGCCGGCAGTCGGGCCGGATCGTCCTCGTCTTCCATCTTAGAGCGCCGCTCCTCCACGCGGCTGCCGCTGCGGCGGTCACGTGCGTGCTCAGCTGGCAGCCCGGCAGGCGGCGCACATTTGCGTACTGCCTCGACCTTCACGCAAGTTTCTACTGCGACCAGCTCCGCGGTGCCGCCAACGCCGGCCAACGGGCGGTCCTTCAGGGCAGGCGAGGAGTCAGTGGACCGCAGCGCAGCCTCCTCGCTGTGTCGAGCACCGCAGGGCGTGGGCTGCCGCGACGGTGCCCAGCCCATCGCCATAGCGCGCGGTGACGGCAGCAACCACGGCGCAGACGCCGTTCCCAGTAGCGCGTCACCGTCCTCGAGTGAGTCGTCGTCGTCGTCGCTGGAGGACACAGCGGATAGCGGGTGCTCCTCCTCACGATCGCCGTCTGTGTGTTCTGCGTCGGCGGCAGAGGCGGCTGCGGAGGTGGCGACGGCACGTCGGCAAGAAGGGCTTCAGACGGGTGAGGGAGGCAAGGAAGTGACGTCCCCACCGCCTGTGGTGAGAAATCTCGATGCCGTACACATCACCGTGGAGCTTCCACTACGACCACCGTCGTCGCCGGCTGCTCAGGATGCCGCCCTGGCAGCGGCGTCTTCACCGACACGCAACAGCACTACGAGTAGCGTGCGTAGCGGCAGCAGCACCGCCCGCTCCGATTCTACGACGCCTAACAGCAGCAGTGCCACATACTGCGGTGGCTATCAGCGGCAGGTAGGGACCGGTGGCGTTTCAGGTGCGTTCACCGTAACCCGCCATTTTCGTCAGTTCAGCGGCAGCGACGCAGGTGGGGGTGTCGGTCCGCGACAGGGGCGGCGCACGAAGATGGACACCGCCGCCATGCCAGGCCAGGTAGAGGTGAAGCGGCTGATGTATCGTATTGTTGTTCGAGACTGCGAGTCCGGCGCGGTGCTGCTGACGCAGGAGCGGCAGCTGTACTCGCAGATCATTCCTGCACTGGAACAGGTCAAGCGGATTGCTGGGGCAAGCGTGCCGGCATGCCCCAGCAAGCGACTGCCGAGTTTGCGCTTTGCAACCGACGCGTTCACCGAGGAGCGGCGGGCAGAGGTGGAGCGGTTCCTCCAGGCCGTGGAGCAGAGTCCGTTTTTAGTGCGCCACCCCGATGTTCTGCGTTTGTTAGGCCTGACGGTGAGTGGCGCGGGCGGTGGCGCGGTTTTCGCCGATCCCCGTCCTCGGTCGGGCTGGAACAACAGCGAGGGTAGCGCGCACAGTATTGCGAGTAGTACTGGCGATAGCAAGGACGTGGCAGACCGCCGTGGTCCTTTGGTCGACTCGCGCAGCCGAGGGGTTGCTGCCGTCCCCGCTCCATTTGGGGTTACCTGTGCGCAGGTGCAGGGCCCTTCCGCACTCGACTCTGCAGTGGAACGTAGCCAGCGCAGGAATGGTGGTGGGGGTCACAACGCAGCGGCAGCAGCGGAAGACGGCGTCGCTGCGGGGTACCTCAATTCAGACGCCCTCGACGCCTACCGTGCCGCCAGTGCCGGCGCCACATCGCAGACGAACCTGCTGTGTCGCACGCCCAGCCAGTCGAGCGTGCGCACGTCACGCTCGTCAGTGGTGCGGCGCCACAAGATGGACGATGTCTCAATGGAGGACCTCGAGCACATCCAGCTGGGTAATTTGATCGGTCGTGGCTCTTTCGGCTCCGTTTACCTCGGCCTGCTGCAAACGCGCCGGGGACCTTTGATGGTGGCGGTGAAGGTGATGACGGTGAGCGACGAGGTGCCACCCGACGAGCTGGCGAGCTTGCAGCGTGAGCTGGACGTGCTGTGTGCGGCGAGGCACCGCAACATCATCCGCTTTCTCGGTAGCTCCCTGAACACCACCACACGCGATTTGCGCGTCTTCACCGAGTACGTGGAGTGTGGTACCATCCACTCCCTTGTGCAGCGCTTCGGTGCTTTAACACTGCTTTCCATTCAGCAGTATATGCGCCAAATTTTACGAGGCCTGCAGTACCTGCACCGCCTCTGCATCGCTCATCGCGACATCAAAGGGGAGAACATTTTGGTCACCAAGAATGGCCGTGTGAAGCTGTCCGACTTTGGCAGCAGCACCGTGGCACCACCGCACCCGGCCGCCCCCGGTGAAAAAGCGGCTGACGCTGCGGGTGCGGCGTCGGTGGACATTCCTATTGGGTCCCCGCAGTACATGGCACCAGAGGTGATTCAGGGGACCGTTACGTCACCCTTTGCCGCTGACATTTGGTCTCTCGGCTGCGTTGGCATCGAAATGCTGCACCGGCCGATCTGGGACGACAAACCCCTCCTCAACCCTTTTGTGTTTCTCTTCCGTGTGAGTAAGGCTGGCACACCCCCGCAAGGACTTCCGAGCTCTGCGGAGCTGGAGGTGCTGCAGCAGGAAGGCAAGGCGGCGGAGGCCGAGCAGTTTGGTCTGTACCGCGATTTTCTGCTGGCGTGCTGTCAGATCGACCCGACGAAGCGGCCCACGGCGGCGGCGTTGCTGCAACACCCCTTCATGACCTATCCTTACTCAAAACATCTGCGGTGGCTGCCGCCGGCGCAGGAGGCGAAGGGAGGCACCGTCATCTCCGACTCCGCGCCGCGCACCTGTGTGGCGGGCAGGTCAGCCGTGCAGGGGGGAGCGCTGTGACGGTGCCGCGCCTGCAGTTGAGGCAGGATCACCGCACACACAAGACAAAAAACAAAAAACGAAGAGCAGATGTGAGAGGGCGTGGAAACGGGGAGTTGAAGATGCGCCTCAACGGGGTATGCAATCCATGGCACGGCGAGGGCGACGAGAAGGGGGAGGGGGGCAGAGGGATAAAAAAGGAAAGGGGAGGGCGAGGCAACAACACCGCTACCTTTCCCAACCGCGACGAACAACAACAAAAGAGAAGTGCTGATAAGAACGTCAGAAAACAGCAAAAAAATGCCTACGTTTCTCTCTTTTTTTTCGGCTGTTGCTGTTGATTGTTATTATTATTACCTTTCTTTTTGGGCAGCATTTCGTGAAAACGAGACATGTGCTGTTCTTCCTCCCTCCTCCCTCCTCTTCGCTCCTTGTTGCGTCTATGAGTAAGTGTGTTGAGGGTGCTGATGTGCGAGGGGTGAAGAGGCAGACTCTTTTTTTTTCTATTTGTTCACTTCACCGAGAGCGATGTTTGCTGCTTTTTTTTTAAAGACTACTTCGAGCGTTGGTGGTGCTCTTGGTTGCTGTGAAGGAATGGGGATATCTCACCTGAGCAAAAACAGAAAAAAAACAAGGAGAGGGAGGCGTTTCTGAGTAGGGTAGACAGTAGGTCGTCGCTTCCGCTGTGCATGTCGCAGCGACCGCTGTGCGCAGGCAAAGGTGTTTGTAAGCCGGCACGACGGAGCACACTCCTGAAGAGAAGCAGGCCTTTTTTTTGTTTGTGTGCATGTGAGGCCAGTGCGCAGAGATCCAATGGGACGTCGCGTGCAGTTTTTTCTTTTTTTCTCTTGTTTTCGATTTATGTTTGGGTGAGAATGCCCTTCGTTTCGATAGCACCCTGCACGTGCCGAGGAGGAGAGGCGATGGCCTTACACTAATTCTGAAACGAAACATGCACGCAACACAACGAACGTTGGAATTACAACAATAATAAAAAAGAGAATTGAAAGAGAAATACGAAGAAACAAGACGAAAAAAAAACGGGAAGCGAGTTGCGGCGTGTGTGTGTTTCACTGTCTTTGCAGTGCCGAATGGACTTTCGTGCTTCTCGTAGGTCTTGCGTTTCCTCAACGTGAAGGCGTCATATTTCCTGGTTGGTTGGTTTAACTGATGGACGGGTTGATTGTGCTGTCATGTGAACCGCAGTGCTCCCCGTTGTCCTCTTTGCTGTGACGTTGCTCCCCTTCCTTGTTACTTTCGTTCTCCTTTCGCCTCCCCTTTTTTAAAATCCTTCTCTCAAGCACAGTGCATCACCACATATATATATGGAGCTGCAAGGAAAGGTACCTGCGGTACGGCCTACACGCACAGCAACTGAGAGCACACTGCGGACACACCAACGGCGAGTCGACCCTGCTCTCGACTAGCCGTTACAGAGTTGCCACGGAATACACACAAGGCCGCACACCTTACTATATATATGTATATAAGAAGGAAAGAAACGTCACCGTAGGAAAGACGCGTAGAAGAAAACAAACTACAATCAAAAAGGCTCATCGGCGTTCTTTGAGCTGCTTTATCTTCATTGTTTCTCGCTTGAGGAGTGCGGTACACCCCGCCACAGCTGGGTGGGGCAACGTACGTAGATAATTGCCACGGACCCGATGCAGCAGGGCAGTGGCGCTGGTGCGAGTAACGACGGCGGCAGTGTCGCGCGCGGTCGCACTGTTGCTCGTGCCGGTCCGGCACCGGTGCTCACCGAGGCATCAATTCGACGGCGACGCGAACACTCTCGCCAAGCGAGTTTAGACATGGCGGCAAGAGAGCACGTGATGTTGGCTGACAGCAGTGGCAACGGTGACCGCGCGTACGAGCGAACCGCCAGCTACATGGCGCAGACGGAGTCCTCTCTGCGGCATGCCTCCATCGGGTCCGAGGCGAGCATCACAGACTCCATCTGGCGACTGCGCTCGCGTCCCCGCGGCGACGGCGACCAGGCGAGCGACGTGGCGAGTGTGGCATCATCGCAGTGGTCGGTGCGGCGGCGCCGCGTCGGGCCCCGCCCTGCGAGGCCGGTGGAGAGGCTCGTGCCGGCGACCACCACGGAACGCGCACAGCGTATTGCCGCTCGCACGGCGCTGCAGCGACCCGCAGAGGCCGGCGAAACAACGAACTCCGGCGAGGTGCGTCTGCGAGCGAACCCTGTAGTAGTGCGAGGTGGTGCGCGTGTGTCGGCCTCACGCAAGGCGTCAATAGCTGTCTCCGACGACGGCTCACCCAACATGAATGCCGTGCAGCGACTGAGTCTCTCCGGAAGCGGCGCGGGATCACCCAGCCTGACCACCGTCACTGTCTCCGACGAGGACACGGGGGAGCTGACCAAGTCTGGCGTGTCGGTGTCGCTCAGCCCCATCACGCCAGGTGCGCGATCCGCACGCAAGTCGCTGCATCACACACGTCTGGGCAGCAGCAGCGGCGGCGGCAGCATCTCTAAAAATGTGCCAGATTTCTTGAGCTCGGCGGATGGCGACGGGACGGTGGACGAGTACGACGCACAGGATGAGCCCGTCGCCCGCGCAACGCAGCCCGTCAGCGCCGACGGCTACGGTGCGGGGATTCGGGGGGGTGGCCACGCTGCCGTAACACTCGGGCGGAGCGCACCGGGGCCGGATAAAGCCGGCCGACCTCCGCTAACCCCACGCGGGGATGCATCGCCGCGGCCGGGTGTCGGGGTCGGCGGTGGCGTTCACCGCAGCAGCAGCCTCGGTGGCGCGGCGGCTGTTCCCGCGACAACGCTGACAAGCAACACCGTTCACCGCCACTCCAGCAGTGCGGACTATCCCCAGCAGCAGCAGCAGCAGCAGCAGCGCAACTCCGTCGGCGATGCTGCGGTCTGGACGAGAGGGGGGGCGAGCGTAGGCAACGGCAGCGGAACCGCAATTCATCGCGTGACGGAGGGCCGTCGCACAGGTGCCGACTACGACGCTGTGGGCCGAAAGTCGCTGGGGGAGGAGTCGGTCGATGACACCCCCATCAGCGTGCTGAAGGAGCGGGCCAACCGTGAGGCAGAGCGAAACGCCCGCCGGGATGCAAATCAGCCGGTGGTGCCGCGCCTGGCGCTGGGCGAAATCACTGCGAAGCGAGACGGGCAGCGACGTTCCATGGCCTACAAGGCGGCTCCATCCGGCCCTTGTGAAGAGGCATCCGACACGCTCATGACGGGCGGCTCAGTGCTTTCAGATGTAACTGTGTCGTCCATGACCGACTCGGCCACCCCACATGTGCACGGTAGCTTCCGCAGCGGCCGCAGCCACGCAGCTGAGCGACACGGGGCGCACGATGAAGTGGTGGTGGTGGACCCGTCGCCTAGCGCGAGTGCCGTGCCGCAAACCACCACCACCACCACGTACGATAGTCATGGCTCTTCACCGGCGCGTGCGGAGCCGGCACCTCCAACTACCGCGACAACCGTCACCCCATCCCGTAAGGGTAGCAGCGCCAAAGTACGCGAGGACAGCGGTGCAACGGCGACAGTGTCAGTCACCCACAACACCGCTGCGCCAACGAATGGGGGAGGCAAATCGGCGGCGGAGGGCACGCCGAATGCACCGGCTGAGGCGAAGCCAGTGAAGCAAAAACCGGCACCGAAGGCAGAGGGGAGTACCACTCGACCGGCGACATCTACTGCTACCCCTGTAGCTACCACCTCTACTTCTGCTGCGGCTCCCGCTGCGTCCACTCCGGTCCGAAACGACGCTGGGGAGGCGAAGAAGCGTCGCGCCTTTGAGAGGAGCGGTGCCGCTACGGCGCCCAGCAAGCGGGCCCCGCCGCCCCCGGCCAGTACGAAGGAAAACGCGAAGTGCTGTGCGGTCATGTGAGCTGTACCGGAAGGAAAGAGGGGTGGTGATGGTGCGAGCACCAACACGATGCGAAAGAGAAAAGAGAAACGCCAAGTCCGGAAAGAGAAAGGAAAAAAAAAGCAGAGAAAGGAAGGACTCACCAACGAGTTGGTGCTGAAGAAGAGGGGGAGGGAGCTCGCTTTTGCCTTTCACTGCAGGTGAAAGACGCCTCTTTGTTGTTGTTGTGTGTGTTTGTTCCTCTCGTTCAGCTTATTATTTTCATTATAATATCAGTTTTCTCTCTTTTTTTTTGTTTGTTTTCTGGCAGCGCAGCAGTTTTTTTCTGTCGATGCCCACTGCGAAGGCGCACTTGCGCGTTCACAGAAGCCGGGGAAAAGAAGTGAATGGAGGTGCAGCAGCAACAACAACAACAGCAACAACAAAGGTGTGCACGCACTGGCCTTTTTGCTTGTTTGTTGCTTTCCTCGCACTCGCTGTCAGCGTCTACCGCTCTTCTTATTTGGTGGCAGGATTTCTTGCTTTCACTCTTTTTGCTTTTTTCTTTCTCCTTCTCTTTCTGTGCAAGAATGAACTCGCCTGTGTAGGTGAAGTGAAGCTCATTTATCTCCGCATTGCAGTTGTGTTGCTGGTTCTCCGCGCTGAAGTTGGGTGGTGCTTTTTCTTGGGAGTGGAGGGGAGGAGGGATGGCGTTTTCAGTCGTGCTCATGGTGGAGTTGACGCCTCCCGTTTCCTTTTTTTTTTCTTTTCGTGGTGTGTGTTTGTGTGTGTGTATGGACGTGGAACGGGCACAGCTCTCCGTAACATCCCTCGAATAAGGTCAGTGAGTGTGTACGCGTTTCGCTCTTTTATCCCATCTTTCCGCTTTCGGTGTGTGTGAAGGGGGGGGGGTGCGGCGTGCAATTTCATTCTGCTCTGGGCAGAAGGCTGCTCTTGTTTTTTTTATAGCTTTTTTGTTCTCCTTTCTGTACAGCTGCTTTTTGTTGTTTTCTGTCACCTTCCCTTCAGCATTGCTGTTTTATAGCCCTTCACTCTCGCTTCCTCCTTTTTTTTTTCTGGTTTCTCTTCGTAATGTTGTGGTAGAAAAAAAAACGTTTTGTGTCGGTGTGCCTGACGCTGTTGTTCATTTGTACGTCTTTGTGCTCGTGCTGCTCGTAGAGACGGTGCTAGCTTTCACAGCCTTCTCTTTTGTTTTACCTTTACTTTACGACCGTATATACACACAAACACACACACATCATTGAACGCAAATGTTGGAGCCACGTGTGAATCTTCCTCCCGCATGAATGGATAATGGAGGACTCGAGATCAGCGAAGCAAGGCGGCGACGGAGAGGAAGAAGCTGTCTTCGCTTCCTTTCTTCCTTCTCTTTCTCGCCCTTCTCTAACTGTGCTCTTTCTTTGCGAGCTTCCCTTCTCGCTGTGGTAATTACGCGTAACCGCCTTTTGTAACTTCTGTACATCTACGTTGATTCTCTTTGGATGTTTCTGTTTTTTTTTTTGTAGTGGTGCCACCCTTTGAGCTTTGAGGGGCGGCTTTCTTGGCGCGTGGCTGCGTACTAAATAACAATAATAACAGCACCCATGAACGCTGTATGTGTGCTTGCGCCAGTAATACGTGGAGGGAGAGGAGTGCGAAGAGGGTATTGCCCGCGGGCTTCCTTCTCTCTTTCTCTTCATGCATGTGTCGAAAGGGTAAGCTGCGACAGCACCACAAGCCGAGTTAACGTGCCCGTTTTATTATTATTATTATTATTTTCTAAATAGTTCCTTTGCCTCTCTGGCGCTGCAGTGCGGTGGATCGTTCTCCTTACAGCAAAACAAAAACAAACCGAAAAAAGAAAATATGGCCAACTCCTGCGCACGTGGCGCAGTGATGGGCTGATTTCGACGCAAGCTTACTTTTCTCTTTCGTTTTTTTTTTTTTATTAGTGCGTGCCGCGAGGGGGTGGGGGAGGGTGGGAGGAGTGCTATGTGACTTCTCTTGCCGTTTTTTTTTTTTTAGGTGATGCTTATGTATGTGTAGGTCTGTGCGTTGTCGAGTCTCAAAGAGAACACCAAAAAAGTCTCAGTTCCTTTGCGTTTCCCCATACATATGTGTGAATAATCCTGTTGCTATAACTATCAGAGGAAGACGGAGGGGTGAGAAGAGGTGTGATGGAGTTGCAGATTCGACTATTGTTCTTGGCGCCTCGAAGTGTCGACAGAGATGTTACATAGAATGGTGGTGAGGCGTTCCGCGTATCCTTGGTGTCTTCCTCATAGCTGCTCCACTTCCCCTCACCTCGCTTCCGTCTCCTTGCCTTCATCAATTCCCAGCTCCCGTTTTTGTGTGGTACAGCGGATGGCTGACCTACGATGTACGTCGATTTGATATAAGTCCCCGATACGTGGCAGGGCACCCTTCGTCACAGAAGACAATCTTGACGTGTTGTTGATGTGCAAGTGAACCTTCGCACCTGGCTGGAGGACGCCCTGAAAGGCTGCGAATGCGCAATTTACTGCCTGCGTTGCAGCCCCATTTGATATTGTGGGGCTCCACTTCCCAGCAGCTGCGTGCAACGACAGTCCTTTTGGTACGACTGTCAACACAGACCGCTCCCCAGCTACCAAGGGTCGCATCGGTGAAGAGGTCGTACACATGCGTGCAATAGGGAGGCGTTTGAGTGTATCCTTGCGTGTCTGCGGATGCCAGGGTGCATCAGGTATTCAACTAACCTGCAGCACCTCGTGGTATTTGTACCGGCTAGTCGCGCCTTGTATTATGCCGCGGGACTTTCGCGTAAGCAGTCTTCGGGTCGCCTTGAGGCACCACCAGTACCGGTGGACGGGCAGTGCGAGAACGCGTGTCGCGAACCATAACCTGCCGATAGGTCGTTCGAGCTTCTCGAGGGTAAGATGTTCTTAAGGCCTGAGCGAGGAATGATTGGGTGACGAACGCCGAGTGGAGTGGTTCACTTGTAGTGTTTCTTCCCATTTCCCCTTGCTCTTCCTTCTCTCTCTCGTTAGTGTGTGACTCTCGAGCCTCTTCTCTTTCTTGTCCCGCCCACCCAAGCCTTGACTGCCCCGGCTTAGAGGCGGACTTGTAAAAAAAAAAAAGCTGCCACTTCGTACGTGTCTTTTTCATGAAAGCTAACAGTAACAAAAAGAATTTTTTAGACGATCTTATTCCCGTACACACTCACCAGTGCTTAAGAGTTTGATAACCGCTGCACCCCAATTGGGACACTGCTCTCAAAGTGTTGTATTTTCTCTCATCTGTTCTCTTTTTGCTTTCCCCCTTCTCTTTTTTGCTTTGAAATCAACAAAAAACGTTCTTCTCTTTCCACGTCAACACACACACACACACACACACACACACACACACACACACACACACATAAAAAAAGAAAAAAAAACAAAGTAGTTAGACTTTTTTATTTTCTCTGTATTCGCAGCTATTCACCAATTCTGGTGTTTTTGTGTTTCTTTCTTTTTCTTCTTATTCTTCTTTGTTTTGATTCTTCGATTCCGCTTTTTTTGCTTTCTTTTTTTTTTCGATATGCTCTTCCAGCACCTCCTGTGTCGGTCTTCTCAGCTGGTGAGGTGACATCACTTGGTTCCCCTCGGCGACATACAGACGCATTCTTTTTTTTTCTCTCTCCGAGCTTGTGTGTTTGCGAGTTGTCGCGTCTTTGGTATTGTCGCGTCTGTCTCACACTCATAGCGTGTGGATAACAGACATTTTTTCCACTTTTTTGTGTGTGTTCGTTTGCAACCCCGCTTCACTCTTGTCTTCCAAGCATACCACCGTCGAAGCGGTTGAAGAATCAGAAAGGAGAAGGCAGGAAGCTTGGCGATTCGAGCAACTATCTTTGGCGACCCCCCAGCCAACTATCTTGTTCACTCTGAGAGTGCGTGCGCGAGTATTTTTTACGGTCTGACAGCATATCAACAGACGAACAAAGACAACAAAACAGCCTTGCGCACGTGACTTTCCTGAAGGAGCCCACCGAGTAGAGTGGCCCCGTCCGTTCCGTCCGCACCACCAGCAGCTCAGCACAGCAGCACAGCCATGGGTGCCCCCTAAGCGTCTTGGCAGTACGGAGTTAGTCCGTACCGCTAGCACAGGCAACTAATCAAAGGTGAAGACGCCCCGTGACACGGAAACCGGCAGGGATGGGCAATTAAAGTCATCGACCAAGGAGCGCTGGTGCGAGAGCGGATGAGGTAGCAGCTAGCGCGAGATCGCCGTGATGAAGATGCTGCGTCAGCGAATATCATTGAACTTCCATGAGGTGATGCAGACCAGTCATACATCTACCTCAGTTTTGGAGCTTGGACGGGCGGAGAGCTTTTCCGAGAGATCGCCAGCGCGAAGCGCTTCGATGAAGCCGACGGTCCGCGCACTATGTTCATACAGCTGATATGTGGATCACTACTGCCCCCGCCAGGGCTCGCCCACCGTGATCTTAAGCCGGAGAGACTTGCTGCTAGATGCGAACGACACGCTGAAGATCTCCGACTTTGGCTTTGAGCAACCTGCAGCGACCACGCGAACGGGAGGCACGATGCTTCAGACCGTGTGCGGCACGCCGAACTACGCC
>OESO01000132.1:61132-122296 GCA_900240985.1 Crithidia bombi | reverse complement strand
AACGATAGAGAGAAATCCGTCAGTAATCAGCAGCGCATGCCACAATTCAGCCAAAACAGCCAGCCTGGCGCGCGTCCATGCTAGGGTTTTCGAATACCGACTATGTCCTGTGGTAAAACACCATGTATGCGCGCGGGCAGGCTTTGCGTACTATGATTGTGCAACGCACGTCGACTCCTGCCACACACCCTTCACAGCGGGCCGCCCACCTCCGTTAAGAAGGGTTTTGGTGACTTCTGCCACCGTTCCGGTATGATGCGCCGTGATGCATCGCTTGCCCGTCGATTGTCGCCGTTTGGCACCCGATGAGCGGCAACTGGACACCAGAACGCGACACCCATGACCCATAACCGCCGCACCCGCCACCCAGCTCCTCGCAGCCACGGCGCCCGCGGCCCCGCGCGCCGACCCCACTCCACCAAGCCGCTGCCCCGGCAGCCGCCCATACCAGAAGGAAGGCACAACACGACCCCCCAGCAGGCCGTGTCCTGAAGGTGCGTGCGTGGCCTTCCGCTTCCACGGCCCGCCCCAGCGAGCGGGGATGCCAGACCGCCAAGGCACCGGACTACAAATAATGGTGCACCTCGCCCAGCGCCGCACCCACCCCCCAAAAGCGACCCGTCCCAGTCAATCCGGATGATACGGTACAGGTCGCCCAGAGGCGGACGCCAGGCGGCCATCCGAGTCGCCTCACCGCGGCACATCCACCCTGCCCTGTCTTAGCGCCGGCCGGCGCCGGATAAGCACGCAGCCCGGACACCAAAACGCCGGTCAGGATGTGCGGCGTCCAATTAGCTCGAACCAAGCCTGTCCAGATACCCGCAGTCCTTGCGCCAGGAACCCGCGAGCGCTCCGCGCTTGCGGAGAGCCCAGGGTACGCACGCACCTTACAACACGGTTGGCGGGACGCATTCTCTTAGGGGGCCGACAACCAGCCGCATACCCGAGCCTGTGAGCCTGCTGGTGGGAGCCCGCGTCCTACCGGGGAGAGAGAACTGTGATGTCACAGTGGCCCTGGTCTGTGCCCTGCTGTCAGAGAGCTGTTCGCGGGGAGCGCGACGCACCCAAGAAAGTAGCGGGAATGGCGGGCCCGCCCATGGCTGGAACCCCGCGGCGCAGAGCTGCACCCCCTCGCAAAAGGTGAGAGGATGGGCCGGGCCCGCCATTCCCAAATGGGCGAAGCGGAACCCCCCGAGGCCGCGCGCGCAGGACCAGCCGCGTGCGTTTGGCCATGCCAGCGTCTCGGGTCGTGTCGGGCAGCGGGACGCCGCGCGCGCGACTGCTCGGCGCCCAACCCTGCTCTGCGAGTGTGTGGCCTGCGATCGTCCTATGGCTTGAGGTGGCGCCCCGCAGCGCGCCCCGCGGAGGCGGGGCTCTTTTGCGAGACGGCCCGCCGGCACAACCCTCGCCCGCCGCGCCTTTGCCCGCGCGCCCCTGCCTCTACTCGACCCCACGAGGCGCCCAGGACGGCCGCGCCGGCCTCCCCAAACCCCCTCTCCCACGACCGCGCAGCCACCGCCGCAAAGCCGCATACCCACCACTGCTAACCCAGCGGGGATCGCGTCTGCGGTGGTGCTTGGGAGGGTGGTGCTCGCGTGGCTCATGCCCGCCGGTTTTCCTGGTGAGCGTAAGCGGCGCGCGTACGAGACAGCAGGCGGAGCTGTGCCCTGCCCCCCGGTGGTTGATTCCAAGGTGGGGGACGCGACCTCGTTACGGAACGGACCGCCGCCTGGCCCGGTAGCTGCGCGACTCCCTCGTGCGCCGCCTCGCTGTGGAAAAAGGTGCGGGCCCGCTGTGCAGTCGCGGGTGGGCCACTGACTGCACGCCCCATGCCGCGCGCAGCCCGCTGTCCTCGCCGCACCGCCGCTGCCGCCCCAATTCCCCATTGCGAGGGCGAAGGCTCGGCCATACCCTCGGCGGCGTTCGGCGGAGACCATACGCAACCACAGCTGGCGGCGCGGGGCCGTAAACTGCTGAGGTCTCGCCCGCGTGTTTCTGCGATCGGCACCCCGTGACCCCCAGGTTTCCCGCACTTCAGTAATAACGAACAATGATCTTAAGCACTTCACGCCGAACCCCAGCACCTCCCACCCAAAAAGCATTGGCATCTTCCGCAAGCGGCTCTTTCGCTTTGCTTGCCGACAGGACTGCTGCACACCCGTCGCGTGACAGGCGGGACCCGAAGATCGTGCCCAACTCAACACTCGACGCCTTGCCCTGAAGGAACCCATCCCCCCAGCACGCGCCGGCTGCGCGCGGCGATGAACTGCCGTGGTCGCTTTTGGCCGGCGGCGCGGGGACCGCCCGTGAGGGCACCGCCGTCGCCTCTAACATGCTGCACGGCAGTGGGGCTTTCCATGCTGTGGGGCCGTGGCAGGCGCACCTTCTCAGGGGGGGGGGGGGGTACTGGTCGCGGGAACTTGCGGCCACCCACCTTGGTGATGGCGGTGGGCTGCGGAGGACCCGGTGCTGCTGCGGCTTCCCGGCGTTTATGTGTGGAAGCGTGCGTGGTGGCGCGCCGCCCTCGCGGGGACGCTGCCTTTGTGGCAGTAATGGTCAAAAGGGCTGTGGCAGTGGGTGTTCGGGTTGTGGCTTTGCTAAAAGCGGACGCGCCCGACTTACACGGCCCTACCCGAACCAGAGGCTAGGCGCAGTTTTTTCTTTTTTTTTTGCAACTCCTCGGAGTCCTCTGTTCTACCGGCGTGGTCCAAAGCACTACCCCAAAGGTGGCCGCCGTGAGGGCACTGCTGCCGGTACCGGGCGCCTGGCGCACTGCCTGGGAACTTGGAAATGATGGGCTTGCCTTGTTTGGTACCGTATCCTCTGCGGTGTTGCTGCCGTTCTGCTCCTGGTGGCGACGTTCCTGGCATTCTTTCCGGCTGCCGGCCTATTTGCTGAAAACTCCGCTTCCCCTCGCACCGGTCCTACTTTCCCCGCCGTTGGACCCAGCCGGTGGCCCGGCCCGTTCCTTCTTTTTAAACGCAAACGTTTTTCATCCTTCACTCAACTGCGGTCGTTCCACCTTCAAGGCATTGTACCTGTAACACGCCATACTGTTTTTGTGGTCGCGCTGGAGTTCATGTGGTAAGTGCTTTTCGACTCTTTTGTGTAGGCGTAACTGCCTTGCTTCCCATTCGTGTTTCAAGAAGACAGTTCAAGTTGATAGTTGCAACGCAGTAGTGATGACCTGGTATTTCTTTTCAACTCTCATCGCCGCGGTCAGTCGACCTTCCAGAAGTGTAACTGCTTGGGCTATTGGGTCAATTCGCTTGTGGTCTACAGTAGTCGAAAATCAACTCTCCCTGTTGAACGGATGCTCGCCGCGTCACGCACTCTTTTTAGCCTTGCGTGTTCGGTCGCGGTTTCTTAAACCCCTGCTCCTTTCGCCTTCTTCTCTTTCATGCTCACAGACTGAGCGATACATATTTCATTTCCCTTTTCGCTGTTTTTGAAGACTACTTCTTAGGTGGGCCCTGCGGTCTCAAACATGAAAGTTTACTTTATTTACAATGGCCAGGATAGCGATGGTGCTACCGTGAGGGAGGTGGCTGAACCGTTTAAACTGAAAATTGAGATTCCAGCCTCGTGGATGGAAGGCCCATGCGAACAGCTGGAGCTGTTTTTTCTCAAGACACTGAAAGCGAAGCGGGAAGTAGAACTTTCTGCCACCGATGTGTGCATGAAATGCGGCGGCATCTTTCTCAAGCCGCAAGACACAGTTTCCAAGTGCTTGTCGGACTACAACGACATCTACGTCTTGCATAACGTTCCAGAGAAGGTGCACGAGAGTCACGAGGGTGAATTGCGCTGCACTAATTTCGGCTGCAACCAATATTACAAAGAGGAAGAAAACACAGATGACTCCTGCCATTGTCATTCGAAGGGCCCCGTTTTTCACGACTTAGAAAAGTACTGGGGCTGTTGCGAGAACAAAAAAGCGCTTGACTGGGAGTCGTTTCAGAAAATTCCGACCTGCTGCATAACGCGGCACAGCACTGCCAACAAGCCGTTTTCCTTCCCCAAAGAGGAGATCTCCAATATTCCACTTACTGCGGATCAGCTCCTTCAACCCGCTACGACTCAATTAGGAATGCACGATGGTAAACCCACCACGGGCCCGCGCGAGTTTGAAGGTGCATCCTTTATGCATAATGAGCCACAAAAGGTTGTCGACGGCAAGGCGCGATGCAGAAATTTTGGCTGTACAAAAGAGTTTGTTGTTGCTGAAAACACTGAAACATCATGCCGCTACCACAAAGACGGACCAGTGTTTTGGGATACATACAAATACTGGAAATGTTGTCCCGAAAAGAAGTGTTTAGAGTTTGATGACTTTGTCAAAATTCCTGGTTGCTGCGTTGGGTTTCACAAGCTTTAGGGTCTCTTTTTCCCGTAAAGGTCTTTTTTCCCCTGTCATTTACTAACAAAACTCTATTGATTACATCTCGACTTTTCTGTGCCAGTCGTGAAGGTCGCCTTAAGATCGTCACGTGAAGTGCGGAGAGATATAGTGAGAGACATGAAGCCAATCAAAGGCTTTGGAGACGTCGTGAAAACTCGCTTTGCAAACCCTCAATGATAACAGCAACAACTAAAAAAGAAGGTAGTGTGTGTGTGTGTGTGTGTGTGTGTGTGTGTGTGTATTCCTTCCTATTGCTGATACAGCACTTCTATCGTAGCGCACGTTCTTTGGGTCTATACCTTCCTGCAGCAGTAAGAGTTACTCTGAGCGGAAAGAAGCAGTGTGATCATCAGTCAAAGACCTGTTGGTATCTTGTTAGCGGATCGCTCTCTCTCTCTTCTTTTTTTTTTTTTGATGTTCCTGCCCCATCTTTTAGCACTGTTCTCTTTAAAGTTTCATTTGCTCTGGGTGTTTTGCTTCACGAAGGCTTATACACACACACACACACACACACACACACACACACAACAATAAGAAAAAAAAAACAAAGAGTTGACTTTTTATTTTCTCTGTATTCGCAGCTATTCACCAAATTCTGTGTTTTGTGTTTCTTTCTTTTTCTTCTTTATTCTTCTTTGTTTTGATTCTTCGATTCCCTTTTTTTTGCTTTCTTTTTTTTTTCGATCTTGCTTTCCAGCACCTCCTGTGTCGGTCTTCTCAGCTGGTGAGGTGACATCACTTGGTTCCCTCGGCGAATACAGACGCATCTTTTTTTTTCTCTCTCCGAGCTTGTGTTTTGCGAGTTGTCGCGTCTTTGGTATTGGTGTCGTCTGTCTCACACTCATAGCTGTGATAACAGACATTTCTTCACTTTTTTGTGTGTGTTCGTTTGCAACCCCCGCTTCACTCTTGCCTTCCCAAGCATACCACGTGGAAGGGTTGAAGAATCAGAAAGGAGAAGGCGAGCAACTTGGCGACCCCCCAGCAACTATCTTGTTCTCTCTGAGAGTGCGTGCGCGGGTATTTTTTACGGCTGTCCTTGCTATCAACAGACGAACAAAGAACAACAAAAAACGAGCTTGCCACGTGGCTTTCCTGAAGGAGCACCACCGAAGTAGAGTGGCCCCGTCCGTTCCGCCGCCACCACCACCACCTCAGCAGCAGCAGCCATGGGTGCCCCTAAGCGTCTTGGCAAGTACGAGTTAGGCCGTACCCTCGGCACAGGCAACTTTTCAAAGGTGAAGATCGCCCGTGACACGGAAACCGGCAAGGAATGGGCAATTAAAGTCATCGACAAGGAGCAGCTGGTGCGAGAGCGGATGGAGGAGCAGCTAAAGCGCGAGATCGCCGTGATGAAGATGCTGCGTCAGCCGAATATCATTGAACTTCATGAGGTGATGCAGACCAGTCATCACATCTACCTCGTTTTGGAGCTTGTGACGGGCGGAGAGCTTTTCGAGAAGATCGCCAGCGCGAAGCGCTTCGATGAGCCGACGGCGCGCCACTACTTTCATCAGCTGATATGTGGGATCAACTACTGCCACCGCCAGGGCATCGCCCACCGTGATCTTAAGCCGGAGAACTTGCTGCTAGATGCGAACGACACGCTGAAGATCTCCGACTTTGGCTTGAGCAACCTGCAGCGAACCAACGCGAACGGTGGAGGCACGATGCTTCAGACCGTGTGCGGCACGCCGAACTACGTTGCTCCTGAGGTTCTGAAGGAGCAGGGCTACGACGGCCTCAAGGCGGATATCTGGAGCTGCGGCGTGGTGCTGTTTGTGATGATGGCCGGCTACCTGCCCTTTGATGACGAGAATGTGAACGCGCTCTTCACCAAGATTGAGCGCGGTGAGTTCCGCATGGCGCGCCACTTCAGCGCCGAGGCGCGCGACCTCATCTCCCGCATGCTGACCGTGGATCCGCAGGAGCGCATTTCTCTAGATGGCGTGATCGCCCACCCGTGGTTCTGCGTGGATTGGAACCCGGCGATGCTGACGCAGAGCGATAGCCGCAACTCACCCAACTCGGCGCAGATCAACAGTGCGATCCGCAATATGTAAAAAGAAAACTACCGTTGGCCACGGCAGTTGCACGCATTAAGAAAAAAAAAACATCAACAACAAAAAATGAGTAACAGCGTGGTGATGTCAGCATGTATCTTGCGTGAGCATATATATATATATGTGTTTTTTTTTTCTGGTTTGGTGTCTGCTGGATGTACAGCGGTGACCGCACGAGGAGTTATCAACATCCCCCTCCCCGCCCTCTCTCTCGTCTTACACGACACAAAAATCGTTGAGAGAGCAGCGATGAGTTGGGGAGGGGAGGGGGGGGGGCGAGTAGTCGCGTGTTGTCTTTGGTTTTTGTGTGTGTCTTTGTGCTTTGCGTTTGTTTATGTGTATCTGTGCGCGGCACGCAAAGTAAAAGGGAATCCCCGCTAAAAAGTTGAGCGGGTTGGGGGCGGTGGTGGCTGTCAACGAAAGCGGTTCAAAAACTGACGGTTTGGGGATGGACAGTGAAGGGAGGGGGGAGGGCGGTGAAAGTAAGGCAGTGAGTGCGATACTCTTATACAAGTGCCTCGTTTGCTGAGCGTCACTGATCGATTGGCCGATAGACAGACCCGTGGGAAGGCAGGTGTGTGTGGGGTGCGAGGACTCACCGCGAAGCCTTTGCGTTTTCACCCCACTTATCCCTCCCCCCCCCTCCAGCAGTAGCAGATAGACCCACCTCTCCGGCGCCTTCAGCAGACACACAAGAAAAAAGGGAGAAGCAGGGACCGCGAAAGGAGGGGGAGGGCTGTGGTGCTAAAGAGGGCCGCTGGCGCAATAAAGAAGGAAAGATAAGATGATCAACTGACTAGAGAGAGCAAAGGAAGTAGAGAAGGAACACCCACAGCGACCGCGTCAGAAATATGAACATAAATACTCACATGTCTCTCTGTGTTTGGGAGAAGAAGGTGGGGAAAGAGCGTAACGGGAGCGTGTATCAAGATCGGCTATGCATCGTTTTCATGACTTCTCTTCACCTTATAAACAACGTTTTTTTTTGTTGTTGTTGTGGTGGCCTTGTGGAACAGGGAGCAACGTAGTAAAGAAAGGTGAAAAAAAGGGAAGTGCCTGGACAATGAGGAGAGGACGAGGGGCGGATCGCAGTACTACGAGGCATGCAGCAAAAAGGATGTCTAGATGCACGGGCTTTTTTTTTTCTGGCGTGTTCTTTGTGGCGTCACTCCTACTTCACTGTCTATGCACGGAGCGTATTCTCTCCTTCGCTTTCGCTCTCTCTTTTTGTTGTTGTTCGTTGCCTACCGGGCACTTTTGGACGTTGTTCTTTTTTTACTCTACTGCAGAGCCCTTGTGTTATATATATATATATATATACATATACTGCTGAGTGGGGGTGTTCCCTTTTCTGCCCCATTTTTTTCTCGCCTTTCTTTTGCTTTTTTTTGTTTGTTGTTTTGGTCCTGCCTTGTACGCCCGCGTTGTAGCAGCGCGAGGACCGTCGTCCGACCTCCCCCGCCCCGTATCTTCCCCTTCTCCTTCATTCTCTCCCCCCTCCTCTCCACCTCCTGTGCTAGTTGACCTCTCCACACACATACACAAGATTTCTATACAGGAGTGAGTGAGCAGGATTATTAATACCTCTGTGGTCTTTTCTTTTTCTCTTGGAACGCCTTCGAAGCCCCCCCCCCTCTCCTCCGAACAGACAAGCAGACGCACAAACAAAAAAGAATCCAAAGAAAAAGAAGAAGCGAGGGAGTTTAGTGGTGTTTTTCTTGTGAGTGTTTTTTTTGTATGTAAAAAGAGTGTGCGTGCTCTCCTTGATGTACCACTTATCCCAGCCGTTAATAGTCGGAGTGTTCTCTTCTCTTCTTCCCCCCCCCTTCTCTTACACACACACACACACACACACACGCAGAGACTTTGCGTTGGCTTTTCATTTTCTTGCTTTGGATGGTTTTTATTATTGCTGTGATTGTTTTTATCGTTTGTTTTTCTTCTTCTTTCTGACCTTTCTCGCTCCCTACCCCCTTTCCCCCTTTTCTTCCCTCCCCCTCCCCTCCTTCCTCGTGTAAGAGTGCTTCTCGTTGCTTAGTGTGCTGCTGCGGAGCGCTGCGTGCACACACCTGCGCCAGGATGCAAAGCGCCAGGCCAGAGTTTCGTGGATGGTAGCGGCGTCCAGACGTGAATGGAACGTAGGTATGCGTGCGTTTTGTCCTCACTGGAGAGCTCCCCTTCTTTCCCACGTTTTTTTTTTAAACTGACTTTCTTGTCTCTTTCGTTGCCTCAGACTAAAAAAAAAACTACGCGCGACTGACTGGCGCTGGCGGCGACAGGATGTCACACGTTGCTCTATGGACAGCGTACAATGCGTTGCCGATCGAGAACACAAGCGACGGAAGAGGGTGGTGGTGATGGCTGGGGGGAAGATGCAGTACAAACGTACTTGGGGAGGGGAGGAAAACTACAAGCCCGATAAGCACACACAAAAAGCGCACGCTTTCCTCCGCTTTAAGAAACAAGAAGAAACGGCAAAGCAGCAACATCAACAAAGTTAGCATGGCTGATCACCAGCACCTACCGTTTCGCTTCTTGCTGCGGTTTATATGTCTGCTGCAGCCGCTGTTGCTGACCAGCCGACGTGGAATCTGCTCCTTGTTACGGTTGGCTTTTCATTTTTCGATTGTCTCTCTTTTCTGTTTCCCTTTTCATGAGGTGAACTGTACACAAATAAAAAAGGGGACATCGGCGACCACGTGGCGGGCAGCTGCAACGTCCGTTTTTCCACAAGAGTGACATGCGGAACTGCGTGTTTTTTTTTCTGTTTCTCCCCTTTAATGCTTCGATGAAACCATACGTCTCCAGTATCACGCAAATTCAACATAAAATTCATTTTTGGTTTTTGATTTGATATGCGAAATGGGGGAAGAGGTGAAGTGGGGGGAGTGGGAGGAGGAGGAGGGGATGAAGAAGATAGAAAAGAGAAAGCTGAAGCGCGACTGTTGCTTGTGCAGATGATAAACGAGGCGGTGAAAACACACACACACACACACACAAAATGCAAAGAGTGGAATGATGCACCCGCGATGCCGAAAAAAAAAAAAAGAGCATCGCGAGAGAAATGAAAGTAGTCTGAAGTCCACTTGTGTTGCCGTGGGTGCGTGTTGACCCCTCACTGCGCCTGTTTTCTCCTCACGCTTTTTAGGGTGTTTTCCTCCAGCTCTTTTTTTTCCGACTTTTGACTTTTTTCACTTTGTGTGTGTGTGTTTTTTCCCCCATCTTTTCTTTCTGCGGTCTTTTTTTTTTCTCTCAGCAGTTGTGGTTGTTGTGTGGGTGTGTGATGGTGTAGCAACCGCGACTCCTTCAACAAATCGGTCGAGTGTTCAGCCAAAGCCCTGTAAAAAAAGTGGTGTTTTTCCTTGACTCTCGAAGGGCAGGGAAAGCACGAAAAGAGAAGACAGGCAACGAAGGATGAGGTGGGAGAGGTGCGCATAACACACAAACACACACTCGTCGTTAGAACAAAAGATGAGGGCAAAGGGAAAACAGGAAAGGAGGGAGGAGAGGCAAACCCTGCTTCATCGTATGTGTGTGCGTTATATATATAAATGTATTTACTTTTTTTTGCTTTTCTGCCGTGCTTTTCTCTCCCCTTACCCCTGTCATCACTCGACGATGACTTAACCACTCTTGATAAAGAGGGAATGAGAGAGAAGGGGCTTACCGTGTGGCGCATCGTCTTTTCTTGTTTCTTTTCTGTTTTTTTCTAGGTGTCTTTTTTCTGTATGTGTTTGTGTGCTTGTGAACATAACTTCTCTAGTTTTATTCGGTTTAGTATATATACATATATTACGTAGGCGTGGGTGAACACTGAATGTACTGCACCGCGGGACTCGTAACAAAACCTTCGAGTATTTGACTGATAGAACTTCGTTAGGGGGCGAAACAAACAAAAACAAAGGTACAAATGGTAAAGAAAACGAAGGGTGCGACTCGCTTGAGGGGGCGATAAAAAAAAAAAAAGCGAGCTCTCAAACAAGCAAAACCACGCGGCTTGAGTAACAGGCACCGTATCGAGAGTGCCACCTTCTGGACTTGCCTGTTTTTTTTTTCCTGAAGGAAAGGGAAGGGAAGATGGACTTCTGATGCGTCCCTGAGAACAAGCTCGCTAAGAGTGGCACATGCGTGGTCACGTGTCACATGAGATGATCGTTACTGTGTGCTGATCTGACTGTCCGCGGTGTGAGCGGCGTCTAGCCTGTCGAGGCAGGTCCTATCTTCCGCGTTTTGCTGCTGCAGCGTAACTAATGAACCGCGATACTGGACAGCCTCGCTGTCTTTTATGTGAGCGAGAATGATGGTGGTTTCCTTCGCTGCACCTCGTCGCTTTTTTCCCCCGCTCTTCATATCTTCCTTCTTTTTTTTTTCTCCTTCTCACTGCTGTCTTGAGGTGGGAGTTTTGTTTTCGCTATGACTGGGTTGCTGGAGGCACCCGCCCTCCCCCAAGCACATATACACGCGCGCGTGCACGTTTCGGAAAGCAAGCGGAAGGTCTCATCTTGCAAGTCCACCCAGCTTATTCCCCCCCCCCCCCACAGGCGAGAAGAAAAAAAAGAAGGGTAGAACAATACAACACAATAAAAAAAAGTTGAGGGCGCATTTCCACGTTCACACATACATACATACATACATTTATGTACATACACGGCAACAAACGTGGGTTTATTATGGACGGCGCGAAGGGAAGCCCTCTCTAAAAAAAAGGTCTGCATCAAGCCATTTTAAACGCGTCGATGTATTACATCATCCCAACTCGGGCTCTCTCTATATGTTTGAGGCAACGAAGCTTATCGACCTTATTGTCGCGTTTTGTTTTGTTTTCTTGAGTTGCCTTCGAAGGATTGGTGAGCCTTGCACGCGAACTCTTTTTGTGTGTCCTCTCTTCGTACGACTGTTTTACGACAGTGTACGCAGTTTGCTCTTTTGAACATTCTTTTTTGTTTGTTTACCTTCCCTCTTAGCTCCCTTCGCAACAGGTGAGTGGGAGCGTAGGTGCGCCGCTTGTTTTGTCGCGTTGCGCTTTGTGTGCAGCATCGCGTGTGGTGCGGTGTGGACACTCTACCGACCTTTTTTGTGTGTTGTTATTGTTGTTTATACGCTCGCTTGTGTTTCGCCTTCCTTTACGGGATTTTGAATAGTGCGAATATATATATATATATATATAGAGAGAGAGAGAGAGAGAGCGATTGAGGGAGCGGGAGAGTGACAGCCAGAGTTCGATTAGTAAAGTTTGTGGCCGCGTTTTATATCCGCTTTTTTTTTGTATACTTGCCGGTGCTCTTGCTTCAAGTGTAAGCCTGCCTCCACCCTTCTTCTCTCCCCCAACCTCTCTCGCTGTCCTGATACGCCATATCAGCTCGCTCGCCGTCGGCCAGCCCTACTCGACAGCCGCAGACGATGTTCTCCGCGGCATCCTTAGACGCGTCGCGCAGCGGGGCCGCCACCGGCGATGGCAGCACGTCGCCGTACTTCTCTGCCTCCCCTGCCTCGCTGGGTGGGATGAGCACGGCGCTGCCCAGTGGGGCAGAGTCGTCGTCCGTGCAGCCACTGGACGTCGCTGCCGCAGGACCCACGGGGGGCGACGCGCAGTTTTCCCCCTCCGCGGCCGCAGTGACCACCAACGGGCTGCCGCTCTCCAATCCTAGGGCAAGGGAATTGGCCGAGTCGGGCGTACTCGCTGCATCGGCCTCGCGTGCGGTGTCGCAGTGGCGGGTCACCACCCCTCCACTACACCCCGCGTCACCGCTCTCGCTGCCCACTCCTGCGGCGGATGAGCGCCAGTCGGAGCCGCACCGTCGCCGGCCATCCCAGCAGTCCAGTACGCCGTTGATCGAGCTGAATGAGACGACGGCAGGCGAAGGCTGCCACCGGGACACCCTTGGCTCGCCGTCGTCGCCACCGCGGTCTGTGCGGCTGCCGGCACCCAGTGTAAGTGGTGGCGGCACCCCGCGTCGACGACAGTCGCAGCCGCGGCAGCCGGATGACGAGGAGCTTACGCAGCTGGCGCGGTCTCTGCGGTCGGAGATAGTGGGTGAGCCTTTTCTGCTAACGGCACCCGCCTTTAGCCCCCTCTCACGCGGCCCCTGCAGCACCAGCCGTCCACCCTCCGCTGTGTCGAATGTCTCTGCTGGCGGCGACGCTGCGGTCTCGCGGGTTGCGACAGCGACAGCGACGGGTCTGGCGGTGGTGCCGGCACTCGCAGTGTCGGGATCACCTTCAGCCACCGCCGTTGGCATTGGCATCGGCGCTGCCGGTAAGGTGGGCAGCACACAAGGAGGGCTGCCAGATCGGTTGTTGGCGCTTGTCGCAGGCGGGCGAGCAGCCGAGGATGGAGGTGGAGGCGGATTGTGCCAACGACGACAAGGTGATGCAGCGGACATCAGCCGGCGACCCGCCTCGACCATCCACGCAGGCAGCAGCGGTGAGGAGGCGACATCAGAGGCAGAGGCCACCGCGCACGTCCCTGCCAGGGAGCCACACGTGCTCTCGCCGCCGGTGCACGGTGAAGACTTGCGGTCCGCCCTCCCGAGCAAGGAAAGGGAAGGGGAGGAGGCGACGACGGATGGGCTGCACACCGTCGCTGAGCTGCGCCGCCGCTTACTGACGGAGGACTTCTTCTCCAGCCCATTCCGCAAGTTCCGCCGGGACGGCACCTTCCCCTGGAAGCTCTTCACGAGTGTCGTGCTGTGCGTGCTTCTGGTGTTGCAGGTGACGTGGTACCAACTGCCGTTGGCACGCGCCAATGAGTCGATGCGTCGCGCCATCACCGAGCAGTTTATGGGGGATGACTTCGACAGCAAAGGACATGGCGACATTGTTGCGGCCCCCACGACGTGGATGGAGGGTATTTACTCCTCTATTGAGCACTACGTCGGGGTGTACTACAACCTGTCGAATACCTCCTCGAGCGACATGAACTACTACGTCTCTCCTCCGCGTAGCAGCGTCGGTGGCGGCGAGGCGTGTTTCTTCGCCCCGTCAACAAACGCGTCAACTGCCGCACCGGCAACGTGGTACACCACCGTTACAGAGGTCAACGATAGCGTCGTCGCGGTGACAAACTCACCGCCATCCATCCCGATTTCCTCCATCGCCCCCGTGCTGATGCGAATACGCGTCGACACCTACTCCCGCCGCGAGGGTGCGCATCACACCGACGCCGCCGTTGGCGTCTTTGCGGCGCTGCACCGCGGTGGTTGGTGGGGCTGGGCGAGCGCGGCGGACGCCTTTGCGGAGAGCCACTCTGCGGACGTCGAGGTGGAGAATGGGGAGACGCGGTGGCTGACGTTTCTCGTCGACGCAGCCCGCCCACTGGGGCCGCTGGCGAAGTACCGCGACGCCGCCCTGCGACTTCGCAAGGCCCGCAGGCGGCAGCGACGTGAGGCGGCCGATCTCCGCAGAAGGAACAAGGAACTCGTGCAAGAGGCCTCACGAGGGGACGACACCAGCGCTGGTGGCAGGGCGCGGAAGCCCACAAGGCAGCTCCGTGCCGGCGGCGCACGCGACACATCGCCGTCTGCCACTGCGGTGGACGCCGCGCTGGCGATGGTGTGCAGGTCACGGCTGGACGAGCTGTCCGGACGCTTCTACCGCCCCTGCGCGTCGGTGCCGACGGGCTTCCCTACGGCGACCGCGGAGGGCGACAGTGTCGTCGTTGACGGTGCGGGGACGTCGCTGCCGCCGTCCCCTCTCTCTTTGGCGTTCTCTCTGATGGACAACGTGCGGTCCATCCACCTCACGGTTACGCTGCGCCACGAGACTGGCAGCGGCGGCAACACCCTCCGTAGTGATACAGAGCACGCGCAGGCGAGTGGCAGCAGCGGCATCGGTGCGTTATTCCGCCGCAACTACCTGCGCGGCGCGGCCGGCGGTGCCGTGGAGGAGGCGGCTGTCTTTCAGTGGAAGGTCACGAAGGTGATTGAGGTCCACCCCGGCGGGCTCGTAGAGACGCAGCTGCACGTGCAGACACGGGTCTGGCCAAAGGGAACATCGATTGGGCAGTTGTGGGGTCCAACGCATGCCATGGCTGCACTATTGGGTGCGCTGGGGGCCCTCGAGTTGGTCCTTCGCGTGCGTGCCCTGTGGCGCATTAAGCGGTATCAGGAGCGTCTCCACAAAGAGCGGCTGGCCTTCCACGCGCGGCGGATGTCGCAGCTGCAGCACACCCAACAACACCAGTGCCACGAAAAGGGAGAGACGGGGGGTGGCGACCAAGTCAGCCCCACCGCCACTGCCGCCGCAGCGGTGCCCTTGTTGCCACCCCCCCATCCACACAAAACGCCGGTGGAGGCAGTGACGGTGGCAGTGCCACACGAGTGGGGCCTGCCGGGTTCCCCGGCAGTGCTGCGTGTGCGGCGTGACAGTGACGACGGTGGTACCTTCCCGATGGCGGGGACCGCAGAGACAATGTACGGTACCCTTCCCCTCCCCCTTCCACGTGGGACGGAGGGAGCTGTAGTTGGTGGGCGTGGGGAGCACAACGACGCAGAGGGAGAAGTGCGCGCGGCACACGGGGCTACATCGCCTGAGTCTGCCGATGCTCCTCTGTCGCGACGGACAATGCCGGTGTTGCTGTCGGAGTCGTCGCCTTTGCTGGTGCGTGACACATCGCTGAGTATCCTGGCTGCACATCATCTCGCGGCGGGTAGCAGAACTGCCCACTTCGTCAGCGATGCAGAGGAGGAGGACGGGGTGCGTATACCTGCAGCAGCAGCAGCGCGGCACACCCCCTCGCTGGCCGCAACAGACCTGCCCTTCAGCACCTCCGACACCGTGGGCCACACGTGGGGGCGGCGGGTGTCGGGTTCGTGGTTTGGGCGGCAACTGGGGCGGCTGTTTCCCCACCACCTCCCATACATGGTGGTACGACAGCGAACTCCGTCACCCCCGGCTGCCCCAACCGCCACCCGTGACGCCCTCTTCGAGCTGAACCCGGCCCTGCGGTCCACCGCGGCGCGACCGCTGACGCCGACATCCGGCGCGCTGCGTGGGCTATTCCCTTCCCCTGTGTTTGGCGTGTCGCCTGTCACCCCGCAGCTGACGAGGCGCCTGATGGAACGTATCGCGGAGCGCAGCTACGTCGATCTGCGCAGCACCTGGCGTCACCACCTTCAGCAGTCTATGGGGACGGGCTGGCATGGGGTCGGCATTGTCGCTGCGGTGCTCACGCTGAGCTACAGTGCAATGCTGCTCCTTCCGCTGCTACCCTGTGTGGCGGTGGCGCAAGATGACGGCTACGACGCTTGGACGAGTGTCCTCCTCGGCACTGCAGCCCTCACGTCGTGTGTGTTGCTGCTGAGCTACCTGCGCTTCTTCCCTACCTTGTACTTCCCCATCCTCGCCTCGACGTACGTCGTGCCAAAGCTGTTTCTCTTCGCGCTGTGCGTGTCGCCACTCTTTTTTGGGTTTGCCGTCTTCTTTGTGGTGGCCTTTGGCCCGCACTCCAGAGGGCACTTTGACTCTCTCGGATGGGCGAGCATGGGCTTGTACCTGATGACATACGGCGACTCCCTGCTGGACACCGTCGAGGTCATATCCGACACGCCGTACGCAGTCACGGCTTTTTTAGCGAGTGCTATGGTGATCACCTTTGCGCTGCTCTTCATGACAATCATGCTGAACATTGCCATGACCATCACCCAGCACGAGTGGCTGCGGCTGCGGCGGCGCTTCGGTGCCGCGCTGAGCAGTTCGAGTTTGCTTTTCTCGGTGCGCAGCCGTGCCGAGGTGAAGGCAGAGGCCGTCGATGCGGTGCGCACCAACCTTGAGGTGCTGTGGTTTATGCTCGCTGAGGAGGAGGGGGAGGAGGAAGAGGAGAAGGGGGAGGGTGCGTCTACTCAGCCTTCCGCTGAAACAGCAGCAGCGGCAACAACAGTGTTGGTGACAGCAAAGAAGGAGCGGGGGACGGCTACGGGCAAGCGTCGCAGGGGACGTGAGGTGCGCAGAGTTCACAGGGGCCGTCATGCGTCGGCGCAGCCGCAGCGTAGTCGCCACCTGTGCACGCCGGAGGAGTTCTGCGAGGAGGCGGAGAGTGCATCAAGCGGTGGTGGTGGTGAGGCGACGCGTGCAATGGGACCCGAGAGTTCCTCGTACGACGTCTCGGCTGCGACGACAGTCCCGCCAGAGTAGGGACACCCCAATGTGTGCGTGTGTTTGTCTATTAGTACTGCTGTTGTTGTGGGGACGCCGATCTGCTTTGCTTTATATACGGCGGCAGCACTTCTTCGCCTCGCCTTCCGACCAGCGTCCGTCGTTGTGTACGTCGAGGTCGCGGTAGGCTGTCTGAGACGTGGGGGCCAGCGGGGATGGTCTCTTTCGTTCTTTTTTGTACTTTGCTCTGCTGTCTTGACAGCGTTGTGGGTCGTTTGCCGCTGTGCGTCGGCTGCTGCGTCCACGGCGTTCACGATCAGTAAGTGCGCGGTAAACATCATTCAGCAGACGCTGCTTGGGCTTGTGTGCCGGAAGGGGCAAGAAGGAAGGAGACGGGGCTTTGCTGGTGGAGAGGACGTCCCTGGGGTACATCCCAAACACAGAAGGCAGCGTCGCATCAACGAAAGTAACCAACGTTGTTCTTATTCCAAGGTGAGAGCCGCAGCGATGAAGGCGCATTAGCCGGTAGCTGTGCAGGTGCGCTGCAGCAGGGGGGAAAGGTGGACGCTGACCTCTGCACACCGTAAACGGTTCTCCTCAGTGGATCTCTTACCCCCTCCTGCCTAACTCCCCATTCCTCTGACGTCGCGGCAGCAGCTCATCGAAGAAAGCAGCCGTTGGCGGGGCTACGCATGCCAACTTTCTTGTCTGCCCTTCTGCTTTTCCCTATGCTCTTGTGTTTTATCGGGAGGCTCCATTCCCCTGAGTGCTCGCCTTGCAAAGCCCCCCCCCCCCTTCTTCTTCTCACCAGACAACAACAACTACAAAAAAAAAAAAACTACCAACGACTCGAAAAGAGTACTTCATAAGGAAGTAGGCAGACTCACGGTAGTCACAGCGGATGCAGGAAGTGTGCAGTAGCTGCGGTGCCCCGCCGTGTGTGGTGGTGTCGGCACATCTCACCGAGGCGCAGCCCCCTCTGGCGCGCTTCTGCATTTCTTGTGGAAAGAGACTCCTCGCCGCTGGCACACCCTCGCCCCACCCAAGAGCGGGATGGTCAGGCGTCGCTGAAAGCACTGAGACACAGCTCTTCACCCAATCCAATTACATTGCGGGTGAGGTGGCGGTGCCGCTGTCGGTAGTCTTCGCTGTTGCGCGGGTGGTCGCGACACGGTGTCGAAATGAGGGGGCACTGCCGGAGAACGATGTGGCCCGGGTGCAGGCACCTGCACTACCAGCTATTCCAGGGCCATTGCCTTCTTTCTCTGCAGCTGTGCAGCGATCGGCAGTTACGCCACCATCGCTCCACACAAGCGATTTTCTCGACACTGTCCAACTTCGGGGTGGCTGCGTCCCTCGTGATGTGGGCACGGTAGCTGCCGCTCCAGTCTTGTCACCGATTTCCCCCGACGACGGCGCACAATGCCGACTGATTCCGCTCCGCTGCACAACGTCTCGACACACAAATCTGCGCCGCTCCGGCAGCAACAGAAGTGGGTACTCGCGCAGTCCGTCTCCGTCGATAGTCATCCCACCCGGAGACATCAACGACACTGTCGTGGCTGATGCTCCAGGTGCGCTGGCACTGCTACCACCATCACCGCTGCCGCCGCGCTGCTCGCACACACTGCCGCGACACTCGTGCAGCTACGACAGTGACGTGAATGTTCCTGCATCCACCACTGCGTGCGGTCACCCTGCGGGTGGGCCTCGTAGCTGCTCTGTCTTTGAGGAGGACGGCGTTGTTCGGCGCAGGTCAGCCGCTTCTCTTGCTCCTCCTCTTCTGCAGCTGCCGCCACCCCCGCGGAGGGTCGCGCTGGACGCAGAAGAGAGAGCACACGGCGCGGCACAGCAGCAAGCCTACGAGCGGTTGCGTGACGCCCTTCTTCAGCAGCTTTGATTCGTCTGAATCGCACTCCTGCTGGAAATAGAGTAAAAACGAGGAGGAAGGAAAGCCCCCCCCCCCCTCCCTCGCTTCAAGTATCGATTTTCTCTGGATATTTTGTCTGCTACTGTGCGGCGGATACGTCACTTCTTGGTGTCGCCGGATGCTCTTAGGGCTCCGTTTTTCTTTTTTTTTTGCGTAGACGGCGCCGTCTTGTGGTGGCACTGGAGAGTAATTAAACAAAGAGAATCACAGTGGGGGTATTCTCTTTCCTTTTGGCGCGCCTTCCTCCTGTGCTGACACACACCAAGCAGCACAATTGGATTGCACCAGCCCTTCTCCATCTTCTCCGCCTCTTTTTTTTTTTTGAGGGGGTGGGGGTGGGGGAGGCGAAAGGAAGACGAGGGAAGATACGCGATGGACACGCTTTCTTTCAACAAGTCACTCATGTGATTCGTTTCCAGTCCAACGACAGTGTTTCCCGCCCCCTTATTATTATTATTGTTTTCTCTTTCTCTGTCTTCTTACTATTCTGTTGCACACGCATCATTGCCTCCTACTATCACAGCTCATTTCCCTCTCCCCCCCCCTTCGGCAGGGAACTCCAGAAAAAAAAAGCAGGTCTGCTTTGCGTTCTCGGTGCTTAGTGTGTAGCAGGTTGAGGCGACGTGACGGGCGGTGCCGCAGACACTCTGGTACATTCACTGTGGTCGGGTCAACCCACACTTATCGACACACACGCACCTACACACACACACACACAT
Organism: Crithidia bombi; assembly: GCA_900240985.1. Lineage (NCBI taxonomy): Eukaryota > Euglenozoa > Kinetoplastea > Trypanosomatida > Trypanosomatidae > Crithidia > Crithidia bombi. The sequence goes on along the minus strand of OESO01000132.1, from coordinate 103,090 downwards.
AAGTACGAGTGATTTTGGTAGTGTCTTCAACACCTAATTATTCTTGCTCACTTCAACTCCCCTTTTTCTCTTTCCGTAGCGAAGCGGCGGCACGCGTACGTGCTGCTCCACCGTTGGTGCATCACAGAACCATCAAAGGTCTTAGCGCGCTAGAGTCTTCCGCAGATCAGCGTTGTGTGAGTCTGTGATCTCTCGTTGAATGCTGCTGTTGCGCACATTGTGCGTGCCTGTCGAGGTGATAGAAAGGTTGAAGGAGCTGTACTCCTCCTCCTACCCCTTTTCTCTCTCTTCTTCCCATCATGAGCATCACAAAGGGGGCGAGTCTGCGGCGACAGCAGCGACACTGCACCCAGCCCAGCGTCCCCCACGGATGCGACGCACCCATCTCTCTCGTCTTCCGCACCCACAACGAGGGGCTCTCCAAGGCGGCCTTCCTCTTTTGTCCGAAGAACTTCAATCTGGGAAATCCAGTCACGGCAACGACGACTACCACAGGCACGGGTGTGACCACCACGCCGGGTGGGGGTGCCGCGCGGCATGGCGCAGGGGTTGCAGCCGCTCCGGCCCACGACACGTCCAGCGCAAAGCGCTTCGCTGCCTCTACCTCACCGGCCACCTCTGCGCAGGCGACCTCTGCGGAGAGCGTGCAAAACCTCGTGGAGGCGATCATCGAGCTGCGGCCTTTCGCGGCGACGGTCGGCTACCACGGCGGCAGCAGCAGCGGCGTGAGCCCCGGCACCGTGAGCATCACGGCGCTGCCCCCCGCCAGCCCTGTCGCCGGCAGCGGTGCCCATCTTGAACAGAACCCGACCTTCACCTCCTTCATGGTGCGGCCGGCGAGCAGCGCCTCCCTCGGCTGGGGCTCGCACGTAGATCTGATGTCGCTGTCGCCCTTCGCCTCACCGGCGCCCGGCGGTAGTGGTGGCGCGGTCACAAATGGCAGTTTCAGCTGCAGCGCCGCCGTGAACGCCGGCGCATACCGCTACGGCGAGTGGCTTCACGCGGCGGCGTCACCGCGGACGGCGGGACCGGTGGACAGCGGCCAGGCCCTCCCGGCCCCCTCCGCTGCTCACGCCGGGGCAGGCAGCACGATGGGCACGAGTCTGGCGGGCGTCTCTGGCGGCGCCGCCGTTGGTGGTGGTGGCAGTGGTGTTGCGAGTCCGCTGGGTGGTGGTGGCGCTGCGGCCCCAATCAGCGGCAGCGGCATCGGTGGTGGTGGTGCTGTTTCACCAGGCTGTCTCCTGCACCCCTCCGGCAGCTGGATCTGCCGGGCGATGGCCTTTAATGAGAAGGAGGTGAGCCACGCCAACGGCGCCATCAGCGTCAATCAGTCGCTCACCTCCAAATGTGCGCTCATTAACGAGGTGGCGAAGGGCAAAGTGACGGCGCGCATCCTTACCTCGTACCAGGAGGTGCAGGAGCGCTACGGCCTCTCGCATGTGGAGGTGACGGTGGACAACCAGTACGTAAGTCGGTCCGACCTCTTCCTCCTCTCCGAAGCACTGCGGGAGCGTGTCTTGTACGAGGGGGAGGAGATCCACCTCTGCAACTTCCGCATTCGCATTCGTGAGATGCTGCAGACGGTGGTGAACGCCGGTGGGCGGGCGCCGAGCAGTCCTGCCATTCCCATCGTCGCCTCTACCGGCGCCGCTGCCAGCGCAGGCGGCGGCGCGTCGAACCCGGCCAGCGGGACGGGCGGTGCGGCCACCACGACAGGCCCGAATACCGGCAGTGCTGGTGCTGCTGCTGCCGCGGGCATCACCGGAGGCAAAACATCCTACGTGCGTGTGGGGTGTGGCGTGGTGCTGCCGACGACCCGCATCAACTTTCAGTCCCTCTCTCCCGTGCACTACGTCGTGATTGAGCTGTCGCGCGAGATGTGGGACACCACCATCGACGGTCGCATCGCTCTCACGTGGGCTATTCGGAAGTTTATCAGCGAACTGCTGCTGAAGCAGCTGCCGAAGCGAAAGGCGTCGCCGCTCGTTCGAGTCGTCTTTACCGGCCGTCTTCAGCGGGAATTTCTGTTTGGCCGACACAGCGATGTGTTTCACCTGCTGGAGCTACCGCGGGAGGCGCGCAACGTCGACGTTGTCGAGGAAATCCGAATGCACTGCGAGGCGTTCGTGGACCGTGTGTTGCGAGAGGTGCAAGCAGCCGCGCGCCAGCAGCTGGAGGCGGAGGTTGCTGCATACCGCGACGGCAGACCCGGCCGTGGCGGGGCCGCAGTCGGCGGCGGGGCGCGGTCGAGGAAAAACGGGGGGCTGGCCGGGGGTGAGGATGGGCGGGACGGGTTCGCCAACGAATCACCTAACGCAGCCACCGCGTCTGCAGCCGTACCTGATAGGGACGCCGTGCTGGAGACGTACATGCGACACCGCCGCGCATACATTGAGGGCATCACGGCGAAGCGTCTCTTCGTCCACGCCAAGCAGTCCAACACGCTCGAGGCGCTGAGTATCTTGCTGGAGCGCTGCAACCACCACTACATCGACCGTCACCTCACCCTCTGCGGGCATGCCGTCACTGTCGTGTCGGCTGGCAAGGGCTTTTACGAAGCCACGAACAGCCTGGTGCAGATTGTGTGTGCTCGACTGCACGACATGGGGCTGGAGAAAGTGCACATCGTGTGCATCGGACGACCACCGTTGCACGTCACACCACTGCTGGAGTACACCTCCGACGACGAAACGCTGCGCTCGCAGTACCACCTGCACAGCCGTGTCCTCTCCAGCACTGCTGCCCACCGCAGCAGCGGCGTCCTCACGTCAGGGGAGGTGGAACGTTACTACGAAACCCCCGAGTGGATCGCCGTCTTCTTCTTCCACCCCGCGTTGAGCAACTACGGCGGCGAGACGGTCTTCGAGTTGTTGCCAAAGGAGTACTGGCAACGCGAGCACCCGATGATGTCGACGGGGGACATGATGTGGACACCACAAGGGGTGCGGGCCTCACCGCCCCAGCAGCAACAACGACCGTTTGCAGCAGGGGGGTCCTCTGCGGGCCGGACGGACAAGACGCTGCTGAATGCGACCCACACATGGAGTGGTGGTGCTGGTAGTGGTGGTGGTGATGGTGCGGATTGCGGAGAGGAGGACGGCCACTCGGGCACCACGGCGGTCGGTGGCGGCAGTGCAGACCGGCAGCGCGGCGATGCAGAGGAGGCGGCACCGACAGTTGCAAAGCGGACACAAGGGTACGACCCCGTTTGCGGCCTCGGCCCGTGCGTCGGCAACGTCGATGCTGCACATGCGTTCACCGTTGCAGCATCAGCGGCAGCGAACCCGCCGTTGTTGATCCCCGGCCTCGGGCTGCGGTCGTATCCTGTCGCGGAGGTGACCTTACCCGTGCCTTCCGCCACGGCCGCCGCCGCCGACCTGCTAGTGGATCGGCGGCGCAGTCCTTTCGATATGTCACCCAGCGATGGCGATCCCATGCAAGTTGCGGGTACTGCGGCGGCGGTGGTGACGCCGATGCGTGCCTTACGTGTGTACCAGTGTGACGCGCTTGAGATGTCCGCCACCGCCAGCCACGGCACCGACCACGTGACATCGCCGATCTCTCCCTTCGCTGACCACCCACACATGAGCGGCCTGAGAAGTGTTTTCGCGGGTGCCGCCGGCGTCGCGGCAGTCGGTGGCGGCGTCTCACCGTTGTTTCCGTCCGGTGGTGCCGCAAGCAGTCCGTTCCTGGTGCGTGCCACCACCACCACCACCAGCAGCGTTTTCGCCTCGCCGAATATGCCGGGCCGTGGGTCGATGCCGCGTGGCGGGGCCGCCTCTGCCGTCACTGAGGGTGCTGCGATGTCTCGCAAATACCACCGCCTCCCTCTGCCCGGTCTCAACGGCAGCCACAACACCTCGCAACCGCACGTTGCCGCTGCCGCCGCGGCCTTCCCGCCTGTGCAGCCCTCCTCTACCCTGCATGTACCGCAGCCGCGACAACGCGGCGGTGGCGGGGCGGTGGTTGGGATGCGACGGTGCGAAACGAGTACCAGCGGATCTTTGCAACGGCGTGTGCGTGGCTCGGGTGCCGGCGTCAGTCGCATGCCACTCTACGTGTCGAGCTCGTCCATTGCCGTCTCGGTGCTCGGTCCTGGCGGGGGCAGTCGCTACAGCAATCCCAACAGCCTCACGTCGTACAGCGCCAGAAGCCACCCACCGCTGCACATCAGCTGTTCCTTGGATGACAAAACCAGCGCCAACCCCAACTACCACTCCCTTGGCGCGTTTCAGCGGTCCGTGCGAAGCACCGGGTCATCCTTGGTGGCGCGACATGACTTCCTCGCGCAGGCGCAGATGCGATCGCTGCTGCCGCGCGACGGCGCTACTGCCAAGTTGAGTTCGAATTCCATTGCAGCTCACCCCGTCGCTGCCGGCGGCTCGGGCGCCGCTGCCTTGCACGAGTCTCACGCTGGCGTGGGTGACGTCGAGGGAGGTCCGATCGCGGTGTGTGCGTGGTACTGCCTGCACGCCGCGAAGCTGCATCAGGAAGGCGGGAGTGGCTACGCGGTGTCCACGGGGGCTGCCGGTAGTGGCTTCGCCCGCACACTTGGCCGCAGCGGCGGCGGCGAGACCGGCTCTGTGAGGCTCGCTGATGTGACTCCGTGTGAGGAGGCCCTCCTGGCAAACGCAGCGGTGACGACGGAGACTCCGGGATACGTGGGTGCGACTCCGTCTGCTGTGCTGCCCACTGCGAAGCCGTGGCACAAACCACTCACGTGTTCCCGCACAGACGCAGTCTTCTGCGGGTGCAACGTGGTGGACAGCGACCTCCGCAACGGCTACCTCATCCTCGAGATCACCATCGACGCGGCGGTGCTGCCCGGTTGCTTCTGGTCCCCACGTATTCTCCTCGACGATCGTGGGTGGGGTGAGTTGATGAACTGCTTTACCGGCCGCGACGATCGACTTACCGGCGACGCCGACACGGACTCCGCCACCGACGAGGTGGTGGACGGCGACGACAGCGTGATGATGGGCGGCCGCAGCAGCAGCGTGGGCGGCTACGCTGGTGTGGCAGCCGGGGCTGCGCCGTCGTCCGCACCGCGGCGCACAGATGGACTGCCGGGCCGCGGCGGTGATGCGGAGCGACCCGGCGGTGCAACGCGGGACGGTGCGAGCGGCGCCCGCAGCGGTGACAGTATCGGCGGTGACATCTACCGCTTTCAGTCGGACTTCCGTGCGGCAGAGGTGTTCTGCCGCTCGCACAGCGGCATCAGCGCGGATGGCCGCACCCTAATAATCCCCACCCACAACAACAGCGTCCACTTCCAATCCTCAGAGGAGGTGTTGCTACGGCTGCAGCCGAGCTTGTTTGTGACCGCAGTGGACGAAGGCGGCGGTGCCGCGCTGGGGAGTCGTGATCCGCTGTCTTTTACGACGTTGCATCATGCACTTGGTGCACCGGAGACGGAGGAGGCGGTGGCCGGTGGCAGCGCAGGCATCTCGGCCACCGAGCGAGCATCGGTGGTGGGACCGCACAACGGCTGTGTGGTGCCACCGACGCCGGGGAGGGACATGCACGACTCGGCGGCCGACACTGCCGCGCCGCTGTTGAAGTCGGCGGACGCGGCGCCTGAGAAGCCGACGAAGGTCTCCGGCAATGAGGGGACTGCAGCGGCTGGCAACGGCAGCGGTGCCGCGGAGTCGCGATCCTCACCGAAAGCGGAGGCCCTCTGCAACACCGCACTGGCCGAGCCATCGACGCCGCGTGCTGCGGTTGGGCGGACACCGGCAGCCATTTGGCCGCTCCCACTGCGGCTGCCCACCGCTCCCGTTGCCACCTCGGCGTCTGTCTTCCCTGGCGACGGCGTCCACGACCACAGCCCTCTTCACGAGACGGGTGTTGTGCAGACGTACGCGCTGTCGCGCTACGTGGCCGACGCGCCCGCCGCTGTAGCCGCTGCACTGGTGACTGGCGCGGTGATAACAGTGGGCTTTGTGCAGCTGCGCAACAGTCTACTCTTTGCCATCAAGCCGATTAATCCGTTACGGCCGAGTGCGGAGGACGACACCCGTGAAGAGCTCACCGCCCTCTCCCAATCCGCCGAAAGTGCGAGCACGGCGACGGTGCTGCGGCGGCGTTGGCAGTGGAAGCACCCGGACATCGACTCCGAGCCGCCCCACCTGGCGAGCTGGACGCGTCTGTGCACCTGCCACCTGCTCCCCTTGTACGGCAGCAAGCCTGCCTACCCACGCGAGGGCTTCTACACGGTCTCACCGCATCAGTACACCGTTACCAACCCCAGCGCCACCGGCGGCCACGCCGACCCCGCAGATGAGAAGAAACGTCTGCTTGAGTTTGTACTGCAGCGGCTGCAGCAGCAGTACCAAATCGTCGTGGACACGCCAGGGCTCGCGGCAGGGGCGCAGTGGCCACGCGCGGACCCGTCGCCGAATGCGCGGCTGGAGATGTCGTTGGGACATCAAACCCACACGCTGAAGGTGGGCGAGACGGCGAAGACAATCTCCGTCACGCGCATGCTGCATCGCGGCATGTACAGCAACGGTCAGGTGACGCACATGCTGAGCTACCGGTACCTGCTGTGGAATTATCTCGCAGATGAGTTTGCGCAGCGGGAGGTGCACATGGAGGCCCAAGTTGGCGAGCGCAACGCCTTCCGCTGGGAGTCGCTCGATCGGTGGCTGCAGGAGCGGCCGGGGGTGTACATCCCACGTGGCCCCGATCTGTGGCTGCGCTCGCGTGAGGTGGCGGTGATGTTGCTGCCCGAGGACCCCGCCCACCCGCCGTCGTTTGCGGAATTCTACCGCTTCATCGGCTACCGCTTTTCGGTCCACCTCTCCACCCATGGCAAGGTTGAGTGGCAGCGGCACAGCAGCGGGGTGACGCTTGACATCCCGGACGGGACGCCCATCACCTTCCCACCCGCGCCGTCGCTGATGGACGTGGTGCTGGTGCACGACAATCCGCAGACGTTAGACACGCGCAACGTGATGGATCGCGTCACGGGCCGCACCATCGCCTTCGAGGTGCCGGTAGAAGAGCGCTACATGAGCGTTGATGTGAGCCTGCCGAAGCAGTACGACCCACAGTGCTGCTACTTCTTGAAGGTGTCGTGGCTGGCGTGTGCGGCGTCGCTGGTGGTGGACTGGTTCGGCTCTTTTATTGCAAATGCCTCGCGCTTCCGCCTACACGCGGTGCCCATGGCGTGCTACTACAACAGCCCAAAGGCAGAGTCCCTCACGGCCCACTACGACGTAGAGGCGGCGTCGGCAGAGGAGGAGCCGGCGCTGCGTCGCGCGCTGGTGGAGCTGCTCATCTCGCCAGCCTACCGCTACTACCCCGACACCCCCACCATCACCCGCAACTGTCGCATGGTGCACCTGACGGGGCTGTGCTGCGTGATTCTGCCGCCAAGCCCGACGACGGTGGCGCAGTGGTATCAAAATGCGTGTCTGCGCCAAGGTTCGGTGGAGCAGCTGCAACTTCTGGTGCAGTTCAAGGAGGCAGAGGCCCTGGCCCGGCAGCGAGTCGCGGCTCTGCAGGGTACACCCCCAGTGTGAGCTCGAGCGAAGCGTGAACTGCATGGCGTCACGGCGACAGCATCCACACACACACACGACCAAAAAAAAAGAGAAAACGATACGAGCGATGCGCGTCGTTGCCTGCTATGCTCACGACCCAATTCAGTTGTCTACTCACGCAGAGTGGTATGTGATCATTACACACACACAAAAAAAAGAAAACACAAGGAAGGACAGACCACAACACCGTCGAAATGACGCATCTGTGCGAGGGCAGAGGTTCTCGCGCGTTCTGTTGGTTGCTGCTTTTTGTTGTTGTTAGTTTTCTGTTCTAGCCTCAGAACATAAAAATGTGCAGCTCTGTGGAATTTTCTCTTCTCACGCAGACGTCTTCTCCCTACGGAAGTGTGTCCCACACCTGCAGTTGTCTCTTTGGCAAGGGAAGTCTGCGAGTGTGGTGATTGTTGAGGAGCCGACGGCATTTCTGTCGGCACACCTCCCCCTCTTTTGCTTTCTCAGCGGAGTGTTTGATGTGCTGCAGTGGTGGTGGCTGTTGTTGTTTCTCTGCTCTCCATCTTCTTCTGATCTCTGTGACTTCTTCTGACATCTTCCGCGGGTCCTGTGCGCGGGTGACCGTGTGATTCACTTCCCTTTCCCTCTTCCTCACCTCACCCTCCCTTCTCGCTGAAATGCCGGGGCGTCATTCCCTGCGCTTCCGCATCTACCACCAACGCACACACACACACACACACACACTCACGACAACAACGGGCGGCATTACCTGTGAAGCATAGAGTTGAACTAGCCCACAGATATATACGCCCACTGGACACAAAAATAATAACAACAATAAAAGAGAGACGTAAAAAGCGGTGTGTCTCGGAATGTCTGTCCTCAACGCGCAACATCTTTCCGTCGCCGGTAGGTCGCTCACCGCGGCCGAGTCGACAGCCCTGCAGTGCTCGCTGCCTCTTCTCTCCCAGCGCTACCGCGGCACTCCCGTTACGCTGTGGGGCAAGATTAGTGGAATCAAGGCGGACTACTGGGTGGCGCAGGCCTTTCCCAGCGGTGACTTTGGCTGTGCCGCTAGCTTCTACAGCACCGACGGCGGCAGCACCTGGACCCTGTTAGCGGACCTCACGGAGGAGCAGGCGGCGCTGTGCGAGGCATTGCGAGGGCCCTACCAGGGCGTGCCAACGTACGAGTACAAGGCACGTCAAGACCTTCCGGCCGAGACCGACGAGGCGGCCGTGACGATGCCGCCACAGGACGACGCGCTAAAAGGGGCGATGGCAGATATCGCAGCCGCTCGTGCTGAGATGGATGACGCCAACAACGGCAGTGACGGAGACGAAGAGGCGGAGGACGGGGCCGAGGAGGCGGGGGTGAGCGACGGGGACGGGGACGATGATGGCGAGGACAACACCGTCGCGGTACCGCCGCCGCGGAAGCGTGGTCCGAAGTTTCGCATCGTCAGCGTCACGGAAGCAATGCGGGTGGCGCACTTCGTGCAGCTGCACGACGTCGACTGCCGTCTGGCCGTGCGCGGCATGTACGTGCTGCAGGATGGGGAGAGGGAGGGGGTGCGCAACGGCACTTTTGGCGGACAGCCGCTGCACCACGCGAAGAAGCCGTCGTGCTACCTGAAGATGGCGGTGCTCGGCAAGGAGGAGCGCAACCGTGTTCTCTACGGTCCCACCTACAACCCGCACACGGACTACTTGATGCCCATCACGGACGACGCGCCTGCAGGTGTGTGGTCCGTGAAGTACGATGCCACGGCGAACGTGGTGTCGGTGCGTAACTTGTTTTACGAAGGATCGCTGTTTTGGTACCGTCCCGGGACATTGGAATGTGGACAGCTGTACTACGGCACGGGCGAACGCAACTTCGACGTGTGCTTTATGCTGTGAGGGATCTGTTAAGGCAAAGCGAGGTGTGACGATGGGGAGATGCGTCCAGTTTCACGGACTGCGCGAGTGGGTGGCGCGTGGGCGCCGGAGCTACTCCCTCACTAGCCTCCCTTTCATAACTGGAAGGAAGGCGTCTTTGATGTAAGCCAGTCATGTGCAGATGTGTTTGTACAACAAAGAGGACGAAGCAGAGAAAGAGAGAAACACCCTAGTAATAATGGTGAATAAGGTATACGAGGTGATGCTGCCGCTATCACTGCTCTATTGTGTGTGTGTCTGCGTGTGTGTGCCAGGGTAGCCGGGCTCTTCCATACAGTGGCGGCTGTACATGCGCTTCAGCTGTGTCTCTCCTCTGGGTGACACGCCCCCCTCCCCCTGAAAAAAAAAAAAACAAAGAAAAGCGCAGCAGTCGCATTCCGGTGGTGTGCTATTGTTGACTTTCTTGGAGTGGAAAGCGCAGGTGCCCCTTTTGTGTGACAAGGGGAGAAGCGACACGGTCTCTTCCGCGACAGCGCCTTTACTTTTTGGTGATCTTTCTTCTCTTGGGGCGGCGTTTCCTTCTCCGTGAGGGTCTTTTCTCTTTCTCTCTTCACAGTGTGTGCACTTGACAATTGCTGCTTTTGAGTTTTTTTTCTTTGGTTTGCTGCGCTGGCGTTACGTCGGCATTACACCTGCCCCTCAACGCTTCCTACCACGCATACACACGCACACACTCACATTCGGCACACCCTTCTACACACGCAGCACGTCGGTGGTCTGCTACTATGGTCACCGCGACAGCTGCGGTTTCTCTTCTTTCCCTGTACTTGTGAGCTATCCTGTTTCTCCCACATCGGTTTGAAAAGCAGCGTTGTCTGGTGCTACAACTCCGTCATAGTTTTATTATCAGTATTCTCATTATTAGTGCTGTTATTGGTGGGTGTTGACGCGGCTCACGCACGTTCTCCGCCGCATCGGTGCTCTCTCTCTCCTTCGCCCTCTCTCAGAAATTCTGTTTTCTTTTTCTGTTCCCCCCCCCGTTGACCTCCACAACGGCCCAATAATTAAAAAAAGACAGAGAAAAGGACCCACCACTTGTATACACACAAACCTATACACTAGTGACGATACACCCACGTCTCTTTTTTTGTTGTTTCTACTTATTTGAGCATATCTCCCACAACTGCAAAGAGAAAAAAAAACAGCAGTTAGAATAGAGTGCCGTCGAACGGGACGTCCCTGCACATGCATTGCAGACCACCATGTCCTCTTCGTCATCGTACTCTTCTGAGCTGACCAGCTCGTCTTCCTTGGCGAGTGAGGCGGACGATGCTGAGCCGTGTTTCAACGGCGCATCCGTAACAGCCGCCTCAAGCCCTAAAGGCGATACGACGTCCGGCTCCTTCATCTTGAGCGACAGTAACGACAAGTCGCAGTCGCAGCGCTCGGCGACGGCCTTCTCGCCTGCGCCGGGCTCACGCGTCGATGGTCTGCTGCCGAAGGAGCGGATTCATCGGTACATCGACCAGTGCGTGGCGCCTGCGCTGATGCAGCACCAGCGCGCCACGGACGGCTACGTCTTGGTGCAGCTGTGCAAGGAGATCCTCCAGCTCGGTGGTCCTGAGGAGTGGGCCGGGCGGCTGCCGTCGTGTATCTTCACCGGCAGTGTGCAGTCTCAACACTTTGCTGAAGGGGATACCGACACCACCGCAAGCACCCCGCCTGCGTGCACCTCCAACGGTGTCTTGTACGGCAGCGAGGAGGTCCCCGCGACGTGGGAGGAGGACATGCGCGAACGTGGCAGCGGTGCGCAGCTGCCTGCTCATACGGTTCCATGGGACTCGCTGACACGGCATCTGCATCAGCTCGTCACCCGGCTCAACCAGCTCATCACGCGCGACGGTGGCCAGTGTCCCTGTTACACGTTGCCTTTTCGTCTGCAGGCTCGCGTGACACCAGTGCTTTACGCCTGGGCAACACATTGGCCGCTGGTAGGAGCGAATGTGCGGTGCTGGAATGGTGTTGTGAAGGCATTTCATGCCGCCTGTGGGGCCCATCAGCAGGCGAGAAACGACCGGCTTTCGTCGTGCTACACTGCGTCTCCGTTGAGCTCCTCTGTGTCGCCTCTGATGACGGGCTTCAGCACAACGGAAGGCGACGCAACGGCAGAAAAGGTGGACACACCTGTGCGGTACACCTTCACACTCCCCTGGAAACCGCTCGCAGCTCTGTTTTTGGCCACCCTCGAGCCCTCCAACGTTCGCCTTGCCTCGTGGAATGCGGTGGTGTCGGCGGTGCGGCGTGAACTGCCGGCGCTGTGCCGCCGCGCCTCCCGCTTCTTCACCCCAGACGCTGTGGACGGCCTGTGGGGTTTGATTTGCAGCGACGTGCAGCGCGCACCCAGTGGCGTTGCAGCTCTGTCGCTCTTCGTCCAGCTGGTCCCGTACCACCACCTGTGCGAGGTACCTGCCGCCCCTTCGCAACGCAGTCACAGCTGTGGTGACGACGACGGCGGTGGTACGAAAGAGGCCGCGGTGGTGGTGGTGACCGCGGACGCGTCCGGCACCGAGGCCACTCGTCTCACCCCTCGAGCCCAACAAATCCTTCGCTTCCTGCTGGTGGAAACCGCAGCGTGGTCGCCACCGATGCCACCGGTGCCGCCATCCGTGACGCAGCTCAAGATGTCGGAGCGACGAGGCGGTGCGAGACGCCTGTTGATGCCGTGGAGGACTGCAGTCATGTTTTTTGTTAGCTCGCTCGCCAGGGCCCACCCCGCCGTGGCGGGCCTCGATGACTACGCGGAGCCGCTTTTCACCGCCTGGCTAGCTCACTTGTATTTGCCAATTAGCAGCTCCGCCGGTCTGACAGGTGCCGCGTCCGCCACCGCTGTGTCGCGTGTGGTTCGCACGACGGTGGCGGGAAGTGCGGCTGCGGGGGTCGGGAACTGCAGTAGTGGCTGCGGCGTTCTCCCTAGCCAGCGCGATGCAGCGGAGGTGAAGTCTAGTCGACTCAAATGGACGGCGGTGCCCTACGTGCGGCTGATCAACGCGTTCCCAGACAACACCGACTCCTCCCTATGGCGGCAGCTGGAGCGGTGGATACACGCGACAAAAGTACTGGTGCGTCCTGGTCTTCCGTGCAGTCCGGGCAGCGCGGCGGAGCGGGTGTGCAAGTGCTACTGCCAGTTGGCGCGGGAGGCGCTGCGGCGCGTGCCGAAGGGACGGATGCCAAGTGAGCGAGCTCTGGACCGGCGTCAAGACACCACCTGCAGCGACGTCAGCGCCGCCACGTCAGGCAAGGCGGAAGAGGCGGCGCGTGCCTCACCTTGCACGTTGCCGGCCCGGTATTGGTCGCAGCCCACCATTGACAAGTTCGTCCAACTGTTTCTGCCGCTTGCCGTGTCTGCCTTCCTCACACGCGCCAAAATGGCGGCAGACTTTCTCACGTGTCTGCTGTACATGTCCCCTACGATCGCCTTGCCAGCGCTTCTGAAGTGTGTGGACGCCGGCCTAAACAGCCCGACCGAGGTGGCGGCGCAGCGGCGTGTCTCGGCACTGCTGCTGATGCACACTATCGCCACTCTGTTCACTGACGACGCGCGCTTCGCGACGGAGGCGGCGCGGGCGGCGCGCGGGACGGTGGCGGAGTATTTCCAGAACTGCGCCTTACAGCTGCTGTCGCTTGTCAGCCCCAGCACACCTGAAGTCGCCCTCTCCGTACTGACGCTCTTTGGTGTTGCGGTCAGCTACATACCGACCTCAATGATCATGCAGTCCTCGTACGAGGCGGAGGTCCTGGGCACGGAGTACGCTTCCCGCGTGATCCCCCTATTCACGGAGCGCGGGACGGAGCGGGGCCGCGCGAACACCACACGTCAGGAGCACGTTGAAGTCTTCATCGCCGCCCTGCCGCCGAGCGCGCTGGCCATGGTGGCCCGTTCCGTGTTGCAGGAGTCGCAGAACCGCGACCACGGCAACGGGATGTGTGAGCTGGTACGAATGATTGCCGTAGCGGCCCCGACAGAGGCATGGCGATGTGCAGAACAGACGTGGCTGCCGGTGCTGACGGATCCACTCGCCGGAGATGCGGAAGTGGAGTGGGCTGGCGCACTGCTCGCGGCGTGCGTGTCGGAGTTAGGGGATCGCCAACTTGCACGTTGCCACGCAACCGACATCGCAGCAGCGGTGCACGCCCAGCTGCGGTTTCTCACAAGCAAGAAGCGCCGCACGGTGGCGGTGCAGCTCACCAACGCCCTCGTCGCCTCCCTTATGCGGCCGCGCTGGACGTCGGCGTCGTCGTTTTGCGTCCCCAAGTTGCAGAGAAGGGCAGAGAACATCGACGCTGCGGGCCGCGCCACGGGTGGCACGCCGCTGTCTCTGCCGTCTGCACGTGCGGAGTCCGGCGAGGCGGCCACCACCGTTGTGGGGGCAACACGAACAGGTACTGCCACCGCGGCGCGCGTGCGTGTGGAGTTACCAGAGGCGGAGGCCGATGTGCGCGCAGCGGCGTCGTTTTTCAACGATGCACTGCGTGATGTGATGCAGATTGTAACGCACGCCAAGCGCATCCGCGTGTGTTCCCCCGCCACCGCAGCTGCCACCGACGTAACTGCGGCGCCTCCTGGCTCCTTTCCCCTTGCCTTTCGCTTTCTCGGTGAGCCAGCGGAGCCTGGTTGCGAAGCGGCGACAGCGGTGGCCGGCGTGGAGGCGCCGTGTGTCAGCGAGAGCGCGAGCACTGTCAATCCCCACAACGTGCTGGAGGGGGCATTGGAGTGGTTGCTGCGACTGCTTGAGATCTTCGAGTGGATGTACGTGGAGCCGTCACCATCGATAGTGACGAAGACGGCCACCGCGGCTGCCACTGCGAGTAGGGGCGTGCACTGGAGGGACATTAACCCACGCACGGCGTGGCGACCCTTCCGCCTCCCCGTCGACTGCCTCCCTGCCTTCTCTCGCGCAGAACTCTTCGATGTGGCCTACACACATTTGTGCATACCCCTTCTAGAACATCACGTTTTCACACCACTGCAGAAGGCTGGGGTGGAGCTGCGTCCTTATATTCAGCCACTTCTCCCTGGTTTGAAGTCTTCAGCACCCGCCACCGTCGCTGCCGCCGCCGACACATCATCAGCGGATACGCTGACAGAGGACGGAGTGGTGGAGTGGAACTGCGTCTGTGGCCTTCTACGCTGGCTTGTGTTAAGTGGCGTCGACTGTCCGCAGCACTTTTGGTTGCCACGGGAGACTCTCTTTTTCTTTTGGTCACGGGTGTTGTCCCGCAATCCGTCTTGTCGGTCACGCAAGAGGATCCCACTCAGTGGATGGGCCAGCCGTGCACTACAGCTGCACGTGGAGGCACTGGTGGCGGGATACTTGCCGGTGTCGCCGGAAACACTGTCGCGGACGATCACCGTGCTGCAGTGCCTGACGTTCTCTCCCCACGAGGCGGTTCGCTCCTCCAGCTTGCATCTCCTTATCAATGACAAGCTCGTGAGCTCGCTGAACGCGGCGTCCCTGATTTTGTTCATGCAGCGGCAGTACGCCTTGGCGGCCCAAGTGCTGGCGCGGGCACGGACATTGCGAGGAACACTCGAGACCGTTTTGCTGGAGGCCAACGAAATCGCCATGCCCCCTAGTAAGCGTGGGGACACGTCGTCCCCATCACCGCCGGTCCTCTCCGAAGGGTCGCGAGCCTCTGCTGAGGGAGGGGCGGGGAGCGCAGGCTCGACAACCGTCTCGCCGTCGACGACTTCAAACCCTCAAACGGTGCTGCACTTCCTTCAAGAGTCGAGCAACGGAACGCTCAGCCTGTGCGGCGTGATGATCATCAAAAACCTCTTTACGAAGGCGCCGTGGTATGGGCTGCATGCGTTACGGTGGTTGATGACGTTTCCCGAGGAGCTACGCACGCTGTCCACGGCGAGAGTCTTGCCGCTGATACAAAAAACCTTCGACACGGTGCCCCCGGCAGACACCACAACGAGCCGAGCGCCGCAGTACGTGGAGGCGTTGGTGCAGCTCGCCAGCAACCTCGTCTCTGCGCACCCGGCCCGAGCGGTGTTGTTGCTAACGCTGGTGAAGCACCTCTACTGGCCTTCCTCGCAGCGGTTGCTCTCACTGCATGCCGTGCGGCTGCTGGCGCGTCTGTCGCTGTCGGTGCACGTCGAGGTGCGCTCACGGGCCACCGAGCTGCTGAGTGCCGTCGCGGTACATGTGTCGGTGCGGGAGCCGCTGGTGTGGGTGAATCTGTTGGGCGACACCCAGGACACCGCTGCCGCTGCTGCAGGCGTGCCGTCCTCCTTCTTGCTCTCAGCAGAGGGGATCGCCAAGCTCGCCGAGGATGATCGGCGGACACACGACGCTTCCGTCCGCATGCTTCAGGCGTCTCTGCAACGGCTGAGAGGTGCACTGCCGACACTGCCGCAGCACCTGAGCGACAGAGGTCAAGTCTTCTTACCGTGCGCTGTCGCCGTTCCCAAGTCCGTTGCCCTCTCCACTGGCCTCCCGCTGCTTTCACGCAACGTGCTGACGTCATCGCGGAACAGCTTCACAGAGACACCGACCTTTTTAGCGGCCCTCGCCGAAGCTCTACCACTTAACATGCCGTCGTTTAGAACGCGGTGGGCCGAGTTGCTGATGAGGGCTAACAGCCACACCGCTGCCTCTTTCCTCGACACCTCAGCTTTTCTCTCACCGCCGCCACCTCCACTGTCATCGACGTGTTCTCCTGTCTCCACCACACCGACAGCAGTAGAAAACGCGGGTTGCGTTTCGTGGGTGTTGCAGCTGCTGACACTGCCGATTGAGCGTCCACTGGCGGGGATGGCACAGGAGGCGTCGCCGATGAGCTTGGTTAACCTGCTCGCCTCTCTCCACGACGGCACGGCGGCCTCCGCGCAGCGGATAACGCAGCTGCTGGCGTGGGCCGAAGACAACCTCCAGCGGTGGGAGGCGACGCAGGGTCTGCACGGCCACACTCAGCGCAGCAGCGGCGATTCTACGAAGGCAGAGGAAGGGCTGTCGGTCATGGACGCCGGAAGTAACGCCGACCGCGCCGCCGGGCCACATAGCGTGTCCGAAGACGATATGTATCGCCTTTTCCTTTCCGTACTGACCGTGGCCACTGCCGTGGTACGGCTGTCAGCACCCGCCTCCGCCGCAGTGAACGCCGTGAAAGCACCCGACAGCGCCGCTGCTGTCACCACCGATCTACGGGACCGTGCCTTGTTGCTCCTTGAGTTGGCCATCACGTGTGTCTGTGGCTACGCGGTGGTGCCGCATGCGGTGATGCGGTCGATGATGCTACTCGGCATCGCCGCTGCCCGTAACTTCCTTTCAATGGAGGAAACGTGGAGGATATTCTCTGGTGTCTCGGAGAAGTTACGATCGAGTCCAGCAGAGTCGACACCGGCGGCGGTGGAGCCCGCGGCGGAGGCCGCTACTTCCGCAAAGTCCGCGGAGGACGATGTCGGCGACTTGTGGTCACAGCGTCAGCTGCGCTTCATCACTGTGATTCTGATGCTGGAGCAAGAAATGCCGCTCAGTATGACTGCCACGCTGCTTCCCCGTCTTGTGGAGCAGATCAGCAAGCATTGGCGTGTGTATTTCATGGCCCCGGCAGATCAGGTGCGGCAGTGTGCGTCACGCCTCATTGCACGCTTCATCGCGATGGGTAGACTGCGCGGCGGAGTGCTGACAATCTACCACGAGTGCTACCCCGCCGCCCGGCGACTTCTCTGCACTCTCCTGGATAGCGTGAACGCACAGGTGTTCCAGGGACGACTGACGTTCGCGTTTGCCAAGGCCGACGGTGACGGGGTGGAAGGGCAACGGGACGCGAGGGAGGCAGCGGAGCGGCCCTTCACCCCTGCCGCTGTTGCTAACGCACCTGCGCCATCCCTCTTCGCGGCCCCCAGTGCGGATGACGTGTCGCTGCTAACCACAGCAGCACTTACGATGCAGGCCATCCCGATCGACGTCTTCCTCGACTTCACAGACGACCTTCTGATGCTGCTGTGCTACATCCTGGACTTCTCCTTCACAAAGGTGCAGCACCTGCACGAAGCGGCTGATACGGCGCTGCAGGCGCTGACCATGTCGTGGATGCCAAAGGCATACGCCCACCGCCTACTGGGCCACCTGTGCGCCATATGCACGGGGGCCGTCGGCTACGGCGTGTCAAGGCGGGCGAAGGCGGCATGCACGCGGGTGCTGCGCTTCGTGGTGTTCCGCAACCTCCACCGCATCGGCAAGTACTCGATGATGCTGCAGGTGGGCGACGCTGCGTTGGCCTCGTTGGCTCACCGCGATATGGCGGTGCGCAGCGAGGGCAGCCAGCTCTTTGCGATTCTGACCAAGGTGGCTTCGGAGTCGCAGACACGGGTGATGGTGCAGGCCATCTGTTCCGAATGTCGACAGCTGTCGAAGAAATCAGCAGCGTTGACGCCGTTGTTGCCGGCGCCGCCCCCGCACGTGCAATTGGCACCGACGCTGCTGTCGGACGCAACGAACACGCCCTCCTCTGCGGCCGACACGGAACTGACAGAGACCGCCACCCCTGTGAAGAGCGAGCAGGACTCTAACCGACGAATGGCGGTGGTGCAGGCGCTCGGCGCAGTGGTGCTCGCCGACCCTGGCGTGCCCTCCCCATACGTGCCGAAGGTGATGGAGGTGCTGGCCTCGTGCGCACGGGAAGGCAACACGGAGTGCGGCCGCTTTGCGAAGCGCGTTTTTGAGCAATGGTGGCATGCCCACCGCGAGGGGTGGGAGCAGGAGTACAAGAAGTACTTCACTCCAGAGCAGGTGAATGAGATGACGGACCTCCTCTTTGCTCCCCGCTACTACGCGTAGCCGCTGACGCTGGTGTTGACGTGTGCGTTTGAGCGCGTACGCTCAAAGCTGATCGCCCCGCCTTGTTTTTCCTGTGGTATAGGGCTCTCTCACCTTCTCTCTCCCCGTCTCACTGCCCTTTTTTGAGTTTGTGTGTGTCCGAGGAGCTTTCGGCGTCTTACCCAGATGTCGATGCCGTGTTGTTGAAGAGCGTTGTGTGTCGGAAAAAAAAAAGAAAAAAGATGACCCGCAAAGTTGAAGGAAGTGTACAGCAGATCAGCGCTGATACGTAAAAAGGAACGCCATTGGGATCATGCGTGTGTGATCCCGCAGGTGTGTGTTTATGTGTGTGTGTGTGTGTGTTTGAAGGTGATAAACAGGCAGCACCGCGTTGTGCCCTCCACTTAGAGTTCCCGAGCGAGATCACCAGAGACGATTCAGGGCGTTCCACGTAGTGCAGTGGCCACATTCACCTGCGAGCTTGGGGCCGTCCATCACAGGGATCTTTGTGGTTGGCAAACCCGCTGTCTTTCTGCGATGGAGGCTACTGCTGCCCTCTCCTGTCCCCCGCATTCCTGTGCCCACATGCGCACATCACTGCCGCATATTCGCCCCCCCCCCCTTCCCTCCTTCCCTCCCTCTACCGCCCTTACTCGATGCAGTGCACCACTCCTCCTTCCCTCCCCTCGCCATCACACAACAGTAGAGGCATTTCTCCTTTACTTTCCGTGTCCATTCCCTGTTTTCATTTCTCAAGAGGAAAAGGGCGCTACACCTGCGGTTGTGCGCTGCCTCTTGCCCCCCCCCCCGCACCCTCTGTCAGTCTCTTTTTTTTTTCTGGTTTCTGTCGCTAGCGTCCCTCAGCTCTCTGCGCAGCGGAGTGTGGCGAGTGTTTTTTTTTCTTTTCTTGTATTCCTTCATTTGTCTCTCAGTGTGTGTGTGTTTGCTGATTTAAGAGGGGCAGCCTGCTCTCTTCTCTGGCACCTCGTTCCCTTGTCTTTCATCCTCGCTAAACTGCGTTGCCTGTAGCGCGCGTGTATGTGCGGCAAGGGGATGCTGCCCTGCTTTCAGCACGCTGTTCTTGAAAAAAAAAAAAACACCTCCTACTCATCGTCTCTACAATTGTCAGCATCACGCACAGCAGCATCAGAGAAGTGGCTTGATATCGCAACAAAACACGGTTGTTCTTACGCACTCTTATCAAACGCAGGCAAAGGCAATAGTCCTGAAGCGAGCGCTTTTTCCTGTTTCGAAGTCGATACACGTGTGTTGTACACAACATGCGACCTGCTCAAGTCCTCCTCCTCCCCCCCTCCGTGTTACCTCTCCCTTTTCCCGCATCAGTCACGGCGACTGCTGTCTGTAGCTCACCCAGACAACTGCCCCCCTCCCCCCTCCCCTTCTTCTCACCCTTGTTTTCTGTTGAGGCTCCAGCGTGGCCTCTCCACCATTTGCACCAACAACACACGCAGGGAGCAAAAGGAGGTGTCTTTTATATATAAAGTGCTTTGCAATTGAAGATCTGCTGTGATGAACTGTGCGTCTTCCAACGCGGACCCTCATGCCACCGCGAGCAGCCCTCCACCCCTCGATCCAGCGACGAGGTGTATGGACAGGGGCACCCACACGGCGGGTGGCGGCCACCCTCTCCTGACGATGAGTGCAGCTCTCCCAACCTGTGACATCACTGCACCGCGTGGTGCGTCGGACACGTCGTCGACACACCACTCACCGGTTCTCTGTGGGCCGTGCCCGACCCGCCGCCGTGCCGCCACACGACCCCCTGAGCCAGTCACCACTGCGAGGGCGGGTGACGGCACTCAGGCATCGTCGTCCTCCTCCGCGGCGGCAGCGGTGGAAGGTACGACGGAAGAAGAACGCCTCCTCTGTTCCCTTATAGAGCGCTTCACGCTGCTGCTGCTGCCCGCCACGGAGCGGCTCATCCGCCTGCGTGCGGCGCTCAGAGGGCTGCGAGACGGCCTCGTGGCACCGTCGCCGTCGCCGTCCGCCTCACCCACACAGCCGCACGACTTGTTGGCTGTGTCACCGTCACCGCGGCCGTCAGGCAGTGCCAACGCAGCTACCAACAGTGGGCCGCCGCGGTTGTGTGTCACGGGCTTGTCGGACGTCGAAGTGGACGAGGTCTTTCACTTCGTGCTGCACCGCGATCCCACGGCGGCCCGCGGCGGGTCTGCCGGCTTCGGTGGCGGCCGCTCGGCTCTCAGCAGCGCCGGCTCAGCCATGCGGCCGCCGACGCCGGACTATGGAGGGATGACGTCTGCCCACGTTTCCCCCGCTACCCCCGGGCCACTGTGGCGGTCGCGCGCGGATTTGACGGCGGCGTCGTCGGTGTCCGCTGGTGGTGGGATGGTGGGTGGGAGCACGGCGACGGCTACAAGCGGCGAGGGCATCAGCTCTACCACCGTGTCTCCCACCGCGAGTGCTGCGATGACGGGGTCGGTCAGCGGCCTGCTGTCGAGCAGCAACGCCACACTCAGCGACGGTGTGCCGGAGACAGCGGTGGCGGGGCCGACAGGCGACTTCCCCAGTACGCCGCCGCCACCCCCGATGGGCTTTTCGAGAGCTGCAGCGGAGGCCAATAGGGGGCACGTCAGCCCGCGGCTCACCGACTCCCCGTCGCCAGAGCACTTCGCCTTGCCGGTACTGCACCACCGCTCGGAGTCCGGCATTCTCAAAGCCAACACACACGACAAGAACACACTGCTGCTGGTCGAAGGTAGAGGTGCTCCCCATCTCGGCTTCGCCAGCCTCCCCACCTCCGGGGCGACGGTGCGGGTACCGGCCGCCCCCGCCAGCGCCACCGCTGTACCACACCCTTGCTCCGTATCCCCCCACGCGCTGCTGATACTGGGTACCACGCGTGGGGAAGAGGGTGGCGCGCCACCAAATCCTGCGATGCTGCTCGCCACACCGAGCCCACCACTGCCTGCGGCCCCCGTAAACCATCACCTGCGCGGCGTGTGGGCGTCACCGTCGCTGGAGTCCTGCGTGCTGAACTCACCAACCGCCCCCACATGCCTACGGGAGGAGGACGGCACCGCTGACACTCTGGAGGGAGCGAAACTGCCGCCATCTGTGC
The DNA here is from genome assembly GCA_900240985.1 of Crithidia bombi. Taxonomy (NCBI): domain Eukaryota; phylum Euglenozoa; class Kinetoplastea; order Trypanosomatida; family Trypanosomatidae; genus Crithidia; species Crithidia bombi. The sequence goes on along the minus strand of OESO01000132.1, from coordinate 81,783 downwards.
AGGACTTTGCGGCGGCAAGCGTAGCGGCAGAACTGTCGTCAACGATGCCGGACCTTGGCGATACGCCGCACCCAGCAGGGGAGCCCCCACCACCGCCTCTCTCCAGTGTGGCGGCCCTCGTGCCCCACACCCCCAACCCAACTACTCATACCACCACCACGACGCCTCCGTTCGGTAGCAACAGCCCGCGGCACCGCAGAAGCAGCGGCGGTGGCGTCTCCACTCTCGCTGCACACCCCATGTCATCATGCGAACTGAGCGAGAGTCCGCTGGACCTGCACTCCGGCACCGGTGCCGGCATTCGTCGCCGCACCGCACCGCACCCTTTGCTGCCCCCCGTCGTCAGCGGCGTGCACGCCAGCGAGTCGCCGACGACGTCCACACCGATAGTGACGGTGCTGCTGCACCGCACAGCATCGCAGTACTCCGAGTCGAGCGACCACCAACGCTCATTTCTCGGCAACTCACCGTCACCCGGCACGGGTCGCTTCAACACCCTCCCCACCCCGTTCTTGCGCGTGAGTGGGGCAGCCAGCAGCACCGGCCGCAGCTTTCGCGATGACTCAACACTTCTCTCGCCCGGCTCCTCCTTCTCACCAGCAGCGGCGCGCTTTGTGCAGCGGCTGCGGCGACGCACCGTCGTGCTCAATGCCGCCCACATGCACTTCTCCGCGTGGGACCTCTTTCATCCGGAGCTGCTGACGGAGCAGGATCGTGCGCTGCTGCAGGCCAGTCGCACATCATTCACGGCTGCCGGCTCACCGGAGCGTCTGGGACGCGGGTCGAAGGGTGGACTCGCAAGCAAGCGAGGCAGCGGCGATGGCAGCACCGGATCACGTCTGCACCATCGCCGCAGCTCATCTCAGCAAACCTTCAATGCCGCTCCGACGACGAGTGCACCGCCCTGGTCCGTTGGGATCAGCGAGGACGGCGTGCTGCGGTGTGAGGCGCTGCCCACGGCTACCGCCTCACCACCCTACGCGCGGTCGCCGCCGATCACGTCCACTGCCGACTACTGCCTGTTATGCATTCCCTTTGATGAGGTGTACGGGCTGTCAAGGGACCCCGACGGCTGCGCTGACTACACCGTTCCCGCCGCGGCTGCCGCCAGGAGCACCGCTGCACCAACTGGTGCTGGCATCGTCCCTGCTGCTGCTGCTGGTCCTGCAGCAGGTGGTGAAATAAGCACCGGCGTTGCGGGTGATGCGGAGGAGGTGACGCGTGCGCTGAACTTGCTATTTGGTCCTTTTGCCGGTCCGAAGCCCCGTCAACGATCCGCCGCCCCCGCAGCCTCCATCCTCGTCACGGGCGAGAGTGCGAGCAACCCAGGCCTGACGGGTGCGGGTGCCGGCGGCGGCGGCGGCAGCGTCGGTGGCACCCCAGTGCTCCCGCCGTCCTCCCCGCCGCTGTCCACGCTTGCCTTTCCCAACCACGAGGCAGGCGCGACCTTTGTGTTCCCCGCCCTGGGCCGAGTCGGCAGCGGCAACGATGGCGGCGTACGAGGGGTGGAGCGGTCACGGTGCACGACGCCGACCCCGTCGTTCGAAAAGGCAGCCGACAGCGACCAACGCAGCGGTGCTGCTGCTGGTAGTGCTGCTGTAGGTGTGGCTGATGGTGACCTTGACGCAGTGCAAGATGGCGGACACGCACACGCACAACGGGCTGAGTCGGCACAAAACAGCCTCTCCAGCGCCAGCGCCCGCACCGCAGCGACGTTTCCTCAAGCCGTAACAGACCGTCTGGGCGGCGGTGGCGGTGGCGGTGGCGGCGGCGCTGCCGCTGCAACAATGCGCGACGAGTGCAACGACTCGTACCCGGCACTGGCGCCCCGTGCGTCGGACGACACCACGACGACGGAGTGGCTGTGCCCGCTGCGACAGGCGTTGATACATCGTGTGATGTTTGTGCTGGTGAAGGAGGAGCTGCCCTCATCAATCCCTCCACCGCCGCCGCCGCACTCGCCGAAGAAGGCGTCACGTACGGAGGACGGAACGCCACCATCGAGTACGACAGCGGTGCCCGACACGCACGCGACAGCCGTGAGGAACTTTGTGGGGTTTGTGAAGGCGCAATACGGTGTCACGGTGCCGTCGTGGCGCGTCGTCGTCTTCAGCTACCGCAGTAGCGTAAGCGTGCGCAACCTGCTGCTCTCCTACTACGCCTACTTTGCTCAAGCAGAGGTGCCGCCGCACTTCGGGATGCGCGAGGATGTGCACTTCGGTGAGTACCCCGACGCTGCCGTCGCTCAAGGAGAAACCGGCACGACCGTGTTGAAGAGCACCGTCGTGGGCGACGGCACCCGCAAAGGCGAGCGGGATTCGCCGGCGCTGGACCTTCCACCGCCCACGTCGCCGCCGCTGATGAACAGCCACGCCCCACCGCAGTGTGCGGTGTCGCCGCTGGCGCGGTCGCTCCTGCCAACCCCGCCGGACACGTCAGCTGCGTTGTCGCCCTCCACCTTGCGCGGGCACCGTCGCGAATCACGCACCAGCATAATTCACTCCATCTCTCGACTCACCCTGCCGAACTCCCTAAAGGGCAGCACGGAGACGCCGCTGTATACGCCACACGCCGCTGGTGCCTTTGATGACGCCGTTGGTGAGGGCGAGACGGTGGAGGCAGCAACGCCAGGGTTGCTGCACTGGACGCGTATGGGGCAGACGCTGTTCTTGCTGCTCGCAAAGGACGTCAATGTGCCCCCGCTGCCGACCTCGTTGGCGAACTACGCCCCGCTGATGCTGCGTTCAGGCAGCGGAGCGGGTGCGACATCACCTTCACCACCGCTTCACGTGCAGCCATCGCCGCTGTCCAAGTCGCCATCTTTGGTACCCCCAAATGGAATGAGCCCACATGGTTTAAGTGGTGATAACGGAGTTGCAGGGTCGGTGGAGGTGCAGAATCGTTTTTCGACGGCAGCCGCTCATCACGCGGCCAGTCGTGCTCCGTCGGTGTCGTCTGCGACGGAAGACTTGCAGGAGGATGGACTCGCAGCACTGACGACGGAGGAGGTGAAGCGGAGTGGGGCTGCGTGTAGACATGCCCTGTCGGTGATGTGGAGGGAAAGCGGCGCCGCCGCCCTGAGCGCAGCCTTTCGCTTCTTCGAGCACGACGCCGAGGCCCATCGCCTCACGCGCAGTGCCTTCTCTCTGATGGCGTGGTCATGGCAGCTCGCTGCGCTGCTGCCGGCGGTTGTGCGGGAGGCACAGCTGCGGTGCAGTCGCCTACGCCACAACCAGCACCAAGCCGCGCAGCGACTCGAGGCGGTGCAGAAGAGTATCGAGACCCACTTCAGCAACAGCCCAGCGAAGACCGTCGCGGCGATGGAAAGGCGGCTACAGGGTGAATTCGCCGTCTTGACGCAGCGATTTGCACACGACGTGCGACGATTGCTTGCCGCGTCGTCTTCATCTCCCGTGCGATCGCGGCAAGCATCAGCGGCGGCAGCGGCGTGCCCCCCGATGGAGGCGCTGCGCGTCTACGATGCACCGGTGCTGTGGGAGGCCTACCACCGCCTCACACGCTGCGTTCAACAGTTTCGCGACTTGTACATCCACGGCCACGTCCCGCCGGAGACGCGCTGCGGCGACGACAGGCGGGGGAGCGCGGGTGCGCCGGAGGAAAGTGGGCGGCGAGTTGGATCTGCGAAGGGTGAAGGCGGGCTGTCCCCCACGGAGGACGGCACCCGACGACGGAGGAACACCTCCCTTTATGAGACGCGGTACCGCTCGCTGAGGGCGAAACCCCACACCCCGGAGCCGTTGACGAAGTGGTGCACGAGCCCGAACGCCAACCCGGCGCTTTCCACGAGGGCTGCAAGCGAGTCTGCGTCTAACCCACCGCCAGTGCAGTCAGGAGCGAGCGGGCAGAGCCGCGGCTCGCGGTCAGCACCACCGCCACCGCACGTGGGCGACACACCCGGGACGGAGGAAGAGCACCTCATGCCCCGTATCAATCGCAGCACCCCGCGTGAGCGGCGTGTGTCGCTGGTCGCCAGTGTCAGCTCGACATCGGCGTCGGCCTCGGTGCTCAACAACTCATCAGCGAGTCGCTCGCGACCATCACTGGAGGAGGTGGCGGCGACGATGTCGCATGACGCAGCCGCGGTTTTGTCAGCCAGAGTCAGCGGCACTGAGGGCAGCGTTGCTCCAACCAGCACGGACAATCCCACGAGCGGCAGCACACCAGTGAGACCGGTGAGGCAGCAGCCAAGTCAGGCAGAAGTACAGCCAAGACGGCTGCTAATGGAGCGCCAGCTCATCGTCCACATTTCCCAGCTCAACACCGAACTCATCAACTTCTTTCTTGCCACTTGCGTCGCCGCGCTGCCGCACCTTCACAACAGCTGTGTGCAACACGAGGTGGGGCGTGTGAAGGCCGCACATGCGGAGATGTACTCTGCGTTCGCCACCGCCGAAAAGAATCGCAAGGATGCGGCGATGGCGATGTCGCACATGTACGCCGCACTCGAGCAGTGGGCGGTGGAGGTGGGTCCGCTGCTCTCCATGGTACGCTCTCGTCACTACCTAGAGAAGTTCATCGTCCAGCTACGCGCCGTGCTGTGCGAGGATCAAATACGCGCGCTCGCCGTGTTTCGTGACCACCGCTACGGCAGCAGGTGCGGCCCGACGGCGCAGCTCACCAACGTCAGCCTAGCCCGCCACTGCACGGCCATCGCCACGGCAGACACACACGTGCAGGAGACAGCGAAGCGAACGGCGGAGCGGTGTCCGCCGCAGCGAAGTCAGCGTGTGCAGTCCTCCAATGCGTTGAGGAACCCCTCCTCCGTTGCGGAGGCAGGGGGGATGACCTCAGCCCCCCAGGTTGAAGTGGGTATTCGCTCAGCACGGCTGCTGCTCTATTACACCCGCCTCGTCTGTAAGCCACTGCACCTGCGCGGGGGTCACACGGTGGGCGGTGGTGATGAGGCGGCATCATCATCATCGCACCCCACACACGGCGTGGACGAGGCAACGTGTTTGTCATCGTCGGTGCGACCGCGTGGACCGGCAAGCGCCACAACCACCACTACGCCTCACACGTCCATCTCGCGCAAGCGCGGCGGGGGCCTTGGCGACACCGTCTCCCTCACGAGCATGTCTGCTGCGTGGAATAGAGAGGAGGAGGTCTCCCGCAATGCGGGTCACACGGATAGCCCCCGCACCCGTCGCTCCCCTGCTCGCAGTGGCGAAGAGGAGGGCCGGTCCGACATAGCAGGCAAGGGCTTTTATGCCACCCCAAGTCTGCCGTGCATGGCGGCTGTGTCGGCGCAGCTGGTGGAGGCGTTGAGCGGCGCTGCCGCAGCGAGTGAGTCGGTTGCACTGTCGCTGTCCGTCGGGTCCTCCGCGCCTCCATCCTCCCCCACGCCACAGCAGCGACGCGGCCGCGCTGCGGTGGACCTGGCTGGGGAGTCGATGCTGACATCGTCGGGTACGCCGTCATCGCGGGTAGCCTCGTACTGCAACCGAGTGAATTCACCGCAGCAGAGCCCGACGAGCACCGCTGAGAGCGCTGACCTGCACACCCACGCAGATGGGGCGGCCGGCGCGTGGCAGAAGCGACTGGCCAAGTGGCGTGCGCGGCTATCGGAGGCGGAGCGGCCGGCGGATATTTCGCCTGCGCCGCTGCTGTGGCTGCTGCTGGACACGTGGGATGAAGTCTTGCTGCGGTTTCCCTATGGTCTGCTGCTGCAGCTCGACACTGCGCGCTACGCCGACTCGCTGAATGCGCTGAGTAAGCCGGTGGTGGAGATGCAGCTGAACTGCGAGGTTAAGCTGAAGGATTCGGTGAAGAACGCAGCGAGGCAGCTGACGGCGGCGGAGGCGGACCTGAAGCGACTCGTGGGCAGAGGCGGCGAGCTGCGACCCGATTATGTAGCGGCACTGAAAGGTGTGTTTGACGATGCCACCGCGCTGGCGGCAACGCGCGATGACGCCGTGCACGCGAGCTTTTTTGCGTAGAGGGAGAGAGAGAGTAGCAGCTCGGCGCCTTCGCATTTCTCGCGTGCCACATGACGAGGAAGGATTGCGGGGTAGCGGAGAAGGAACGGGAGACGAAAGGGGGAGGGAGGTGCGAAGGTACCTGCTGTCGTGAGTGGGGGTGTGGCCAAGTGCAGGGTGTGTCTCTCTCCTTCTCTTCGTGCATTTCCTCTACGCTGTATTGTCGTTATCGTTTGGCTGATTTGATGAGGTGTTTTCCCCTTACCTCCTCCACCCTTCTCCTTTCTTTTCCTGCGTTCCTGCATTGGTGCATGTGTGTGCGTGTGCGCGCGTGTTTTTTTTTTTTTGGTTGGTGGGTGATGCAGCCCGTGGTGCGGCTCAGTGACGTCGATGTAAGCCAGTGCAGTTTGCCCGGAGCGCCGCCTCTCCTTGTTTTCCTCTCCTTCCCCTCCCGTTGTCTTGATCGGGCGGCTGGGGTGGGTGCATGTATAGAGAGTACTATCTACTGTGCGAGTTTATATATGGAGAATGCGTGTGAGGGGTGGTGGCGGCGTTCATCACCCCTGTGTATTTTTCTTTTCTTCTGCTTCCTCTCCTGCGACGGTGCGATTCATGCGCGACGCGCAGGCGGAAAGTGGCAGTTTCGTGCAGCAAACCCAGAAGCCAACGGCAGAAAAAAAAGTCGGGTAACGGTGAGATACGAGAGAAGGGGTGCAGCTTCCTCAGTGGTAGGCAGTAAGCGAAGTGGGCAAGCCAGTCAAGCAGCAGTCGCGCGCGCACGTCTGTTCATACTCGTGGGTCCTTGCCCCATCCCTCCCTTGTGTTTCTCATACACTCTCTGTCCCTTCCCTCCTCGGTACGACAGACATAGGGCGCAAAGAGGAGCAAAGAGGGGAAAGTCAGCACGTGACGAGACAACTCAGAGATGAATTGCTCTACACTCCTGCAATGCAGCCTTCCCTGTAGATGTGTGTGTGTGTGTGTGCGGAGGGATACAGACTTGCACAAGTCTCCATGTTCACCCGCACAGCATTTTGTGGATGAGGTGTATTTCTACGCCCCCTTCGACCCCCCGACATCCCCATCCCCCCGGCCTTCCACAATGTTCCATCTCTCCATTTTTTCTGCTCTGCTTTTTCTTTTAAGTAACGTGCATGCAGCAAACGCAGTGCCACGGTGAGTCGTTCACGCTGTAGCCACGTTGAACCGCTTTTCGAACCACAGAGTCGTAGAAGAGTCGTGCAGCAGACGCTCGCCAGGGGTTTCCGCGGGATCTGGCCTTCTCTTGAGGGCAACACACACACAGACACACAAACACACACATACACATACACGCAGCGACACAGGGGGAAAAGGCGAGCGAGAAGGTGACTTCAACTTTGTCACAACAGCGCTCCACGTCTTTGTCGCCCTCACGCACCAACACACGAACGCCACCGGTGCAACCCACTAAGCTCTCCTTTTCGCTTCCTGTCACCATTGTTGTTTCTATTTAGAGTACTAGAGAAACCTGGTACGGCGTGGTTTGCACATACAAGCGCGGTTGTGTTCTTTCTTTTCACTTTCATTTTTCTTGTACGATTAGTGCTAAGCGTGAGTGGCTCGTGCGCCGTCATACATCACGTACACACATATATTACACACTCCAGCAGTTACAATAGTCTGCAGGGCACACGCAGACGCGAGGGGGGAATTGACAGGGCAGTGGGAGAGAGAGAGAGGAAGGAGAGTAGCACTAAACGCCATTATGATTGGGTGCTGTTCTGCAAGCTACCGTTAGAGTTTTTCTCCCCTTTTCGTTCGGGCAGCGACACACGCGTGCTTATCCACACACACACACACACACACACACAACGAAGAGAAGGACACACGCGTGCTTATCCACACACACACACACACACACGAAAGAGAAAGGATGCGGGAAAGCGGTGCAACGGTGGCCACGGACTATAGCACCTTGCGCGCCAACTCCACCGCGCTCTTCGACACTGCCATGCCGCCTCTCACGCGTGGGTCAGGGTTCGCTGCGTCGTCCTATGCTGTAACGCTGCCAGACCGGTCGTCCATCTTGGCGGGGCTGTACCACAGTGGGATGGGCAGCAGCATGTGCGGGGGTGGCATGGGGATGAACGGGGTTGCGGCCTCCACCTGTGCGGCGTCGCGCAGCGTGGAGGCGTCGCTGCTGCGGCGAGAGTGGGAGCTGCGGAACGAGTACTACCGTCTGTGCGCCGAAGATCAGTGGCAGAATCGGCAGCAGCGTGAGGCCCAGCGACGGCAGGAGGCGGAGGAGGACCGTCAGCGCGTTGTCGAGGCTGCGCGCCAGATCGAAGAGGAGCGGGCGAAGCGCGTGGAGGCGCAGCAGGAACGCCTGTTGCAGAAGGAGCGTGAGCTAGAGGAGTGGAAGATAGAGCGCATGAAGGAGGTTGAGGCGGCACGGCGGCAGCAAATCCAAGAAGACGAGCGTCGCCGTGAGCTGCAGCACGAGCGGGAGCTGGCCCGCATTAAGGAGGACGCAAGTGCACGTGTTGCGACGGCGCAGAAGACGGAGGACTTGAAGCAGACATTGCAGCAGGCGATCGAGAAGATGCAGAGCTCCATGCAGGAGAAGGTGCGCGACGAGATGCGCTCCCTGGAGGCGGCGCACAAAGCGGAGCTGGCCCGCAGAGAGGAGGATTGGACGCAACGGGTGCAGTCACTCGAGATGCACCGCAGCACAGAGCTGGCAGACCTCACCCACTACCTCCAGCAGGATCAGACCCGCGCGGCACGCAGCGAGGAACAGCTGCGCGAGGCACGGGAACAGCTGACGCGCCTGCTGCAGGAGATAGATCAGCTGAAGGTGCAGCTGAGCGCCGGCGGGCCGCAATCGGAGAAGAACCGCGAGGCAGCCCAGCAGCTCGCCGCCACCCACCGCAGTGCCCTCGAACGTCTGCAGCAGATGTACGACGACGATAAAAAAAGGGAACAGTGCCGCTACACCGAGGAGAAGGAGCGGCTCCGCTACGATTGCGACCGCCGCGTCGCGGAGCTGCGCGATGCACACGCCGCTGCGCTGCGCAGCAAACAAAGCGAGGTGGACGAGCTCACACGGCGTGTGACACAGCTGGAGCAGGAACTGCAGGACGAGCGCACGAAGCTCGTGCTACTGCGCTCATCTGGTGAGCAGGCGACGGTCACGTTGAGCGAGAACACCCGCCTGAAGGACGAGGTTCGTCAGCTGCAGGCGGCAAAGGGTGAGTTGGAGGAGACCAAGAAGCGGCTGGAGCGCAACCTCCGCGATGCAGACGTGCGCACTGAAAGCCAAGGCAAGCAGCTGCAGGCGCTCCAGGCGGAGACTCTCGCGGCGAGTAGGCAGGTGACAGCCGAACGCGACGAGCTGCGGCGCGAGAATAGCGGGCTGAAATGTCAACTCGCCCTCGCGAAGGACAACTACGAAGAAGAAACAGCGCGGCTGCAGAAGCTGCTGAGCGCTGCAGAGGACGCGGTGGCACAAGTGAACCTGCAGGAGGTCGAGGCGAAGGCCCGTCGTGCGGTGGAGAAGGCAGAAGAGGAGCGCCACGCGGTGGAGGCCACCCTGGCGCAGGCAAATCGCAAGCTGAAGGCCACCGAGGACGACCTGCAGGCCGCCCGGCGTGCGATGGAGGCCGCGCAGCGAGACGCCGCCCAGGCACGTGAGCGTGCGCAGGAGCTGCAGACGAAGCTAGACGAGCGCAGTGTGCAGCTGCATAAACTGGAAGGGGAGGCCCAGGAGCGCATGACGCTGTCGTACGAGGCACGTGAGGCACGGGAGCGGTGCGAGCGGCTGCAAGCCGACTTCGACGCAGAGCGGGAGTCGCGACGGAGGCAGCACGAGTCTGCGCTAGCGTCGAAAGACAGCGAGCTGCAACAATCCCGGGCGGAACTGCTGGAGGCCAACAAAAAGTTACTGGCCCTGCGAGAGGAGAGTGCCAACAGCAAGTTGGACAAGGAGGGCCAACAGCAGCGGCTGACAAGGCAACTGACGGAGAAGGAGGAGGAGGTGGCTCAGCTGCGTCGCCAGCTGGAGGATAGTCGCCAGTCCCTCCAGCAGTGGAAGCAGACGTACGAGGAGCTGCAGCAGCGCAGCGGCACGCATAGTGAGGGCTACCAAAAGGCGGTGCGGGAGCGCGACGAGGAGCTAGCAGAGACCCGCCGCCGACTGCGCCAAGTTCAGGATGAGAAGGCGGCACTGGAGCACAAGCTGCGAGCGGAGGAGACGGCACACATGTCCGCCACTGCGCAGAGCAGCGATGTGCAACGCGTGCTGCGTGAGCGGGACGCACAGATCGAACGGCTGGAGCGTGAGGTGCGGGAGCTTCAAGAGCGTGCTGCTGCTGCTGCTGCGGCAGCAGCGGTGACTTCACCGATTTTACAAGTCACTCCAGCAAGTCCGAGGGTGAGGCAGCAGCCCTCCGCAGCGAGCGGCCTCACCCAATCCGCACCCCCACCCCCAGTCGTCGTACCGCTGTCTGTGTCCGCTCTGCAGCCGCCGTCGCCGCCGCCGCCGCTGGCCGGTGTGAAGTCCTTCAACGCAGAAAGCTCCAACTCATCTGTCCTCAGCGTCCCTGCGGTGCCCACCGCGCCGAACACCGGTGCGGGAAGTGGGTGGAACCCGGTGTCGCTGCCGCCCCCACCACCATCGTCGATGGCGGTAGTGGTTCCCAAGCCAGCTGTGCCGCCTGTAGCGTCCCTCCTCTCCGTAAACTCATTCGACCGCGTCAGTCACTCCAACGACGGCACGAGTGACGGGACGCCGCTGAACATCCCCGTTCCGGCGTCGCTGGCGCAGTCGCAGTTTCAGGTGGGCCGTCACAGTGGAGAGCAGCCGTCGCTGACGATTGCGGTGCCCACGCCGGCAGGTGCGCTGGCACACACCACATCTGCTGCTCAATACGCGGTTGCCCCCACACCAATCGCGGTGGCTCCGCGCAGTCCCCGCAGCGGTGGCAGTGGGACCGCCATCAACCCTTCGAGAAGCATCACAGCCGCGCCGCCGTCCCCGCAGCCCGCTCCAGCGAAGGGCGTCGGTGTTGGCGGCTTCAGCATCCCCGCCCCACCCATGTTGCTCTCCGGGCCTGCAGCGCCACCCCCAGTGCCTGTGCCGTCCGTCACCACAGCGACAACAACAACGGCGCAGCCACCACCGCCACCCACGCCGTACAGCGTCGTCACGGCTCCGCAGTCGCTGTCGGCGCCAAGTGTTCCCGTCCCTGTTCAAGCGGCACCTGTAGGCAGGGGCGCTCCGGTCCCGCCTCCGCCGCCGCCGGTGCGGACGACGACCATGACGGCAGGACCTATACCTGTACCAATTCCGGTTCCGACGCTGAGCTCCACAAGTCCGTCGAAAGACGGCAAGAGTTCCCATCGCAGTCATCGCTCACGCAGCTGATATGATGGTACGGGAAGGCTGCAGCGGTGATGGGCAGCGTCGCGTGTGCTTTGTGCGTCTATCTTTAGACAGCTGACGTCCGCATGATAGGTGCGTTAGATTTTTTTTCTTTGCCTTCCTTCGCAGAAGAGTGGAGGGAAGTGAGAGTTGAGGTTGGGGGAGGGGAGAATGAGAGCGGTGAACGACACCTGCTGCTGACTTCATGCTGATGTGCAGATGCACGCGCGCCCAGAGTGCATTGTGGTTCGTTGACTTTTCTTTTCGCCTTCACCCTCTCTCGCTCTGTTGCGTGTTTCTCGCGTTCTCTATGCCTCACTCTTTTTTGTTGTTGTTGTTGTGTGTTCAACGCAGAGGCGCTCGCAAGGTGCGGCTGTGATGAAGACGTGTACGACGACAGCGATGCCAGCCGTAGCATTTCGAAGCAAGTCGACAATCTGGGCGTCGTGCATGCCCCCTTTAAACAACAGAAAAGCAGAACAGTTGTGCTTACAGTAGCCGCTGCTGGTGAGGTACTGCGTTCCACGTTAATCAACCGGAGCGTTGAAGAGTAAAACAAAAAAAAAAGTGGAAGGGTAGACACAGGAGACTGCAGAGAAGCTGTGAAGAAGGGGGCTTGAGGGGCGGTATCTGTTGGTCGCCGTGCGCCATTACCTCTGTCATCAGAAGAAAAGAAGAATAACTGTACGGCGTTGGGTGACGTTCTCGTCTTCTCCACAACTGCGTTCATTAGACAACCTCCACTGCGTCTTTTTCTTTCTTGTGTCTCGGGTGCTTTTTGAGGGGAAGGGGGTGGCCGCTGTGTGGCATCTGTACCTACGCACACACATAGAACCGAAATAGACTCACCGCGGAGATCCAAAGCTCCTCGCAACAGCTTCTCGTGTGGCTACGTAGTTGATCTGCCACCCTGAAGAAGAGCCCGGGTGCTCTTTTTTTTTTTTCCTTCCTCTGGCAGCAAACAAATTCCTCACCCATGTCCGCAAAAACGTCTTCGTCTTCGACTCCGTCGCCGCCCACTGCCTCGTTCGGGTGTGAAGCCCAACAGACGTACAGCTTTCCGCTGCACTGCAAGCGATCCTTCCACCCTACCTTAACGCATCAGTTTGAGGTGGTGTGGCCGTGGCCGGCGGCACGACACGCCACGCCGCAGCCTGCCGGGTTTTTTGCAACAGGAGCTGCCCCGCTGAAGAGAGAGCGGGCCGACATGGGCGTGGACGGTGACGACACAGTGCAGGAATCTGCTCGTGCTGCGAGGCCGCTGTGGCGTGACCGCCGCCACTACGGTCGACCTACCTTCATATTAGACTTCTCCAGTGATCCCTTTCTCGCTGCGCTGGAGACACGCCGTGTAGGACTTCTGCTGTCCCCCGGCTACCGCCTGCTGCTCCCGCTCTCCACGCTGGGCCCACCAGAGGTGCTGCCAGACAACGCTGGAGTGGCGTACTGGAAACCCGTCTTCAAGGCACCACCGGAGGCTTCCCCAAGCACCGCACCGCCGCCGCACTGTGCGGAGTTGGTGATTGGCGAGGTAGCCGCAGTGGAGAAGGCGGTGCGGCAGCTACACGAGTCCAGCGCAGCGTCAGCAAACCACCCCAGCGCCCACCGCAGCTACGTGAAACCGCCGTTCTTTTCTCGAGTCACACTGGGTCTTTTGAAGTCCCATGACACCGCCGCAGCAGCACCGGCTGAATCGATGGAGGTGGACGGGGACGACAGCAGCATATCAGCTTGCTCTTCTCCACCCCCTGCGCTTCCGCCGGCGTCGTCGTCCGCTGCAGCGGCGCCAACGCCTTCTGCGCAAAAGCACGTGCAGAGTTTTTTCTTTTACACCATTCCCTTCCGTATTCGCTGGCTCTCTCAGCTGCAGGGCCGCCTCGTGGTCACTCTGCCGTGCGAAGAGCGAATCGTCACGCTCGAAGCCCCACACCACCTCTCCCCAACTCCAATAACGGGTGCAACGGTGCTTTGCGACAATAACAGCTGCACCGCTCGTGCTGCAGAGCCGCTGCCCATCACACAGGTGCACAGCTTTGCGTTGCCGCGCGGCGTCATGCCACTAGATGTGGCGGAGATCTTCGACCGTCCCTTCCTCGCCGTGGGAACCCACGAACACGGCGTGCTGCTGTGCTATCTCAACCCCATCACTGGTGCGGTGGAGAGTACGGTGCGTTGCATCTCGCTAAAGGGCTACGGTGGCGCTGTCTTTCCTGTTACGCGCCTCGTCACCCTTTTTCCACCACTGCACGCGGCGACGATATTAGCGTCCTCGCCGCCGTGGGTGCAACGTGCCGCCGCGCTGGAGAGCCTGCGTGACGGTGTAGTTGTGTGTTCATCCCTCTATGAGCCGTCTACGATGGTTGTGAAGCTGGATGGCGCACCAGAAGGCGTCGTGGAGGACTTCGCGACGATGCGTGCGGTAGACACTGTGTTGGATGTCAGTCCGACAGTGCAGCCCGACTTGGGGGCAATGGTGTGCACCGCCTCTCGCAAGGTCGTGTGGCTGCGCTTCTTGGATGCAGACGAAGAGGAGGAAAAACTGACTACCGTACGGGGGAAGCGCAACGACTTTGGCGTCGCGGAGCGCGTCCACCCTTCTCTTCTGTGCGAGCGGATGGCACGGCTAGACTTCCCACTCATGCGGCTGATGGCGAGTCCGCCCGTGCTGCAGTCCTTTGCAGGCAAGTACGTGAGTCGGCATCAGTACACGAAGCACTGGCGCCTCGGCGTGGACAACCGCAACCAAGTCGTCCTGATGGACCGCACTGTGAGCCAGTACGTTTTTCAGTCCGCGTTTCAGCTCTACCGACGCAGCCACGAGGAGCAGCACGCAGCACCGAGTGGGTCTCTGTTGACGGGTGACACTGCTACTGCAGGCCATGCAGACGGCGCGGTCGGGGAGGCAAAGAACCTCCCCCCTGTGAAGCAAGAGCCACTCGACGCCGACGAGGTGGCAGTTGTGGATCACCCGCAGTCGGCAACAGCTACCGCAAAGGGTGCTAAACGCGGTCGCGCTCCCTCGGCGACGGTGGCACGCACGCCAGCCAAACCTTCCAACCGCCGCTCTGCAAAGCAGCCAAAAGCGGAGCCAGGGGATGAAGACGGGGCCGGAGCTGCGTCGGGTGGGGGTGTGATGGGGGCCGCTCAGGCCTTCGCATCGTCGGTGCCGTTGGAGGACGCGTGCAGTGGAGTGGCGGTGGTGTTCGCCAGAGACGAGACCATCCAAGTGGCTGCTGCGCATGATCGGCGCTATATCTCTGTTGTGACGTGGCGCATTGGCCCACCCCCGCCGCCACCCCCGGCCAAGAGCTTCTTCTCACCTGCCTTGAAGGCGGAAAAGTGATGAGAACTACCGTATGCGTGTGTGTGTGTGTGTGTGTGTGCTAACGCGCACGGGGGCACTCTTCCTTCGTCGTTTTTTGCAGCTCCTCTCTCTGCCTGCGCGAGGCTGCGAACCGTCTTTTTTTTTTTTGTGACCCCCTTTACAAGTCTCTCGGGAAAGCAGAGAGGCATTTGCTGGACGAGAGTTTCTTTGCTGTTGTTGCACTACACCTCTCAGCACCACGAGAGGCGGGTACACCTTCGCGGGTACTACAACTATTACTATTCCTGCTACGATTCGGTGCCTCTCGCTATAGCAAAAGAAGAGAATTAGGGAGGCAGACGGGGGAGAGTACTTTGGCTCTGGAAAGAAGCGGGGGGCCTTGGAGAGGGCCTCTTCTTGCGCTTCGCGTGCCTCTTCGTCAACACCCAGTATTTTCTTTTTTTTTGGGGGGGGGCAGTAGGCTTACTGTTGTGTTCCTCTGCTTCTACGTGTGCGTGTGTGTTGGAAGGAGAGGATAGACTAAGGCGATTTGTTTGTTAACCTGGGTGAAGTCTCCCCCTCACCCTCCTTCTGCTCGCGGTACGTCGCGGCTCACGAACCAGCCAACTCTGCTTTTGTGTCTTCTCCACTCCATATACTCGTCTTATTGCTGGTTCTCTTTGGAAAACCCACCACCACGGCACAGCATCGCCCTACAGACTGCGCAGAAACGCACCGCCGGTCGCAGACCTCTCACCCCATTCCCACACACGCAGATATTAGAGGCAGCTGCGGAGCAGTATAGAGGAGGAGGAGGGAGCATTAACACTTAATGTACCGACAGCTGCTGTCCCCCACAATGGAGGAGTTCTACGGATTAGAAGTGTTTGTAGGGAAAACGGCGAAACCAAAAATCGCCGAAGACCGCGTGTTGCACATCACCCAAATAGCTCTACCACCCAACGCGGTCCACGCCATCACCCTCCTCGTGAAGTTCGATGGCAAGACCTTCGTGCTGGCGACGCTGAACCCGCAGCAGGCGACGTACCACATGAACGTTGATATGCTCTTCGGTGGCACGCAGGATGTTGCGTTCACCTGCGAAGGAAAGGCAGGTGCGGTGCACCTCATTGGCTACACTCAGCTCACCGAGGAGGAGGCGGAGGAGGAGGAGGAATTAGACGAGGAAGACGCACTCCACGCTTGATGCCCCCTGCCCCCTCCCCCCTCCCCTAACGGCTCCCTGCGAGCAATGGCAATGCCGTGAACAAAGGTCAAATGGTGAGGACTCCTTAATCGAAGAAAAAAAAGGACTAGCGACACAGACGTCGTTAGGTGTTGCACAGAGGTGCGCTTGACATGTGTGTTTTGTGCAGGCAGGCTGGTGGGGACCACTCAGGTGTGTCTGTGTTTGTGTGTGTAACCGGTGGTCCAGCACACTTTCCACTACTCGTTTGCCGCATCTGTGTCGCAGTAGTGGTAGTGGCGTTGTGTAGTATTTTCTATAACCCAAAACGAATAACGCACTGTCTCTTTCTTCCGCTCTCTCTCTCGCAGGAGTCGTGGAGCCAGGGGGATCTGTGGGCATCGTGTCACGCACGTGGTGTTTCTGGTGTTTTGCGTACCGTTTTCTTACTCGGCTCTGTGCTTCGACGCGCCACGAAGGCAACCACAGCACCAACCACAGAGAACACACACACACACACACACACACACACACACAAATAAGAGTGAATAATAATAATAATAATAATAGTAATAACGTAATGCGAGTGGATTCTTATATGTACGCAGTTTTTACATCAGCGTGTGTCTCTGGCTGCGTCGACGCCTGCGTCGGTGCTCAACGAAGGAGAGTAAAAAGGGAACGACGCGCACCACCGAGGCTAGTCTGTGAAGGTGCTGCGTTAACTTCCCACCTCACACTTTCTATTTTCGCGTTTGTTGGCGAAGAGACGTGAGTATGAGAAAGACGGGGGGAAGGAGAGGAGGAGGGTGAAGTTGACTTGCGTGTGTCGATGGAACTCTCAAGAGCTCCCCCCTTCCTTCCCTTGTGACGACCTCGCTACACACACTCCATTCTCCGGATCAACCTTTATCTGTTTTTTATTCTGTATTCTCCTCCACACCCCTTCTTTTGCTCCTCATCTCCACGCACTCACACACATTAAACCATAACTTTGCGTTTTTTTAGTAACCAACTCCTTTATTCTACATAACGCTCTGCTGTTCTGCCGCACGTGCCACCACACCTCCTCTCTGCCATCAACACCGGCCCGTTTATCTTGCTCCCCCAGTTTCCCAACCTTCACCACATTCAGCTACTGGGCGTAATGGAGGGCTTTTACGGTCTCGAGGTGGCTGCCGGGAAGCAGGTGAAGCCGAAGATCCGGAGGAGTGCGCGCTGCGCGTGACGCAGCTGGCGGTGCCTGCGAACGCGTCGGCGGCTGTTTCGCCTTGTGGTATCGTTCGAGGGCAAGCAGTTCACGATTGCCACGCTGGACCCGAAGAAGGGTGTGTATCAGATGAACACGGACCTTGGTGTTCACGGAGAGCGCAGGACGTGTCCTTCACGGCGCAGGGTGGGGGTGCGGGTGCACGTGACGGCTACGTGCAGCCGGTGGGCACGCGACGACATGATGATGGACGCGCGATGGCTGGCGAGAGCGGCGAGGAGGACGAGGACGAGGACGAGGAGGCGAGCGAGCGAGCGACGCGAAGGACGGAGCCCCGGCGGAGACCACGACGATGCCGGCCCCCGCTGCTGCTGCGCCGCGGTGCTGATGAGAGCAGCGATGAGGACGATGACGAGGAGGAGGATGATGAATGACGAGGAGGATGAGGACGATGACGAGGAGGAGGAGGGGTGACCTGCCTGCGCGCGGGCAGCCGAGGACGACAGCGACCTCGCGATGACGAGGAGTGTGGACGAGGAGGAGGATGAGGAGGGTGATGATGAGGATGATGATGATGATGTGAAGATGATGATGAAGATGATCACCACGTGCCACAGAAGTTCCAGCGCACGGAGCGCGGTGGTGATCGCGGTGGTTTCTGGTGGTCGCGGTGGTGATCGCGGGTTGGTTTCCGTGGTCGGCGTGGTGATCGCGGTGGTTTCCGTGGTGATCGCGGTGGTTTCCGTGGCGGTCGCGGCGGGATCGCGCGGGGTTCCGGGCGGTCGCGGTGGGGATCGCGGTGGGTTCCGTGGCGGTCGCGGTGGGGATCGCGGTGGGTTCCGTGGCGGTCGCGGCGGGGATCGCGGAGGCTTCCGTGGTGGCAACCGCGGTGGGTTCCGTGGTGGCAGCCGTGGTGGCAACCGCGGTCGCTACTAAGCTGAATCCGGAAAACGCTGATGTCACATTTTTTTGAAACGCTCTTTCTTTGGAGGTTGGCGCAGGAGTGTGCGCACTCCCCCGTTTGTCGTATATCGTGGTGGGCGGTAAGGTTGGTAATGCGTCTCTTTGCCTCCTTGCACCGTCGCTGTGAGAAACACTTTTTTTGTCGTTTTTTTTTTTTTGCGCTGTTGCAGCGGGCATTGCCCGCTTTGTGTATCCCCCGCTGCGTTTCTCTCGTCATTCGTGGAATCCGCTATGCGCTGTCCGTTGGTCGTTGGCTGTGCTTGCGTTTGTTGTGTGGCCACGACCTCTGCTGTCTTCAGTTGACGGTGCAACGCACGAAGGTGGTGCACGAGTGGAAATCCTCTAACAACCCAAACGCTCATTACCGCGTCGTGCTGCACTGTGTATGTGTTTGTGTGTATGTCATGCCCTGGTATTGAAGGAATCGCAAAAGAACGTCAGGCATTGGTGTTGAGGGCAACACCGGGCGGGTAGTGATCCAGAGAGGTGAGGAATTTCGGTGGTGCGGCTTAGGCATCTCAAAGCTGAGGGGGATTTGAGCGACAGCCACACCCAACCCTCCTCCCCTATTGTCTTCCTCCGAGCAGTTGGCCAATCATTCCCCCCCCCCCCTCCATTACCCCACCTGCAAAGGCAGCGGCTATGTTCCGTGTTTTGTTTTTTTCTAACATAAGGCCTTAACAAAATACCTCTTTAACCGGCTGCGCATCCCTGTCGAATAACCGTAAGACACTGCAGGAAAATAGTTTGAGAAAGAAAATAGAAAAATAAAACGACACACATGTCCGGCGGCTGCTTTCTTGTTTCCTGCCCCCCCCCCCCTCCCCTTCACACACCACAGCACTGAGCATCGTGTACAGAGAATCACGAAAACAAGCGGTGTTGTGGGCGTCGATGCAGAGCATGTGGAGCAACGGGGGATCGTCACGTCCTCCATCAGCATTATTGGTCTCCAATCCTCTCAGTAAAAAGGGGAGGGGTGGTGCTCGTTGTTGTCTGAGGAGGTGAGTGATGCCTCAGAACGAGGCTTCCCCTCACTCCTTCCTTATAGTGTACAGCTCCACCGCTAGGCAGGAGAACGCGCCGATTGTCTGTAGCTGGTAGTGTAAAGCATAAAGGGTGTCGAAATCTCTGTGTGATCGAGAAGAGGCGTCAACAATTGTCACTCGCCGTTCCTAGACACGTCCTTCTCTTTCGTGATACTATTCTCTCCCATCACTCCCCTCCCTTCCCCCTGCCTTTCTCCGTCTTCCATTGTGGGACGACCACGACCAACCCTTACTGGGTTGCGCACCCCTCTTCCATCCGCCACTGCCGCTCTATTTTATGTGCGTCTTTTGTATCCCGGGCAGCACTCACACGTCCACTGCGACAACAGACACTTTTTTTTTGTTTTTCGCTCCTTCCTTCTTTTAAAAGTTGTGAGAGCAACAAAAACACACGCCTTACACTTCCATCGCGTTCTCGAATAATCCACTAACCTCACCGACGATTAAAGACTCTTCGTTTACACGAAACTCGCTGCACAGCACTGCTTTGCGCACGTTGCCACCACACCTCCTCTCTGCCATCAACACCGGGGCGCGTTTATCTTGCTCTCCCCAGTTTCCCCAACCTTCACCACATTCAGCCTACTGGGCGTAATGGAGGGCTTTTACGGTCTCGAGGTGGCTGCCCGGAAGGCAGGTGAAGGCCGAGATTCCCGGAGGACGTGCGCGCTGCGCGTGACGCAGCGGCGGTGCCTGCGAACGCGTCTGGCGCTGTTTCGCTTGTGGTATCGTTCGAGGCGCAAGCAGTTGCACGATTGGGCCACGCTGGACCGAAGAAGGTGGTGTATCGAGATGAACACGGGGACCTTGTCTTCACGGAGGCGCAGACGTGTCCTTCACGGCGCAGGGCTGCGGGCTGCGGGGTGCACGCGTGACGGGCCTACGGTGGCAGCCGGTGGGCAAGACGACGACATGATGATGATGGACGCGGATGGTGCTGGCGAGAGCGGCGAGAGGACACGAGGACGAGGACGAGGAGAGGAGGAGCGGTCGACGATGACCTGCAGGAGCCTCGGGAGCGGAGAGCCACGACGTGCGCGCCCCCGCTGCTGCTGCTGCGGTGCTGATGAGAGCAGCGATGAGGGACGATGACCGAGGCAGGATTGAGCGATGATGACGGGGAGGATGAGGACGATGACGAGCGAGCGAGAGAGGTGACCTGCCTGGGCGGGCAGCCGAGGCGAGCAGCGACCTCGGCGATGACGAGAGGCTGGACGAGGAGCGAGGATGAGTCGATGTGGGAAGTGATGGACCTGAGGAGAGATAGATGAACTGAGACTCGGAGACTGAGAGATATGACTTGATAGAGACATAGCAAAAACAGTGCCACAATTAACGCTGAACAACAGTATCCAAAGAAACAGCACGAGAGGCGCAGCAACAAAAAAGAATGCGTGTCGCAAGTGCGAGTCGAAGAGAGTACCAACGCGTGCCAGCTGAATCTCAGCCTACCGTTATCCAAAGTTTGACACAAGCAAGAGACAGGGAAAGGCAAATTTACAAAACGAAGAAGCGAAAAACGAAGAGGATGCCGTGAAGGCACTACCTTTGCATGCTACGGCGCGCCAGACACCTCGTCTGGTTTCGCGGTACCAGTCA